>CM062804.1:216466375-217034241 GCA_031772625.1 Pinus tabuliformis | reverse complement strand
GACGAACTCATCAACAACTAGTAATCATTCAGTGACAAGACTAGTCTTGGTTACAAAGAAAAATCTGAAAAGGAGTCAAGTCCTTCTATGACAACTAAATAAGATGGATATGCAAAAAGGGTAGATCCTCCAGCTAGATCAAGAGATCAAGGCTCACAGGAAGAACCTTGGAAGAAAGTTCCTTGAAGAAGATTTCCTCCCAAGTATCAACCTATCTTTTATGGTCATTGTTATTCATGTGGAAGGTTTGGACATAGAGCTGTAGAATGTCGCATATATGAAAATTATTTCAAGAGATCTTTCAGAAATGGATATTCTAGAACTTAGAACAATGTAAACTTTGAAACGGAAACTGATACTGTTACCCGTTTTGTAAAGATAGCAAAAAAGTGACCCGATTTTGAAAAGAGGTGATGCAGAACACACATATTTTTTAGAGCATAGTTTTTGGCACTTTAATTTTTTTTATGTACTTTGTGTTTTAGAATGGTAGTGAATGGTAGTGATTTTCATGCTGATTTAAAAAAGTGGTTATTCTGCATCACGCCCTTTTTTTAAAAGACCTATTTTTTGACTTTAAATTTTTTTATTGTATGAAATGTAAATAATTATTTTTTAAATTTAATAATTTTGGAAGCGGTCATCTTCTTCATATTATCTTGTTTATATTTTATTTTTTTTTGTAGTGAGGTTTTTATTGTTTTGATATTTAAAGAAGAAGGTCAATATTTTGCATTTTCGATATTTCTACATATTTATACATTGTTAATTAAATTTTCAATCCAAATGAAATAATTGTCTCTAAAAAACAAATATAAAAAAAATATAAAAAGACAAAAAAAAAATGTTAAAAAAAAAATTATCTCAAAAACCCTAAAAGAATTTGGAAAAAAACAAAAACTAAAAATATATTATATATATATAAAATTAAGTAAGTGAAAATAGAGAAATTAAGAAAAAACATTAGCAAAAACTAGGAAAAAATAAAAAAAAAAATTAAAAACAAACTAGTTTAAAAAAATAAATAGAAAATTAACGAAAAAAAAAATTAAAAAACTAGTAAAATTAATATTAAAAAAATCAAAAATAAAATCAAATTATAAAAAAAAAAACCCAAAAAAATATGAATATGGCAGAAAATATATGTCTTTTCAAAATGAGAAAATAAATAAAAAAAATAAAAAAACATTTACAATTTATAAAAAAAATACCTATTTTTGATTTTTTTTTTTTAATTCAAATTAAAAAAAAAAACCATAAAACGAATTAAAATTATAGGGAAAAAAAAAACCCCAAAAATGCATATTTTTTATTTTTATTTTTTTTAAAGTTAATAATAATTATTTTTATTGAACCTAAAAATTTTATTTAAAAGAAATTAAAATTAAAATTAATTTTTTTTTTTTAAATAAACTCTTTTTTCTTTTATTTAAAAGAATTATAAAATTTTTTTTAACACTTTTATTTAAAATTTATAAATACAAATAATTTAAAAAAAAAATATTTTTTTTTCAAAAAAATTTAAATTTTTAATTTCAAATTTAAAAATTTATTAAAAAAAAAAATTTTAACGCATTTTTTAAATTTCATATTTAAAAATTTATTAACGTATTTCTTTTTTTTTATAAAAAAAAAAAAATGGGTTTCGGGCCCCCGCCCCGCGGCCGCCCGTGGTGGCGCGGCCGTGGGCGGAGGGCCTGCACGCAGGCCCCTCCGCCCACGACCGCGCCACCACGGGCGGCCACGGGTGGCCGAGGGGCGGTGGCCTGAAACCCATTTTTTTTTTTTAATAAAAACAAAAAAAATACGTTAAAAAAAATACGTTAATAAATTTTTAAATATGAAATTTAAAAAAATGCGTTAAATTTTTTTTTTTTTTTTTTATTTTTTTTTTTAATAAATTTTTAAATTTGAAATTAAAAATTTAAATTTTTTTGAAAAAAAAAATAATTTTTTTTTTAATTATTTTTATTTATAAATTAAAAAAAAAATGTTAAAAAAAATTATAATTCTTTTAAATAAAAAAAAAAAGAAGGTTTTAAAAAAAAAAAAATAAAAAAAATTAATTTTAAGTTCTTTTAAATAAAATTTTTAGGTTCAATAAAAATAATTATTGTTAACTTTAAAAAAATCAAAATAAAAAATATGCATTTTGGGGTTTTTTTTTTCCTATAATTTTAATTTGTTTTATGGTTTTTTTTTTTTTTATATAATTTGAATTAAAAAAGAAAAAAAAAAAAAAAAAAAAAATAGGTATTTTTTTTATAAATTGTAAATATTTTTTCATTTTTTTATTTATTTTCTCATTTGAAAAAACATATATTTTCGGCCATATTAATTTTTTGGGGGTTTTTTTTTTATAATTTGATTTGATTTTTGATTTTTTTAATATTAATTTTACTAATTTTTTAATTTTTTTCGTTAATTTTCTATTTATTTTTTTAAACTAGTTTGTTTTTAATTTTTTTTTATTTTTTTTCCTAGTTTTTGCTAATGTTTTTTTTTTTTATTTTCTCTATTTTTACTTATATATATATATATATATATATATATATATATATATATATATATATATATATATATATATATATATATAATTTTTTATTTTTTATTTTTCCAAATTCTTTTAGGGTTTATGAGATAAATTTTTTTTAACATTTTTTATTTTTTATTTTTGTCTCATATATATATATATATATATATATTTAAATTTATTTTTTTTCCAAATTCTTTTTTGATCTGTGAGATAATTTTTTTTTTTGAACTTTTTTTATTTTTCTATTTTTTTTAAATCTAGTTTGTTTTTAATTTTTTTTTTTTTTTTTTTTTTCTATTTTTACCTACTTAATTTTTAGTTTTTTTTAAATGTTTTTTTCTTTTTCTTTTCCATATTTTTTTTTCTTTTGCCAATTTTTTGATGGTTTACAAGATAATTTTTATTTTTTTATTTTTATTTTCACTATTTATTTGTTTATAATTTATTATTTTTTTTAGTTTTTTAATTTTTACCATTAATTTTTTTTTTTTTACATTTTTATGATGGATATATACATTTTTTTTATATTTGATTTTTTTTTAAGTTTTATATTTTTATTTTGTGTTTTGTTTTTATTATATATCTTAATTTATGTTTTGTTAATTTTTTAAACTTTTTTTTGTTTTGTGTTTTTCATTGTTTTAATTTTTTTATGTTTTCATTATTTTTCTAAAATTTAATGTTTTTCGGGGTCATGATAAAATATTTTACGCCATTATTTCGAAATGTTGAAATTTTACTTTCGAAAAAAAAAAGTGTTCTTCCAGAATCAACACTATTCGTTTTGAGGGTGTTTTTTGGATAATTTTTCTGCAAAAAATTGGTTTTCATCGCCATTTTTAAAACATGTTGAAAATTTACCCAAGAAAAAAAAAGGTGTTATTCCAGCATCAACACTTTTCGTTTTTAGCACTGTTTTTGATGTTTTTTTTGGGTTTTTTGGCCAGAGTTCTTGTTTTGAGTTTATAGTTCCCGTTTCAAAGTTTACATTGTTTTAGCAATATATCAACATATTTGATTATCTGAGAAATGATGTCGAGTGTTACAAATTGAACAATTTTGGACACCTCGCTAAAGATTGCAGACTTGGAATCTCTCCAAAGGAGTTCACGCAAAATCGAAATGAACAAATATGGAAAAAGAAGACTGAAAGGTGTTCTCTCGCTCTCAAGGCTCAAAGCAACAGAAATGTGTGGTATGTTGACAGCGTTTTCTCAATGCCTATGACTAGAGATAAAAATAAATTCATATCCTTGAAAGAAAAGAAGGATGGAACAATGTCTTTTGGAAATGACGGGGCTTCAAACGTCATACGAATAGGTACGGTCACTCTTGGAAGAAAGGATGCATTAGCAAAGGATGTGTTGCTGGTTGAAAATATGAATTACAATTTGATTAATGTTGGACATATGTGTGATCAAGGGCACACGATGCGATTCAACTCGAAGAAATGTGAAATTGGGAAAGGCAAGTTTGGTAAAATTGTGGCTACAATAAGCAGAGCTCCAAATGACATATACATTTTGGATGAGACACCTAAAGGGTGTTTCTTAGCAAAAGAAGATGAGAGTTGGTTATGGCACAAACAAATGGGACATATAAATTTCGAAAATTTGGTCAAGATCAACAAAAAGGAAGCAGTTAGAGAAATTCTGAAAATTTCGAAACCTTCCAATACGACATGTGAATCTTGTCGGCACAACAAACAGACAAAAGTCGAATTCAAGACAAAGGAACACTTTGCATCACGTCCATTGGAATTAATACATACTTATCTATGTGGTCCTATGAGAACAAAAGGCTTAGACGACGAATTATACTTTATGCTAATGATAGATGATTACACCAGAATGACAGTCGTCGGTTTCCTGAAGAAAAAGTCTGAGGCATTCAAGTGTTTCAAAATCTACAAGGAATTGGTCGAAAATGAAACTGATTTGAAGATCAAATGTCTAAGATCAGATAATGACGGAGAATTCACATCCAAATCATTTCAGTAATACTGTGATGAAAATGGAATAAAAAGGCGATTCTCAACAGCCAGAACACCACAACAGAATGGAGTTGCTGAAAGGAAAAACAAAACCGTACAGGAAATGGATAGAACAATGTTACTAGACTCAAACTTAAACGATAAATTCTCAGTTCAAGCAATTGATACTGTCGTATTCATCTTAAACAGAGGCCTACTCAGGAACAACTGTAACATGACTCTGTATGAACTATGGAAAAGAAGACCAGCGAACATCAAATACTTCAAAATATTTGGAAGTAAATGTTACATCAAAAGTGAAGGCAAAAAATTGGGCAAATTTGATTCCTGTGTTGACGAAGGTATTCTCGTTGGTTATTCACACAAAAGAAAGGCTTATAGATGCTACAATTTGAAGCGAAAACAAATAGTTGAAAGCATAAATGTTACTTTCGACGAAAATGGTGTTCTAAAGGATAACAATGAGATCATCTCTCCAAGAAAATTTGAGGGGCTTGAGGTAGAACTTGTGAAGGATGAAGAAGAAGTTTGAGTCCTTTAACATTGTTCTAGCCATTCCCTGTACGGTTTTGTTTTTCCTTTCAACAACTCTATTTTGCTGTGGTGTTCTGGCTGTTGAGAATTTCCTTTTTATTCCATTTTCATCACAGTATTACTAAAATCCTTTGGATGTGAATTCTCCGCCATTATCTGATCTCAGATATTTGATCTTCAAATCAATTTCATTTTCAACCAATTCCTTGTAGATTTTGAAACACTTGAATGCCTTAGAATTTTTCTTCACGAAACCAACGGCTCTCATTCTGGTGTAATCATCTATCATTAGCATAAATTATAATTCATCGTCTAAGCCTTTTGTTCTCATAGGACCACATAGATAAGTATGTATTAATTCCAATGAACATGACACAAAGTGTTCCTTTGTCTTGAATTCGACTTTTGTCTATTTTTTGTGCTGACAAGATTCACATGTCGTATTGGAAGGTTTCGAAATTTTCAGCATTTCTCTAACTGCTTCCTTTTTGTTGATATTGACCAAATTTTCGAAATTTATATGTCCCATTCGTTTGTTCCATAACCAATTGTCATCTTCTTTTGCCAATAAACACCCTTTAGGTGTCTCATCCAAAATGTATATGTCATTTGGAGCTCTGCTTGTTGTATCTACAATTTTACCAAACTTGCCTTTCTTGATTTCACATTTCTTTGAGTTCAATAGCATCGTGTGCCCTTGATCGCACATCTGTCCAACACTGAGCAAATTGTGATTCATATTTTCAACTAGCAACACATCCTTTGCTAATGCATCCTTGCTTCCAAGAGTGACCGTACCTGTTCCTATGACGTTTGAAGCCCCATCTTTTCCAAAAGGCATTGTTCCATCCTTCTTTTCTTTCAAGGATATGAATTTATTTTGATCTCTAGTCATATGCTTTGAGCAACCGTTGTGAACATACCACATGTTTCTATTGCTTTGAGCCTTGAGAGCAAGAGCACACCTTTCAGTCTTCTTTTTCCATATTTTTTCATTTTGATTTTGCGTGAACTCCTTTGGAGAGCTTCCAAGTCTGAAATCTTTAGCCAGGTGTCCAAAATTGTTACATTTGTAACATTTGGTATCATCTCTCAGATAATAAAATCCGTTGATATCTTGTTGAGTTCTGGAATATCCATTTTTGAAAGATCTCCTGGAATAATTTTCATATATGCGACATTTTACAACTCTATGTCCAAACCTTCCACATGAATAACAGTGACCATAAAAGATAGGTTGATACCTGGGAGGAAATATTCTTCGAGGAACTGTCTTCCAAGGTTCTTCCTGTGAGTCTTGATCTCTTGATCTAGCTGGGGGGTCTAGCCTTTTTGCATATCCATATTCTTTAGTTGCTATAGAAGGACTTGACTCTTTTTCGGATTTTTCTTTGTAACCAAGACCAGTCTTGTCACTGTATGATCACTAGTTGTTGATGAGTTCGTCCAAATCCTTTGAAGTGTTGGTGTAGTCTTGAAGAGTTTTTCCACTTTTTACTTCCTTTTGCAAAGAAACTATTTCAGCTTCCAATGCTTCTCTCTCCTTGTTGCTTTCCTTTACTTCTTTCCTAAGTGATTCTTCAATTCGCTTGTATTCTTCAACCTTGATTTTAAGATTGAGGACTTGTTCTCCTTTTGTCTTCAATTCATCTTCAAGAGTGTTGAGATGCGTCTTTTCATCCTTGAGCTCTTTGATAACCATGATTACTTCGTTTTGAAATTTGACTTCAATCATTTCTTCTTCTTCATCTCCTTCTTCGTCAAGTGCCTCTTGCTTATTGTGCTTGGCCATAAATAATACTCTTCCATTGAATTCTTCTTCGTTATCATTGTCTTATTCAGATGAGGAACTATCTTCTTTGGAAAAGAAACTTTTCTTAAACCATTTCTTTTTGCTTTGCCTATTGAACTTCTTAGGACTTTTCTTCCCTTTCGGAACACGCTCATTTTTGTGAGGACATTTGGCTGCAAAATTCCCAATCTCACCACAATCAAAACATATTAATGGAAGTCTACCTTTGAATTTTCCCGTATATGTTCTCATTTTCCGCGTGAAATAGGAAAATTATTTATCTAAGAATTCTTCTTCATCTTCTTCATTTTTCTCATCCTTACAATTGCAAGTTTTTGCTTTCGGAGTCTGCTTGTCCTTACTATTCTTCTTGGATGTGGAAAATGTTGTTTCTAAGTGAGATGTTCCATCCTCTTCTTCAATCCTCATTTCATATGCCGTAAGAATTCCATGCAATTCATCTATGCTGAGATTGGTAAAATTCGATCTATCTTCCAAGACAGATACCTTAGGTTTAAATCTTGTTGGCAAGGTTTTGAGGATCTTTCAGACAACAATTTTTGTTTCAACAGGTTCTCCCAAACCTTCCAATGTATTTTTTGTTTCATCAACACACTGAAAGTATGCAGCAATATCTTCATCTTCCCTCATTTTGAGTTGCTCAAATTTTTCCCTGAAAATTTGAAGCTTTGCTTCTTTCACCTTTGAGTCACCCGCATATATATTTTCAAGCTTGCCCCATACCTCTTTAGCAGTTTTGCAGCTCAATACCTTAAGATAAACATATTTGATAAGCCCATTGATAATAAGATCGTTAGCCTTTGCATCATATACCATATTTTTCTTACCTTGTTCATCTTCGGACAGTGTGAATCCTTTGTCAACGATTTCCCATACTTCGTATCCTTGCACCAGCAAATGAACCTGCATTCTTCCACTCCAAAGTGCATAGTTATTTCCATTGAACAAAGGAAATCTATTCTTAGTATACTCTATGATCTCCTTCCAGTCGTTAGACTGCTATTGAGGGAACCAAGCTCTGACACCAATTGTTGGAAATACTGAGAGGGGAGGTGAATCAGTATTCTTTAGAAATTATCGCTTTTAAATCTTTTCAGAGCATTAGTTAATCTTCAATTATTATTAATGTTTATGTAGTAATAACAGTAAATAAAAGAATAAAGTAGGCACAATAATTTTAAGTGGAAAACACCCTCCGAGTAAAAAACCACCGAATGCTTTTCTAATAAATTATTTAATCTTCAACCCAACTGAAATGAAAGAAACAAGGTTATGAAACCAACTCCAAAAAAGATAGAAAAGATAGATCAACGACTTAGAAATCAGCCTCTTCGAGGGGGAAACCTCCTTTACATTACAAAATGAACAATTGGATGATACAAATGACAATACCTCATTTCTATATATAGGAGTCTAAGCGGTCCCAATACAATCAGATCCTACATAACAGTAATATTGTAGGGGCACAACAATAACAATAGTGGGCTTCTATGGGGTACAATAATAACAACATGGGGACTATATGGGCACAATAATACAATAATGGGGTTGCAATAATAACAATAAGGGTTTACACTAGTAGTATAGGGACCTAACATGCCCCTCTATTTCAAAAAGTGTTGTCTTAAACGCTTGAGTAGTTCTGGATGCTTCTGTATAAAATTCTCATCCTGCCATGTGGAATCTTCAACAAGTAAGTTCTTCCACTTGATGAGATACTTTGAAATTGATTGATTTCGTAGCTGTCGATTTCTTGTTTCTGTGACTATTTCGAGTTCCAATATGATTTTTCCTTCTTCGTCAAGTTCTGGAATTATTGTTTGAACTGGGATCTTCTGTAACTTTTGAATAAGTGCCCATACTTCTTCGTCATTATTCCATTCATCCTTTGCTTTATTTATCCAATCTAGGTCGATAATAGAAATGGCACAAAACAATGCTTCCACATCCTCATCCTTTCTTGAGAGTGCTTTTGCAACAACATTTTTCTTCACTTTTTTGTAGATGGTTTCAAAGTCATAACCCAACATCTTTGTGACCCATTTTTGATGTTCTTCTGGAGATAATCTTTGTTCTAAAAAGTATTTAAGACTATCATGATGCATCTTTACCTTGAAGTGTCTTCCCATTAGGTAAGGTCTGATGTTTGAATGAACACTTCTTGGAATCAAATGAATAGCATGGTCATAATCACAAATAGGTGGGAGGCCTTTGGGAGTCTCAATACCTTGGAATGATTGTCCAAGACTTTTTGGAGATCTGGATAAATAGATGATTTTGATGTGGGAACCTTTAGCAAACATAATTGTGAAATTACGCCTCGTTGTTATTTCTTTAGAAGCTTTGTCATTCTGTTAGAGTTAATTATCTTTTATGTTTTACGTACCTGCGATACCCCTTGATTCAACTTCCTTTCCTTCCGAAGAAAATTTCATGAAAATTTCTTGAAAATTAAAGGCTATTGTACCCAAGGATTGTAGCCATTGGACTCCTAGTACAACATCGGCACCACCCATTGGAATGGAGAGCATTGGGATATTCAATACATATTCTCCCATGGATAGTTTGATATTATGGCACTTTCTAGAACAATTTATGGTTCCTCCACTTGCAACCATCACTTGACACTCTGGTGCTGGATATAGGAAGCAATTCAATTCCTTGGCTATCTTACAATGAATAAAATTATGGGTACTGTCTAAATCAATCAACACTATTACCTTTTTCTTCTTGATATGGCCTTCTATCTTGATAGTTTGAGTGATAATTCTGGCCAATGCATTAGAAGATATGGTCGGATTCATTTCTTCTTTCTCTAGGGTTTGTTCTTGGTGTATATCCTCTTCTTTTGAAGTTTCCTATTACTTTTCTTCCTCCTCTTCACAATCTATGTAAAATAGTTTCTTCTCAACACACTTATGACTTTTAGTGTATTTGCTATCACAATTGTAACAAAGCATTTTTTCTTCTAATTGTTGTGGTGTCAACCTTGTACGTTGTGGAAGGCTAGGAGAAAAACACTTCCATATTTATAGTTGTGAGTGGTAGGCTTCCTTGTTGCCATAATTTTGCTTTCCATTTTTCTTTCCAACCTGAATGCCTTCTCCAATGAATCAGGTTCCCAAAGGCGAACCTCATGTTGGATGTTATCCTTTAAAGTCCCTATGAACACCTCAATCCTATGCTCCTCTAGAATATCTTTTACCCTTATATTCAATTTTTGGAAGTCCTCAATGTGCTCCATCATTAAACTCTTTTGTTTGAGATTTATCAATTGGCTAAAAAAAGTGTTGCTTTTTGTATCCTCATAATGTACTATCAATTCTTCCGTAAAAATTGACCAAGTGACAATTTGTTTATGAGAGAAAAGCAATCAATATCATACAAACTGATTTGATTCCAAATATAAAGTTGCAATGTGTACCTTTTGTGTGTTTTGTACATTATGAAGATCGAAATATTGTTCCATCTTTAGTATCCATGTTACGGGATCCTTGCCATCAAACTTCCTCATATCGATCTTTGGAATGTGGTCGGTTTTTGTTCCAACATTAGAGTCTATGAAATCATGATTAACATTTATTTTGTTTTCCTCATGAGTTTCCTCTACTACCTTTTCGCCATTAGGAAGCCTTTCTTGTAGTAACTTTGTCAAACCTTCCTTCAAATCTTCCACGTCTTTTTTCAAATCTTCAATGTTATTACTCTTCGAATCATGATTAACATTTCTTTTGTTCTCATTATGAGTTTCCTCTACTACCTTTTCGCCATTAGGAAGCCTTTCTTGTAGCAACTTTGTCAAACCTTCCTTCCAAACTTCCATATTTTTCTTCCAATCTTCAATGTTATATTGCATACCATCTATCTTAACTTCCACGCCTTTCTTTAAACCATCCATCTTAACTTCTGTTACTTTTTGTGAGAGTGAAATTTGTTACACTTGGTCTCGTAGTTTTGATATATCATGTTGCATTTCTTCCTCTTCTTCATGAGTCATGCTAGAGATTTTAGGTTGTTTACTAGGTGTTTCCATTTTATTTCTTCGGGGCATCAATTAATGATAATAATGCTTCACTATGCCCTTTGAATTCCTTCAAACTAATTTTTCAAACCAAACTTATGCAAAATTTAAAAAAAAACTACACACATTTTTTCACTTTGTAGGAGCTCAATATTGAATCTATTGTATCTTTGTAATTTAGGATCTCCAAGGTTTTAAATTGCATCCTGCGGTAGCCCTCTGAGTCCTCTTTCTAACCCCACAAGTCTAACCAAGATTGGATTCTTCAAGGAAGATTTATGCCAAATCTCCCACGATGACCTGATTATAGACTAGTTCAGTAGAGAAAACTTGTACGAAGTACCACGTGTCATTGTTTCGACCTTAGGACCTGAAACCGATAAACAAAAATCTGTGGTTCGTCCTAGTTTTGTAACTTCTTACGAAATTTCAATCTAATGCTTAGAAAGAAAGTTATGACGATTTCCCCTAAGTCACATGTTTGAGATATAATTCGGGATCTTACAAAAACCCTAACTTCCTTGGTTCATACCTCCAAAAATATAACAAGACAAGATCTAAAATTCGGACCCAAGGTTCAAAGAGATTTCGTCTCAAATGGGTTTCTTTTTTAGCTTTTGAAACGTCGCTGAAAAAAATGTATAGCGAAAATGCCACAATGACCTGTTTGGAGCAGCGAAACTCTAGAATCCAAAGCTCTGATACCAAATGTTATGAAACCAATGCCCAAAAAGATAGAAAAGATAGATCAATGACTTAAAAATTAGCCTCTTTGAAGGGGAAACCTCTTTTAAATTACACAAATGAACAATTGGATGATACAAATGACAAGACGTCCTTTCTATATATAGGAGTCCAAGCGGTCCCAATTCAATCAGAGCCTACATAACAATAATATTGCAGGGGCACAACAATAATAATAGTGGGCTTCTATGGGGTACAATAATAACAACATGGGGACTATATGGAAATAATAATACAATAAGGGGGCTGCATTAATAACAATAAGGGTTTACACTAGTAGTATAGGGACCTAAAAAACAACTTCCTAGAATTCTAGAAAAGCATTTTTCTCCAGCTCCCACTGGAAGGACTCCCCAATGCCCTGGTTTCTTCAGTAATCAACTGAATGGATGCCCCAACACCTTAGTGAGCCACATCCCTGCCACCCTATAATGACTGAAACAAGACAAGGTTGTGGATTCCCAAACCAAGGACAACAATCCATGATAGAATAATATGTACAATGATTTTCATGTACTTGACCAAATACCCAATCACTCTATGACCTGCAACCCAACCATGACATCATCCCAGCAATGACTCCTATACCTCCCAAGACTTCCTATTTGACTCTAGGAATAATGACTCTTTCACAAATGACTCTTTTACAATCTTTACAATGATGACTCTTTTACAACTTTACAGTGATGACTCTTGGCCCTAACAATATTTCATGATATCTAGATGGTTGTCATGTCTTCAAGGATGTCCCATTGCAATGCTTCCTTTGATTTGATACTTCTGCTCTTGAATTCTTGTTTGATGTTGTACTTGAATATTCTTCTACCTGCATGCAAAATTTTCCCAGTGAAACCAAGCCCAAAACAAAACAAAATACCCTTCAACTTACCTTTACCTGCAAAACACATGTAAGTGCATAATAATGAATAAATACAAATACAAATTACAATACGTACCTAAAGTGTGCTTGTCACTATTGTTGTTGAATTTTTGCAGCAATAAACAAAGACTCCCACTCTTGATATAGGCCTGGACTCTATGCAAGACTATATCCAAAACAAACCTAAAGATATATACAATAAAAACTTATGATAGACCCTAGACTTGTGATGGACCAAGTTCTAAGTACAACAACAGAGACCATTCTATCAACTATGACAAGACAAGTAACATGAACTTACAACATCATATAGATTTAGCAGACTTCGTGTAGCATCAAAAATAGGACATCTGAAATGTGGCATCAAAACTAATTGTGACATATAGAGACATAGAGATATAACTGAGACCTTGTATATACTTACGTTGTCCTGCAAAAAAATATGTCAGAGATGATACTCAAAATTCAAATGTAAATGCTAATCATACATACCTTGTTGTAGGAGACCTACCCTTGACTGTTGATGTGTGGTCTTCATTACAGTGATCCTTGAATGCATGCTTTTTCTTGCCTTTTAGGAGCTCAATATTGCATATGTTATATATATGTAATTTTGGATCTTCGGGGTCTAAAATTTCGTCCTATCGTAGCCCTCTGAGTCTTCTTTCCAACCCCACAAGTCTGATCAAGATTGGATTCTTCAAAAAAGAGTTATGCCCAATATCCCATGATGACCTGATTATAGCATAGTTCAGTAGAGCGAACTTGTACGAAGTGCCACGTGTCACTGTTGTGACCTTCGGCCCTAAAAATGATACCTAACAAACTACAATATGTCCTATTTTTGTCACTATTTATGAAATTTGAATCCAATGCTCAGAGAGAAATTTATGATGATTTTCCATGGATTTTCCCAACGTCACCTGTTTGACATGAAATTTGGGAGCTTCCAAACCCTAACTTCCTCAGATCATATCTCCGAAAATATAGAAAAATAAGATTTGAATTTCGGTTACAAGGTTCATCAAGATTTCATCTCAAATGGGGTTTAATTTCAAGTTTGGAAGCTTTGCAAAAAAAAAGAAAAAAGAAAATAAAAAAATAAAATAAAAATAAATAAAAATTAATTAATTAATTAATTAATTATAGCAAAAATTCCACGATGGCCTATTTGAAACCAAAATATCCCTACTAGAGGAGGATATGAGGGTCACTATTTATATGAATGTCTTGAGTTGAGAGGGTCCTCAACAAGTGAACGTTGGAGGGATTTTATGAGCAAAAAAAAAAAATAAAATTAATTATTGAGTATTCAATGACCACAACCAACTGTGAGCTCCATGCCACAACCCCATAGGGTTTTAGCCCACTAACTGGTGTTACTAACTTCAAACACGAATATCTCTCAAAACGTGAAGAATTACGTAACGTGACATATATCAACGGAAACATATCGATGAGTAGAATCCATATCGAAGATCCTTGACTCAAAATAGAGTAAGTTGTCAAGTAAAAATTCCCATGCAAGATCGGGGTAGCCCATGGTGTTGGTTGGGTTGACATCAATGACAAGCACTGATCAACACCTACAACAAATAACACTTGTCAAGATTTATCATGATTGGATGTAGGAAATGAGGCAAGAATAGTAATATTATGTCCAAGACTTTATTTAGATGTATATATCTCAAAGGAAATAGGATTAGCAATGCCATGTCCATTCTTCCCAAGTCAACCTCCAATATAGCCCATCTTTCTCCACAGTGAAGACCCAATACCTATAGTGTGGTTTTCAAAGCTGGGAGAAACAACTATATGATGAAAAATAAACATCAATATCAATGATATTATAATCAACTAGAGTACAAGCAATATCACCAGTAGATGAGTCTAGCTGCTCAACATCATCAATATTTGTCACAACATTTTGTAGACGGTTGACTTTCAACTAAATGTTATGTTTGCAATCATGTAGGTTTTGAATAGTCTCATCATTTTCAATTAGTTGTACCAACAAGAAGTTTTGATCTTCCTTCAAAGATTGACACTGAGATTTTAATATTTCTTGTTCTATTTTCAACTGAGAAACAATCACTACAAGGAAAATACATTCTATTGGAGCTTATAATAGAGCTTTTAGTGTTATGAAATTGGTCAAATTTATAAAAAAAACATATGCTAAAACATTTGTTTGTGGGAACAAATGTTTTAGTAGAGCTTATAATGGAACTTCATCACAACTGAAAAATTTGTGTGGTCGAAGGTTTTAGCGGATGTTTTTGTCGGTCCGCTTTACAAAAAAAGAAGCCCTAGTGCGCTACTTATAGAAATGCACTTTTCTTCATACATAATTAAAAGCACCAAGGTATTAAATAGAAAGAGCATCAGAACCTGAAATGTATACCACCTCGGTGCTTACAACAAAAAATTCCTGGTGTGTTCAACTCAAAGAACACATGACCTTGAAACGTATATCGTGTCGGTGCTTATATAAAAAACCCTAGTGTTTCTTTAATGAAGGAACGAATCTGAGGCATGCAAAAAATAATTGCAATTTCGATGCTTTCTCCTAAACACCCAGCATTGAAACATCTTATTTACATAAACATATTGGTGCGCTTATTATATAGAGGGTCTGGTCCTGTTAATTTTAATAGTGCACCGGGAATGGAAATAATATTTTGTAGAACAGGGGGGTGTTAGTTCTAAGAAAGCACTGGAGCGTTAAGAGTTACAATGCACTGGAGCATTAATTAAAAACAATATCGGTGCTTGAAGACATGAAAGCACCAGTGTTGTCATTTTCTGAAAAAAGCATCGGTTATTCTAAAAGATAACGTCACAGTGCGTTTATTTAAATTAAAGCGCCAATGTGTTTTTATGTTATGGACGCATCGGTGTTTTTGGATGATATTTTCTCTTTTTTGGAGACATTGACCTATGACAGTGCAATTATTATAATTTTTTAAATCAGTTATTCATTGAAAAATTGATATATATCTTATAAAAATATTCATATAAATTAATATATGATCAGTGCATTTTTGTATATGATGTTTGTTTAATTTGTTATATTATCAAATTTCACATCTCTTCATTATAATATTCAATCATCCATATATTTAATTAATGGTGTAACATTTCACAGCGACCTTGGATAACACAATAAAATAAATCAAAATGTATTTTATTATATATCAATAAGAGGCTTTTTGTCATACAAAATGGGATTGTTATGGTAACCCCTTGTCTTTCAATCGGGATACTATGTCTATGATTACATTAAACAAACTGTCTAATTTCCACAGACAATTATTTAAAAAATACAATAAGTTGCATGGATATCCAAATAGATCATCATTCTTCGCTGGAACTATTGTCAATGCTTGAGCTACTTCCATAACTTGGGTTATTTGGAGGAATGTTTTGTTGATTGCATCGATTGTTTTCATCTTCTTGATCTTGTTTCATCTACAAACATAAAAGTAAGGTGTAATGAGTGTATCTACATTAGTGATAATAATGAAAATTGAAATATATAATATATACATTAATGTAAATCAAAAACAGTGTACCATAGCAAGAAGTGACTTGTGAATTATACACATTCTTTCAAAACCAAATCTCATGCCTCGTTTCAACAACTATTTTATTAGCGTCATTCCTTACTTTGTTTCCTGCAAGTTTTATACCCCATAATAAATCATATATTTAATATACAGGATTTTTTGTTTTATTAATTATAAACCCAGAGAAGTAAAACAATATAGATACTTACAAATTCCATAATTCATTTTTGATATGTCAACATATACTCACAAACTGTTATTTAACCCAATGTCAATCAATTATCCCGATGGCTCTTCTTTGTATGTTATCACCTAGTTGAAGACATTCAAGGATGGTTGTTGTAAAACAATTTAAAATATACAAAAATGAAACCTTGAGTTGTTATAAGGAAATATTATCAATTACTCACAAACTTTGAAATCAACCATTTTCTTCCTTATGGTCATGTTTTGTGTTGAATGAGTTCTATCTTATTTTCTTTTTTGCAAGAAAATACTTGAAAATTAATATTTAATACTAATTTATTTTTTTATATGTACAAAGTCAATTATGATTACATACATTTGAAACACGTTGTTGTTGAGATGGCTCCTCATGTGATGCAATTATGTCTATTTCTTTGACCATCTCTTTATACACTTTTTTGGACATTCCTAATGGCATGTTTTGTATAATAGCGTGTTGTTCATTTGGTATTTTCATAATCATCCTAAAAAAAGTGATAGATTATTTTTATAATGATATATGAAAACTAAATATAACAAAATCAATATTAATAAATTAATGGTTTGTAGTGATATATATATATATATATATAGAAAATCATTTTATACAGTTAAGAATATTACCTTTTGAATGGTTTTTGTTTGTTGTTGTATGATTTTGCTATTGCAAGGTTGACATGTCTCATTGACTATTGCTATGGAAATGTTTCCTATAGTTTCGATATAATTTCGTTCTTAAAATCATTGCATTGATTTTTGTATTGTAAGTAGAAAGTACGTCAATACGTTCATTCCAATAGATCTCTCATAGTTCTGTAAAAAAATCCCCCCTTTCATTAACCTCCAACACTAGTCGAGACGAGCTAAGGATGACTTCATCGTCATTTACATATTCCATAAATTTTCTTTTCTTAGAACTGCATTGGTTTTTTTTCCGTTATTGCTCCCTATAGAACATTAAACATATATGAATTAATAAATTGTTTGAAACATGTTATCTAATATTCTTAAGTATATTATTAATGAAAATTCAACCAAAACAAAACTCATATTGAATAGTATTTTTCATTCATTTGATTCATCATTTTGTAATTTTTCTATCAGGTTTTTATGCTCTTCTGCACTTAAATTAGAAATAATCTTATCGACCTTCTCCATTTTATGGCTCTACATGACACACACCAACTAATACATATTAGTTAAACTTAGATATAGTTCAAACATATTAATTTTATGAAGAATTTACAAAGAACTTGCATTATCTGATTTTTTTGATGTGTTGTCATTGTGTTGATCAATATTTTTGTTATTTGAAACCTTCTAAGATATTTTTTATCAATATAAAACATATATCATTCAATAGAGAAGCCATTAGATATATTAAAAAAAAAAAAAAAAAAACTTTGGTAACCTCAGTGCATTTATGAGATTAAACACACTAGGATTTTAATTATTCGGCATTTTCTTAGAAATTTAGTTTTTAAAATTAATTTTAAATTAAGACGGTATGATTTGTAAAGCTAAACGCACCACGCTGATTTAACGATGCTATTAGGAACATACACGCTAGTATGTTATATTACACCAGGAGCAACAATGAACAGAGTGGAAAGAATCGAAAGTGTTATAGTATATCGGTGCATTAAAATACTTAGGTATCCTCGGTGCGTTATATTACATAAGGTGCACAGCACAACATATAGTTGTTTTTGAAAAGAAAGGAGAGGGCTGACGGTGTGATTTGTGTAAGGCTAAACACAGTGGAATGATTTAACGGTGATATTAGGAACAACCGCATCGATGCGTTATATTACACCAGGAGCAACGATGAAAATACTGAACAAAATCCAAAGTGTTATAATATATCGGTGCATTGTGTTACTTAGATAGCCCCGGTGTGTTATGTTACATAGAGTGCATTGCGAAACATCTAGTTGTTTCTCAAAATCAGAGAGGGCTGACTGTGCGATTTGTAAGGCTCAACACACCATAATGATTTAACGGTGCTATTAGGAACATACGTCTCAGTGTGTTATATTATTCGGGAACAACGATAAACAAACTAGACATAATCAAAAGTGTTATAATATGTCAGTGCATTATATTACTCCTGTAGCACCGGTGTGTTATGTTATAGATGGCACACCGCACAACATATAATTTTTTTTAAAAAATCGGAGAGGAACGACAAGGTTTGGATCTAATTCAATAAGTGATTCCCCTATTTTTATATGTCCAACGCCCCTATATATAGTAAGTACACAAACCCATTAAATCTAAAATGTCTAAATTGAAAAACCATAATTGTGAGGTGGTTGAGAGGGTTAAAACCTAATGTGAAATTTTGCATAAAGAAGCAACAGTTTAAGGTAAGTATTTTTTTTTCATTTTTAAAATCAAATATAAATAGGAACATAGATCGTAAAAGAAACTACTAAAAAAATCTATAGCGTAATTTTTATTATACAGGGTTTTTAATTTATTTTTTCTGAATTGAGAACAAATCTAATAGAAATTGTAAAATATTTTAACAATAAAATTTAAAATTCTTGATATCCAGGGTTTTGAGTGAATCACCATACTTTTCATCTTCTGATCTTTCAGTAGATCCAAAATATTTTGCAGTTCTAATCTGATCTTCTCTTGCAAATGATCTCTCTTTTAATTAAACCCTAACAGAAAATGTAAATTTTTTATTAGTAAAATAAACAATAAAATTTAAAACCTACTATGCAATTTTTTGAGTGAGTTGTCATACCCTTTAGCTTCTAATCTTCTGAATAGTTCTGCTGCCACTGCACAGTGATCTTGGTATATGTCTCTTGTAAATAACTTCCTTGAAATTTTGGGTAAAATAATGAAATGGTGAATAACTTTTTATTATTTAAAAGAATTTATGAAATTAGATTTCAAAAAATCAATTGCCACTCATTTTTTAATTAAAAAAAAAAAAAAAAAACAAAACAAAACATTTTTTTTTTAATTTTTTCTGCACATCGGTGTGTTCGATAATCAAGCGCACCAATGAAATTATATAAAAAAACGCATCGATATTTCTGGAGCGCCATATTTTTTCAACACATCGACATGATTCAATTTTTTTTCATTTTTCTAAATCCCGAAATGGTGTGATTATTTTTTTAACGCAATGGTGCGACATATATTTAAAAGAGCACTGAGACGGTTGAATTCATTTTAATTTTCTAAATTCGGGAAAGAGTTGCCTACTTGTCTTTTTTTATTTAAACGTACCGATGCGTTTTTATGTGAGAGCACTGACATGATAACTTATTTTTTATTTTTTCGGAATGTCAGAAACCGGTGTGAGTATTATTTAAACATCGTGATGCTCTTATTATTTAAATGGACTGGTGTGATTTATTCTGATTAGCGCAACGATAAGGTTTAAAAGTGATATGAAATTTTATTTTCACATAAAATGACATATTAATCGCAAATTATCTTTTATGGTGTGTCCACATGAATTACAGTAGTTCATAGTATACATTTTCCGCTTAAAGTTGCCTTGTTCTTGAAAAATGGTTTCAAAACTATATTGAAATTCAAATTGTGGTTATATGGTTCTCAAGATTAATTTTAGATATTCACACAAAAAAATATTATTTTTTCTCAAATATAGGGACAAAATCTCAATACTATCAAATGGTCAATTCTTCAAATTCTAGCTCATTCCATATTTTTTATCAAAGTCCTTCGTGGAGTTCTCTCTTTCCATCTCGAGTAAGTTCAGATTTTATTTATATTTCAATTATCTAAATGATTTTTTTTTAATCCATGGTGATTTGAATAAAAATGTATGCAAATTATTTGTAGGATCCAGATTCAGAATCGAGTTCAAATGCATAAAATATTCAAAACTATCGGAAGCTCTTATCAGGAGCAGCACATCGCAAGCAGTTGGTAGATGAAAATGAACAGCCTCTTCACCCTGCCAATTGGAACATGGCATTTTCTAACCACAATCCTAGATCAACGATGGTAATAATTGTTTGGTATACTGAAATTTCAACAAACCAATTTCATTGTCATGCTTACTAATATCATTGATATTGTATTAATGATGTTCAATATTTTTTGAAATTAGGATTCTAATGATGATGAGTGTCCCACTTACCATCTTCTGGTGCACCCCACTACAACGTCAAATTGAGAGAAGGTTGCATTAAGAGCAAGATTCGAAGAAGACGCATACAAGGAATGGTTGAATCAACCACCTATTCAATTCCCACTTCGTCCAGATTCACCAATTAGGAATGACTACATCAATAGTAGTTCTTCATCACAAGTTGGCAATGGAGATTGGTATGGATGATTACTTATGAGATACTACTTCCATGGAGGTAATGTTGTTAGATTCATTCCAGAACAATGAGCTAGGGGATGATGCTCATATCACTGATACCTTATTCGAAAGCTTGAAATCTGCTTCCACCACCCCTCTCTTTGGACTTGGAGGCAAGTCAAATGCTACTCAACTAGGGACAACGATGTTGTTGGACAGCGTGAAAGCAAATTTTGGCATGTCGAATGCATGCTTCTCGGCAATATTGAGGTAATTGACTTGCATGATCGATCAAGTTCCTTATATTTTTTCACACAATCAAATTTAAAAATTGTCGATTTTATGTATGTTAAATATTGACATTCTATAATTATATCCCTGCCAACTGCAGAATATTCACAGATAAGGTTCTTTTGAGTGATAATGTCTTGTCGGTTAGCTGCGAAGAGGCAAAGCAGTTGTTCAAAATGTTGGGTGTTGAGTACATATCATATCATGTATATTTGAATTATTGTATTCTATATAGAGGAGAATATGCAGACAAAGAGATATGTCTGAAATGTAGGCATCACAGGTATCGTAATTAAAAAAAAAATGCATAAATCACATGGTCCTCCTCATAATATATTGAGGCACTTGCCTAAAATCCCAAGGACTCAAAGACTCTTTCATTGCAAAGAATTAGCTATGTTGCAGGGATGGCATGCCTCAAACAGAAGTGATTCAGAATGTTGAAATATGGAAACAAGAATATTCCAATTTAATTTGTCCTTGAATTAAATTGTGAATTAAAATCGAATTTAGCCTTAACAACTACTTGGAAATAATTAATTAATTTATTTTAAATTAATTAGTTGGAGAAATTCAAGTTAGAAGTCTTTCTGAAGTCATGCAAGAGTTATCCCTTAAATTAAGGAGATAAGATTGAGTTATATTTGAGTTGTAATTAGTTAACTCAGTTTACTGAGTTAGGTCCATTTAAATTAGTTCCAAACTGTTTGAGGAACTAATGGTGAATTAACAGTCAGTTGATGCATGCATGCACTCAACTAGTGCTACTCCAGTTAACTGAAGATTCCCTCATCAGAAACTCATGCATGTCTATTCTGAGAAAGACCTAGTTGAGATAAATGTCAAGGATAGTGTACTATCAGTTGCATGTGTTTTCTCAAAGAGAAAACTCATGCATGCAGTCAAGGATTTAACCTTGAGGATTGCGCAATTTTATAAAAGATCATCCATTGGGTAGGAGATCATCCACTTGGTAACAGGAGAATCATCCACAAGGAACAACGCAAGGAAATAGGAGCTTGGAGGGCAAAGAGGAAGGCTGGAGAGAAGCCAAGATTTCCTGTGAGCATCTGTGAGGATTGTACTGAGAGCTGGCTAGCTGTGAGAGCTAAGGCTTTGTATAATTCCTATGTATTTCCACTATGTATGATAATACAATAGTGTGGGGTTTTTAGCTGAGGCTTTCCCCAAAGTATTTCATGTGCATTGTGTGATTGATTTTTCTTCTTCTGGTTATATTGTTCAACTCGATCTTTAAGCTTCCACAAATTGATAGTAGAAGTAGGTTATAATATTATTCTTTGATTTATATTGCATTATCGAGTTAACCTACATATATTTTCTACATGGTATCAGAGCGAGATTTGTAGAAATTTCTACATGGTATCGGAGTTGTGAACAGTATACTGAGAAGAGAATTCGAAGTTTGAAGTTTGGGGTTGCAGGTGCAAATCGAATTCATATCATACTTCAAGGTTGGCCAATGGCATTCTATGGCTTGAGACTCGAGTATGCCTTGGAAGGTAGCTCGAATTACATAGCATGGAAAGATAGAATGGAGGTTGTATTAGAAGACAATGGCTTGAAGGAATTCATTGATCAAGAAATCCCAAAGCCAACTTCAACTAATGCACAAGAGTTGGCTAAGTGGAAGAAGTGTGTGGCGAAGGTGAGATGGATCATCTTTGAGGGAGTTCGAGACCATATTGTCTCGAGTCTCCATGGGAAGGATACTCCATTTTCAATGTGGAAGACATTGAAGGACCTCTACCAGAACAGTAGCGACCAAAGGAAATTGGCGCTCAAAGATAAGCTTCGAAGAATCAAGATGGAGAAGGGCGATACTATTTCCACGTATCTGAACAAGCTCACCACTTGCAAAGATGGGCTTGGCAGTGTGGGAATAACTAATGTCGATGATGATATGGTGAACCTCGTTCTCCTTGGCCTTCCAAAGAGTTGGAATAGCTACCAGGACTCTGTGAATGGAAGGGAGAAACTGCCAGATTAGGAACGACTATGGTCAGATCTTATGCAGGAGGAGATCAGGAGGAGCACATGAGATGGTTCTTCATCCAAGAATGATGATGAAGAAAATCTGGCCTTAGCAAGTAAGGCAAGGAAAGGGAAGGGGAAGGCTTCCCATTTCAAATCGAATTCTTCTCATGGAAGGAAAAAGGGTGACATGTCTAAAGTGAGATGCTTTAATTGTCATGAGATGGGACATTATGCGACTAATTGCCCATCAAAAAAGTCCAAGAAGGGATCCTCAGAAGGATCGGAAGGTGAGGCATTAGCCTCTTAGTTTGAAATGGACTTTACCCTCATCGCATGCATGGTGTCATCGATGATGGGTTGTGTCTGGTATCTTGACAGTGGAGCCTCATTCCACATGACCGATGATAAAAATTTATTCAGTGCCTTGGAGGAGAAAGACCTCAAGATGCGCATAGATATGGGTGACGATGAAAGGTATAGTGTTTCAGGAGTAAGCACGGTTGCTTTTCAAAGGGAGCATGGAGATCCTCTCACCTTGACATATGTGATGTATGTGCCTGGACTGAAGAAGAACTTGGTATTAGTAGCAATGTTGGAGAAAAAAGGATACGATGTTGTCTTCAGTAAAGGAAAGGCATTCTTAAGACACATAGACACGGGTCAGACCAAGAGGATAGGGATTCGGGTGAAGAATATCTATAAACTAGAGGTAGATGATTGTGCAACATTGAGTACGAAAACAGAATTGGTGCAAAGCCAAGAGATTGGCGAGTTGTGGCACAGGCGGTTGGGCCATTTACATCATGGGGCTTTGAAGATAATGCAACAGATATCTACAGGACTTCCCAAAGGTAAACTTGAGCAAGTTGACACATGCAAAGGTTGTACCTTAGGAAGGTACACCAAGTCTTCCTTTCATGATCGAGACAGTCGAGCAAAGGCTATCTTAGAGTGAGTTCATATTGATGTGTGTGGACCATTCTCGACGGCATCCACAACGAAGCAAAGGTATTATGTGGTTTTCATTAATGACTTTTCTCGTAAATGCTGGATTTATTTCATGCATAAGAAGGACCAAACCTTCACAAAGTTTTGTGAGTTCAAAGCATTGGTCGAGAAAGAGTCAGGGAAGAAGATCAAGGCCTTGAGAAGCGACAATGGTGGAGAATATGTCTCTCAAGAGTTTAAGGACTTCTGTGCAACAGAAAGAATTAAACGAGAGTTGACGGCACCTCATAACCCACAACAGAATGGGGTGGCTGAGAGAAAGACCATAACTATTGTAGGGGAAGCACAGGCAATGCTACATGACCAAGGCCTACCACTTCACTTGTGGGCTGAGGCATGCAATACAACGATCTATTTGCAGAATAGAAGCCCGCATCTCATACTTGGGATGAAGACACCAGAGGAAGGTTTCTCTGATAAGAAACCAGATGTGGGTCACTTCAGGATCTTTGGCTCATCGGTATATTGCGATGTGACAAAGGATGCACGGAAGAATCTTGAGCTGATAGCAGAGTTGGGGATATTTGTGGGGTACATTGATACATCTCACAACTATCAGGTGTACTTGCCTACCAGTTGGAGGACAATGGTTCGCAGAGATCTCAAATTTGATGAGTAAAAGGCCATGTGAGTTTCCCTTGAGAGGGAGCTCCAACTACAGGCTGTGGAGGAACTGTTGGTTCCTAAGGAGGAGGAGCCTCAGACTGATGCGGAGCAGCCGCATGCAGAGGTTCCAGGAGTGGAGACATCCACTCAAGAAGAGTCTTCTAGAGATGGATGGAAGCACACAAGAGAAGCTGACAGATTGTTGGAGGATGCGAGAGAGAATGTGGGAGCACCATCTTCTCAGCACAGAAAGAGGAGGTCGCCTGAGAGGTACACTAGATACATGGCCCTTGCTGGGGAATGTGTTAAGACTGAGCCATCTTCCTTTGAGGAAGCAGTGCAACAGCCAATTTGGGTTGATGCTATGGTGGAGGAGTATGACTCCATAGTTCGTAACAGTGTTTGGGACGTGGTTCCGAGACTGGAGAACAAGTCAGTTGTGAGTTCCCGTTGGCTTTACAAGGTAAAGAAAACTACGAATGGTAGTGTGGAGAAGCATAAGGTAAGATTTGTTGCCCGTGGCTTTTCACAGGTCGAGAGGATCATGTTGTTGTAGTATATTTCAACAGAGGAGCAAGATGCTGACATTTTGACAAAGGAATTGTCAAAGTGTAAATTCGAGTTCCAGAGAGACAGGATCGGGGTGGTAGATAATTCCTTTCTTGTTGAGAGGGAGTGTTGAAATATGGCAACAAGAATATTTCAATTTCATTTGTCCTTGAATTAAATTATGAATTAAAATCGAATTTAGCCTTAATAGCTACTTGGAAATAATTAATTAATTTATTTTAAATTAATTAGTTAGAAAAATTCAAGTTAGAATTCTTTCTGAAGTCATGCAAGAGTTATCCCTTAAATTAAGGAGATAAGATTGAGTTATATTTGAGTTGTAATTAGTTAACTCCGTTTACTGAGTTAAGTCCAATTAAATTAGTTCCAAATTGTTTGAGAAACTAATGGTGATTTAACAGTTAGTTGATGCATGCATGCACTCAATTAGTGCTACTCCAGTTAACTGAAGATTCCCTCATCAGAAACTCATGCATGTCTATTCTGAGAAGGACCCAGTTGAGACAAATGTCAAGGACAATGTACTATCACTTACATGTGTTTTCTCAAAGGGAAAACTCATGCATGCAGTCAAGGATTTAACCTTGAGGATTGCGCAGTTTTGGAGAAGATCATCCACTAGGTAGGAGATCATCCACTTGGTAGCAGGAGAATCATCCACAACGAACGATGCAAGGAAATAGGAACTTGAAGGGCAGAGAGGAAGGTTGGAGAGAAGCCAAGATTTCCTGTGAGCATCTGTGAGGATTGTACTGAGATTTGGCTAGATGTAAGAGCTAGGGCTTTGTATAATTCCTATGTATTTCCACCATGTGTGATAATACAATAGTGTGGGGTTTTTAGCTGAGGCTTTCCCCAAAGTATTTTCATGTGTATTTTGCGATTGATTCTTCTTCTTCTGGTTATATTGTTCAACTCGATCTTTAAGCTTCCGCAAATTGATAGTAGAAGTAGGTTATAGTATTATGCTTTGATTTATATTGCATTATCGGGTTAACCTACACAGATTTTCTACACGGTATCAGAGTGAGATTTGATTTCTACATAGAAGTTATGTGAATCCCAGTAAATTCAATAGCCATGAAGCATATAGAATATACATGGCCTGAAAAATTCAAGGATGAAGTACGAAGTCTATGACTCCACATAGCCATGGATAGCGTCAACCCATATTCCCTCCAAAACACCAACTATCATTAGGGGAATTTTCAGGTCTAAAATGGACCTCCTAAGAAAAATGTACAACCAAAATAAACTTTATAAAAACCAATAGGATTCAATATGATGATGTCAACCAAGGGGGATGATTCACCATTTTTGGAGTAAAAAAGTAAAAAGATTAAAAAATAATAAAATAATAAAACTACTTTTTCAACTTATCTCCTTAAAGTTTTACTCAAATTTTAAATGGGAGTACTCATTGGATGAAACATTTAATTCCCCATCCAAGGAGTACCCATATTGCATACTTTCGATGGACCCTGCTAAATGAAAAATGAGAAATACATGAAAAAACGTGATTGCAATCACTTTTTTCGTGTATTTATCATTTTTCATGTGGCAGGGCCCATCGAAAGTATGCAACATGGGTAATCTTTGGATGAGAAATCAAATTTTGCATCCAATGAATGTTGCCACTCGAAATTTGAGTAAACCAGTAGGGAGATAAGTTGAAAATTAGTTTTTTCTTTTCTCTCTCTAAAATTTGATGATGTAATCTAATCTTATTTTATTATTTTTACTATTATTTTATAATTTCCTTAGGAAGCCCATTTTAGACCTCAAAACTCCCCTAATGTTTGTTTGGCATGTAGTAGTGATCAATAACAATATCCCCCCATGGTTGTCTGTGAAGAATGAACATCTTATGTTGGTTCCCATAGTCCCTTTTAGAAGACAAGTGAAGAATATGGATGTCTACTTACAACCATTGGTAGATGAATTTAAGGATTATGGGAAGGGATACATGTGTACGATGTATCAAGACCCATCGAAACAGAGAGGATTTTTATGTTGTATGGCATATGTCCTTACACCATACATGATTATCCTGGCTTAGGAGTTTGCTCTAGTAAATTACATTTTTATTGATTTGTTTAGTAACAATATTTTTTCGCATATTAATTTAATTCATTACAATTGTTTAGATCTTCATGGTTGCTAACATGTCGACCTCTATACAATAATTTCATAGGGCTTGTAACAAAAGGTATCATGGATGTAAATGTTGTGGACCTTCTCTAAAGGCTAGGTGGTCTGACCACCTATGAAAGCTAGTGTATGGATGTTCCTGGGTATTCCTCCTAGAAGAACACCCTTATAGAAGAGAAACAACCACTTTCAATGATAAACCAGAAAGAACCTAAAGGCTTGCAATAGTGACACTAGGTGGATGGCTTAGATCATATGAGATAGAGAAGGAGAAGGAGTTTGCAAAAATGTTTGATTCAAATGGGGAGTCTATGTTCAATGATCTATATTTCTTCGACACTTATGTTGAGAAATTTCTGATTGGGAGGAAAATGAAATTTGTCTTTTATGAGCTCCCATATTGGGAGTATCTTAAGATTGCCCACTTACTAGATCCCATGCATATATTTAAAAATGTTTCATCTTCTTTATGGAGGCACATATAATCAAAATAAATTGACACATTGGTTATTAGGAGAGATCTTATTTTTTTAAACATAAAAAGAAACATTGGCCAAGACAATAAGCTAGAGGAGAGGTCGGCCCCTCTTGGTCTTTCAAAGAAGGTGATGTCCCATGGATTTTATAATGAATGTGAGGGTGTCTTATTTATATGGGTCTTCACTATGGCACTGCTTCACCATGGATGACCATTTGTCAAGGTTGAAATTGCATGATTATTTGAACCTTCTAAGAGTACGTATGTCAAAGACATGATTTTTTATTTATTTTTATGTAATCAGATATTTTATAATTATTTTTTGCATAGTGTACTATTTACTGTGTAGTTTCATTATCCTCTGCTTGTGTGTGGGTGTTGTGAAACATGGCTTTCCCAAAGACCTACAACTTGCCATATCTAAATTATCTCCATTTGTACATTGGATCACATGAAAAAATACTCATATGGATAGCATTCCACGGTGGCGTCAAGAGATAGCTGAGATTATTTGTATGTTTGAGAAGGAACTGCCAACGAGTTTCATGGACTTGCAAGTTCATCCTCTAATTCACCTAGTAGATGAGGTTGAATTAGTTAGGGTCATTTCTTGTCATTGGATGCTCTTCTTAGAGAGGTACATGAAGAAATTGATAGGTTTTGTTCGAAAAAGGGAAAAACCAAAGGGGTCTATGGTAGAGGGGTATATATTGTATGAGTCTTTCTATTATTCTAGTGAGTACATCAAGAAGATCGGTAACAAACTAGGTGTGGCGATTTGGGACGATGAAAGGGATGAAGACAAAAGAGAATGAGAGCTTCTTGAAATGAATGGAAAGATGTGAATGATAAAGAGTAAGTGCAGGCTTATCAATTGTCAAATTACTACACAATAACTATTCACACTGAACTTCATATTAATGCATATTTTGATCGCATACGTACTATATATATATATATATGTTGGTTTGATTTTATCAGTGAATTCATAAATTGAAGCTATCAACAAATTCATTATTTACAATATGGAAGCGACACAACCGTGGGTCGCATTGTATGAAGAGAAGACGAGGAAATGGGACAGTGACAAGAAATAATTCAAATGGTTGAATGGTAGAAATGTGCCTTATCCTGATCATTCAAAAAAAAAAATATGTCAATGACATGCTCTAACACTTGGGTTATTTATCAAGTCAAAGAGAAATACGGTGCATCTCGTTACCCGCGTGCTAAAGAGGATGTGTTAAACATAGGGATTGGGTGCAACAACTCGGTAATTATAATCTCTTTCCGTACATTTTTAACTTCATATTGCACCTTTAAATTGTAACATTTATATATTTTTTATATTTTTAATTATGCTAAGTTTATTAGACACATGACACTATGATTTTTTCACTTTTTTATAAGTGCATTTGTTCCCATCTTTGTGGACATATGGACATCATTTTTGCATGGAGGATGTCGATGATGAATGCATGACACAAGACTGTGGAGTGGAGTCAAGTTTGACCAATCTATTCGTGCTTGTCACCGAGATCAAAACCTAATGCAAGGTGTTAACTCTCAAATTTGCCTCAGGCTGAGGAAGGCAAAACTCAAGGCAACATCAAACCACGCTCAGCCTCGTAGCTAGCCCTACGAGGACAGGAGAGGGCTCTCTTCGGGTCTATCTCGGCAAAAGGTCTTCAAAGGGGCTGAGATGACTCAAATTTATACTGATTTTAGGCTAGTAAAGAGATAGAAAAGTTTGGTTTAGATTTTTGAGTTTTTTGTTGGAGAAATGGGAATACCAATTTTGGGTGCGAGGATTGAGGTCAGATTTTTACAGAGATCGAGTTGGGGCGAGGTAGGCAATAGTCTTGATGTCTTTTGATCAGGTGTATAGACAGATTAGATTGACAAGGAGTTGAAGAGGGAAAAGAGAATTTGGATCCTCTTCAAATTGATGAAAACATAGAAAATCAAACAAACTTAAAGGCAGAGCATAACAATCTATGGATTCTACCTTAACACTTCATTTGTTCAATTGCAGAATATGAAAGAAGGAAAGTGATACACATTAACAACTTACAATTATAGAAAGAAACACACCATCAACACACAAAGCCACAAGGATCCCAACAGGTGCTGCAAAATCTCTGATCTTTCCTTAGCCCAAATGTGAAAAAATATGTACAATAGTGTCCAAAATCTTCCCAAGAGTCCAACCTGTGCTACTGAATGAAAATTTACATATATAGATCAATCTAACCTCATTCCATACCCTCTAGGGGTCGAGCTCCTCCTTCTAAGAGCAGTTTCAACAAATTCTAAACATGGAGCAGGAATCTAGGTGACTAAAACAACCTGCCTCTAAAAAGAAGGAAACTGATTCATTACATTAATTGCTTGCTAATTTGTGAATGAATCATCTAGAAGAAGGTAGATCAGTGCCATGTTACCTTACATACATCAAATTACATCATGTTGGGTCAAAAATCACATCAAGGAGTGAAACTGGTGAAAACTGGCCGAATTCCTGAGCTGGAGGATGAAAACTGGACCAAAAACCCCAATGCGTAGCGCACCTTTCAACCTGTTTTTGGGGCACTTCCCGACATCCAAATTGAGCTCATGATAGCTTGTTGGAAAGCCCTGGATGTCTACTTTCCAACCCAAGTAGAATTTTCCAATTTGGAGCTCATTTGCACCTCCAAAACTGCATTCTCCCAGAAGAACTTCCTGCTGTTGCGAAAGGTGGCAGCAAGGTGGTTTTCATGGTGTTTTTAGGCCTTTTGATCATCCAGAATTTGATGAAATGCCTTGGCAATAACTGAGCATGTATATTTCATCATGAAAAACCCAAAAATATTAGGTTTTTCTCCAGCAAGTGCCCCAATCAAAAGCGAGCACACGGGCGCGCTACCCATTGAGCAGAAAAAACTGTTTTTTGAGACCAAAATTTTCGAAATGACAAAATTTTCTCCGAATTTTCTCAAATTTGAAGCGAAGACCCTCCATCATGTGTCATGCTCGGCCAGCGAAGCCTCGGCCAAAACTCGAAGCGGATCTAGCCTTTTTCATCGTTTTAGTGCTTTGCTCAACCTCCTTTGCAAAATTTTCATTTTTGCTTTACAAACATGCATGCGAGCCCAGTAATGATTCTTCATGTGACGAAGCAAGTCTTTGTCTCTATTGGCCTTCACCAACAACCCCTCCAAATGTCGGTTGACCTTCTCAAGCACAAATTGCCGTGCAACAGGTGTCAAATCGCCCGGTCTTTTACGGGCCAACCTACGGTCTTCACGGATTCGTTGCAGCTCTATAAGTGTGTGCTCGTCCTCTAACTGTTTATTGCGCTGCTCCAAGTATTTGATCCAACATTCTGCCTTCTGCAACTTCTCATTCAATCTATCAACCTCGGTCTTTTGTTTCGAGCTAGGAGAGCTCCTATCCACATCGCTCAATGTAACATCAATATCATGATCACCTGAATGGCCCTCTTCGTAAATTGGCTCCTTGCCTCTATCCTGAACCTGTACCTGTGCTGAAGAAGAAGGCGAGACCCCTTCCACACCATGTGGAGATAATACTCGCCGTGTAGCTGCAAATAAGGCCCTGTGGCCTCGCTGATATGTCACACATGCTGGAGCGCTGACATGCTCGGTCTCAGGAATGTCAAACTGATGTGAAGGGCCTCCCTCATCATGAACAAACTCGGGAGGTGGCTATGGCACTGTGAAAAGGTCGCGAGAAATGAAATCCTCCGAAGTAATACCCTGCTGTGCCAACTGATGAACCACTACGATCTTGATCAGCGCATAATGATAAATACTCATGTGCTGCTGTGCTGGGGTCTTCCTTTGTACTAATACAACCATCCTCTCTATGTTGCGAAACACGAAGTATGGAATGTTCATCAGACGTACCCTTGTAAAATGCATCAACAAACGAACATGGTACGCATAAAGACGGGAGAATCTGCCCTCGCAACTAAAATACCGAATGATGAGCTTCATCAAAGGTGCAAACTGATCATTCAGGTACTGGAAAGGAAAAACTCTACTCAAGTGCCTCATATACCCAGGTTTGATGTATGGCTCATAATAGGACTTCTCTAGTTGCTGACGTTTATTCCATTGCTCTCCAATATTTGGTATCCCGGTGGCCTCTGCAATAGTCTCTGGTGACAAAATGAAATTAACTCCAGCAAGGTTTACATGGCCATCATGTAAATGTAGAACAAACAGGCGAGCTAATTCACGATGATGGTGAATTTGTGAAATTAGCTCACAATAGTGATAGCATGACTGGTGGCGAAAACAATCCATTGCAAGCGGGCAAGCCTGCAATTGAGCTAAAGAAGTGGGCTCTTCTCTAAGATGCTTTCCACCTTTGCCACCTCTGCGAGACCTCCGAGGCACATTACCCTCGGTTGTAGAATCATTGTCATTCTCCTGCTCATAAGCTGAATCTATGTCTGACATGACTTTGAAAACACAATGACTGCAATATATAGGAGGTCTGCAATATGTAGGATGTATGTTGTAGCTATGGTGAAATCACAAGTTTAACACATACTCAAAAGCCAACCTAAACATCATAAGACTTATGCCATAATGGACATTCTGTTTTAGTGTATTGGGCACAAAACAGTCATAAGGACAGTTTGACAAATGAACCAAAATATGAAGTATTGTTTGGCTCAAAGCTTACATATGGATATGAGGCTATGTTTCACCAAGGGAAGGTAGAAAAATCTTCACCAATCATCCACAAATACCCTTAAGGCAGATTTTGGTGAGGCCTAGGGTTTCAATTTTTTTTTTTACATTTAACACATCACATTTCTCTTCAAACCCACTATAAACAATATGAAATTGATTAAACCAGTCATAGAACACCTACTTGCAGATTTGGAGGCAATTAGACACAATCTGGGCGCATGAATATAAAGAAATTGCTTGCTGGACTGAGTGCGTAGCGCACTATTTCAATGCGTAGCGCACGGCCTGATGCGTAGCGCCAGTGTATTTTTACACTGGCTGCGCTAACCCAATGCGTAGCGCACTGCCCGGTGCATAGCGCACTGTCTCGATGCGTAGCGCGCCCTTCAACACAGTCTACAAGTATATAACTCACGGATTCGGCCTTCAAACACTTAGACCCGATGTTGCTTTGGGAATTTGTGTGTAAATGAACTTGTTTTCCCTTTTTATAAGTTAACAAAATATCTCATTTGATTTAATTTGATTTCAAAACCCACTTTGTAAGGTTTGGCACTTTTCACTTTTGGTCTTTCCATACAACACTGCTTTTTGATTTTCTCATGCTTTTCTGAGGTTGGACTGATCATTTTTGTTGATTTTTTGCAGGGATATGGCATTTGGCTTTGGAAAAGATCAGAGGCTTGCATCTGAATCTTCTTATGATGAAACAAATACAAATATTACAAAAAATGAAGTTTGACAATTTTTAGTTCCAAAATAGAGTTTTGGACTAAAAATGCCTTTAAATGCTTTTTTGAGAAAGAATATAAAATGAAAATCTTTGAAAAACCTCATGACCTGCAGGCTTCTATTACATATATGCAAAGGACTGAAAACCCTAGACTCTAGGACTAAGACTCTTCTTTAACGAAACCAATTATTTATGACGATGAACTTTGGCAATTTTTCTAGGAACTTGGACTATCCCTGCAGGTACAATCATGAGGAAACACAAGACAACCAGACCCTCTCGTCAATCAATGGCATGCCCCTAGCGGAATGCAACGAAGTGGAACAAGCGAGACACCTAAAAATAATATGCAAAAGCGAAAAGATCTCTGACGGAGGGCTGTAAGGACCGACCCTAACATTGGCTCCAATGGGGATGGTGGCTCCTTGGAGGCGCCAAGAATGACAGATCTCTAGAGAGTAGACCAGTGCTTTCATCCATTGGGCGATGGAGTCATTATTTCAAACTTTGACACAATTATTGACCACTGATTTGACTGAAAACTGAATACAAGTCTGACCTATACTGACTCGATTTTGAAAACTGAAAGGACTGATATAAATAACTTGACAAATCTCAAACCAACTAACCTCCATCTCCAGAATTATAGCTTTCGCTGTGGGCCCCAAACTGAAGATGAGAGATCAGTACACACATGCAATAGAACTGAAATAAAATAGTATATACAATGATGATGGAATGAGCAGAAAATACATCAGAAATGGTATCGCTTCAACAATCGACCATTGACCAGCCCTCCAAAACAATCATCTCCATTCATTTCTTTGAGAAGAAAAGCATTTTGACCATGATATGCTGCAATTTTACAAGGACCCTTCCATAAATTGTCAAATTTGCCGTGTTTTCCTTTATCTTCATTCCTGGCATCCCATTTCAAAACTACCTCATCCAGCTGAAATTTATCTGTTTTTGCGTTCCTATCATAAATCTTCTTTATGCGCTCCTTCAATTTAATCGTATTTTGAAATACTTCCTCCCGTGTCTGCTGTAAATGAATCATCTGATTAATCCGCCGTTGCATGGGATCTTCCTCACTATCAGCTTCATGAAGCAATTTGACTACCGGAATAGCAAGTGAAGTAGGAAAAATCGTGTCCGTCCCGTACACCAGCTCGAAAGGAGACATGCCAATAGACTTTTTCTGACTTACCCTATCAGCCCACAGTGCATTCACTAATTTCTTGTGCCAGCCCTTCTTATTGATTTCCAGCAACTTTTTAATAATATTTACCAAGGACTTATTTGACGATTCCGCCAACCCATTTCCTTGCGGATGGTAAGCGGTTGAATGCCCCAAGCTGATATTGTACTTATAGCAAAATTCAACCATTCTCTTCGACTTGAATGCCGCTGCATTATCCGTGATTAGCTTACTAGGACACCCAAAACGTGACAGTATATTATTTTCAAGAAAAGAAATAATTACCGCATCCGTGGCCTGGCGGGTGGGAATTGCTTCAATCCATTTTGTGAAGTAGTCTGTAGCTGTCAATATCCATCTGTGTTGTCCTGACGATGCCGGATGAATTTCCCCGATGAAATCCAAGCCCCACTGCTGAAATGGTGCACTAACTTCAATTGGTTTGAGAGGCAATGGCTGTAGTTTCTGCTTCCCTTGAAAAATTTGACATTCGTGACAATTCTTAATAGCCTTATACACATCTGAAAATAACGAAGGCCAATAAAAACCTGCTCTTAGAATCTTATTCGTTGTAGTTTTCCAAAACAAATGACCCCCGCAGTCACCTCTATGAAAATCCTCCACAACTCGTTTGGCTTCCTCCTCTACCAAACAATTCAGCAACATTCCACCAGGGTCCTTCCAATATAATGCAGAATTGAGGATGCAAAATTTGGCAGCTTTTAATTTCAATGTTCTACTCTTATTTCTAGGCATCCCGGGAGGTGAAGACAAATTTTGAAGTACGTATATAATATCAGCGTACCAAGGAGAAGAAACAAAGATATCAGATACCTGATTTGCCAGACTCTCCTCATCTTCATCGGACATAGCAGCAATCAAATTTATATCTAGAACATGCAGATTTGTTTTAGCCATCAATTTGGCAAGTCCTTGACCTTTGATCAGCTTGGTTGGTTTAATCTCCACATCATATTCTAACAACGCAGCGATCCACTTACCCCGCCTTCCTTCTGGATCTGCCTATACCAAAACATCTTTCACCGCTGCGCTAGGAACATGTGCTATAATGTGAGAATGCAATATATACACACGGAAATATTTCAAGGCTTTTACAAGCGCAAGTGCTTGTTTTTCAATGATGTTGTATTTCAATGCTCCATCCCTTATAATACGACTGAAAAAGGTGATAGGCTTCTCAACTCCATCCCTTTTTTGCATTAGTACAGTTGCCAAAGTGTGCTCAGAAGCAAATGAAAACAAAATGAAGTCCAGTGTGTAATCCGGACTAATCAAAGTAGGGGCTAAAGAAAGAGCTAACTTACTAAATTAAATGATTTCACTGCCTCTTCTGTCCACTTTAATTGACTGTCCTTTTTCAGCATGTTCGTGATTTCTCTAAGATGCTCGGCAAGATTTGGAATAAAATGATGCAGAAAATTCAGTTTGCCATTAAATGACTGTATTTCTTTCTTGTTCCAGGGCTGTTCAATTTGCTGGATGGCCTCAACACATGCAGGGTCCACACGAATGCCGTCTTTTAATATGATGTGGCCAAGGAGCTTGCCTTCATCCATGGCGAAAAGGCTCTTTTTTGGATTCAGCGAAATGCCATATTTGCTGCACTTTTGGAAAACAATTTTCAAATGATATAAATGCTCCTCATCAGAATTTGAAAACACGGTTAAATCATCAAGATAAACAACCAAAAATATATCCTTCTCGTTGGCGAAAGCCATATCCATCGCATGCTGAAAAGTGGCACCTGCATTTTTCAAACCAAATGGCATCTTTGCATAATGAAACGTTCCCCATGGAGTGGTGAACGCAGTCTTGTCACGATCATCTTCATGCACTAAAATCTGATTGTATCCTGAATAGCCGTCAAGTAGTGACATCCTTGATGCTCCAACTACTCGCTGCAATATATGGTCCATTTTGGGCAGTGGATAATTGTCCTTTAAGGACACCTTATTCAAATTTCTGAAGTCAATACATAAACGGATCTCACCGGTTTTCTTTCTCACGGGTACCAAATTTGATATCCAATTGGAAAATCTGATAGGCACAATGATACCTGACTTATACAACCTGTTCACTTCTTTTTCTATCAAAGGCAGCAGCTTAGGATTGATTCTTCTCAACTTTTGATGAAAAGGCTTCTGATTTGGTTTTATAGGGATAGTATGCTGAATGATATTAGTGTCATATGTTTTCAGATCTGAGTAATCCCATGCAAAAACTTTAGAAAATGAAGACAACAATCTAACATACTCTTCCTTTACCTTTGGTGACAATGACTTCGATAGCTTTACCATCTTGGGATTCTCAGCTGTCCCAATGTTTACCTCCTCAACACCTTTTTCAGTCGGTCTCAATGTCGGTTTGTGGGCCACATCGTCTTGATCGAACAGCTCCTCCAAAGGAATCAATCCCTTAGGAATAATGTTATCTTTAAGTTGCAGCACATCCATTTGATTTACTTGTATATCAATAGTACCATCATCATGTTCCGTATCTATGGAGGTATCTTTAAACTTACCCTTATTCTGCAGAAAATCATTAATCTCTTCATCATCCTGAAAGACTTGCCAGCATCGCTGATTATCTGGAACTGTGGGGCGGTGTTTCACATGAATCTCAAATTTGTTGCTGGAATTCATTGGAATTTTTAAATTACTTGCTGCCTTAGCCAGTGCATCAGCAACACCATTTTGTATGCGAGGCACGCATGTCAATGTATGATCAGAAAAGAGTTTCAAAATATCTAAAACTGCATTTCGATATGCTCTCATGCGAGGATGCTTGGCTTGAAACTCACCTTTCACCTGCTTTATCACCAACTCAGAATCACCGTATACTGCAATTCTTTTTGCTTTCAGCTTTCGAAGAATCTTAAGGCCAGCAATGAGAGCCTCATATTCTGCTTCATTATTAGAACAATCAAATGCTAGTTTGTAGGAACATACTCTCACCTTGCTTGGAACCTTATCTTGAGCAGAAAATGGACTTCAAATCCACACACCGATTCCAGCACCATCACTACCTACGGCGCCATCAAAATCCATGGTCCAAAGACCATCTTCATCCTCCTCCAAGTGCTGAAAATGTTTTATCTCTGTTTTTCCTGTTTGCTGCCCATTATCTTCAGTTGTTTGCTCCATAATAGCCTGCTTTTCACTTCTTTCTTTCTGCAGAACTTCTCTAAAATTCTCAGTGATTTCTGGTATATCTTCTGCCTGAACTAATTGACTATCTATCTCATTAAAACTATCAGCAAACAAAACAAACGACTCCAAAGCTGTATGTACATAATTTACAGGATGATTGATTGGTTTCTCCTTGCTGGTGATCATATATTTCATTTTCTGTTCCCGGTACAACTTTCTCATTTGGCCAAACACGGGAATTGTTACATAAGAGAAATCAAGCTGAATTGTTCCTTGCAATTTTGCCCCCCAAAATCGAGAAAGGAGCATACCAAAGCGAGGAGGAATGTCGGCCACGACAACATCCATCAAGACATTCTTTGCAGGGATCTGATCCAAACTTACAACCAAATCTTTAATCAACCCAATACATCTCACCCTGCTGGAATCAAAGGAGTAGAGATCATGTTATGTACCTAGGGGGGATAATATGGGGTACCAAGGGAGGTACCCAAGGTAATAATGTAATAATGGGATGGGCCATAGTAATAAATAAGGTGGTTAACCCATGTCATGTAAGGGACCACAAGTAGTTAATAATAATGTAAGGGGCCCATGGTATTAGTTGATGGTATAAGGAAACCATGGTAATGGTACATGGTATTGTATGTATGAGGCCTATATAAAGGCTAGAGACTCCACATATGAAGATGAAGAGAAGTATTCTTGTATGAACAGGCATATGGCTTGTGGAGTGTTCTCCTTCCTTAAGGAGTGAATGTATGGTGTTGCCCTACCATAAGGGTTTTGATAATAAAGAAGCATTTTCTATCTATTTCTATCTTTTTATTCTTGGGTTATTTCCATTCTCATATATCTTTTGGATCAGATCTACAACAAGTGGTATCAGAGCTACAACAGATCATGATATTTCCTGGTGATATCCAAACCCAACTTTTCCATGATGGCCTTCAGCATAAGATTGTGGGAAGCACCAGTGTCAAACATAGCATTATGCAATACAAACTCATGCAGCCTTAAACTTATATAAAAAGGAGGGACTTCCGACTCACCACTTAATGCTGGTCCAAATATTAATTCCCGCTGATCATTCTCAACACTGACCATATCAGACATTGGGTCAAAATTCAGAATTTTGGAGACTTGTCCTCTATAGTTGCTGTTCTTCATGAGTTCAGTTAATGGAATAGACACCTTCAATTTAGAAATTTCATTCCCCAAATTAAAAGAAGAAGTCTTGTCCACTTCTTTGGCTGGAACATCTTGCTTTTCAGGGTTATCCTTTGGTATGCTGATCTGATTTACCTTTTCATCTGCTGGGATCTCATTTGCTGGAATAGACTTGCTGGTCATAGGGTCAGCACTCTCTTTACCTTTCTTTGATGCTGCTGATGTTTCCTCCTTAGATGCTGGAACTTCTTTTCTTTTCTGGATGGGATTTATGGGAACATTTCTGCCTCTTAGTGATAATTGGCGCTGCTGAGCGGACAATGCATGCATATAACCTCTCTGATACTCATCTGACTCTTCCTCCAAAGCGATCTCATTTGCTAAGATAAAATCTGCATCATTTTGAATTGTTGATCTTGCTGTCTTTTCATCATCTTCAGTGATAAATGTGGGCATATTGTCAGGAGTAAAAAAAATGATTTTCTTCTCCAACTACCTGATCATCATCATCTGACTCAGGACCAACAAAATTCTGCTGGAGAGGTGTCTTCACTTGCTGTTGTTGTGATGGTGTGTCTTGTGTTCGTTGCTCACGCTGTTTGATCCTAAATTGTGGCTGTTGCTGACCACGAAAATTAGGATTCCGAATCTGCGTTTCGGGCTTGTCAATAGCTAACCTTTCAATCATCTTTTCTACCTTGCGAAGAACTTGGTCTGATGTAGAAGCTTCTTCCTTTATAGTAACCTTCCTTTCAGCTTTAATTCTAGCTCTCTTATCATTCAAATTTGCTTCAACACTGACTGCAATTTTCAGCATCTCCTCTAAGGTGGCCGGATCTCTCTCCCTTAGTTGATATGCCATATCTGGATCAAAACCATCGGGGAACTTGAGCAGCGCTGATTTTCTGGTTGGTTTTAAATCATCCAGAATTGCGTTGTATACTGCATTGAATCTGATACAATAGTCTTGAACGGACTCTCCAGCATTCCTTTTAAGCTTAGTATATTCGGCATTGATTTGCAGCAGATCTTTCTTCACTTCCTAGTGTTCTAGAAATTGTCTTTTGAGATCATCTAATGTAGGAATACTTATGGCTGGCAGATTTCTAAACCATTTCCTTACCTCTCCACTAAAAGTCTGCACGAATAGCCTCATAGTCACATTTTCTTCATCGATTTCATGAAGATCAAAGAAATTCGCCATCTTATCCACATGTTGTTGAGCTGTGATATTTTGAGGTGTGCCATCAAACAAAGGAATTTTACTTTGATAATCTGCAGGCATGTCATTCAAAACTTGAGGCAAAGCGAGGGATGCAAACCGAGCTGCCATTGCTTTTGGAGGATTTGGTCTAGGGGTAGTTGGAGGAGTGGGTGTAGCTGAAGTATGTGCGGTATGTAGGGGTGTATGTGGAGGAGAAACCACGTGGGATGAAGAAGGGGAATTAACTGTAGATTTTGGATATGTAATTATGGGAGAAATGGAGATGAAAGGGGGTTCGATCTGCTCGTGCGAGGCAGAAGCCGTGATAGTAGATCCAATTTTGGCAGATGCAGCTTCTAGAAAATCAACCAGATTTGCAGCTTGAATATCTGTCTGAAGTTTTCGTAGGATAAAATTTTCAACCACTTTATTGTTTCTTTCAATTTCAAGGGCAGCAGCAAAATCAGGATTGGGAACTAGAGAATCAAGTGCACTTTCAGACTCAGTTTTAAACAACGATAGTTCAAACCTCTCGTCAAAATCAATTTCTTCAAAATACTTAAAGATAGCCGGACATGAATGAGATTTAAATATGAGACTAGGATCTAAAGCCAGCTTGTTATTTTCAAAATATCAAGGAACAAAACAGCTAGTCAGCCTGTGAAAACTCTCAACTTATCATCCAAAAGCACAGAGTTTGCAAATGTACTGGGGTGTTTCAAATGTCATGGTCAAAAGCTAAACCGGAGATTGACTGAAGTAGCTTTGATCTACTTGCGCTAATGCAAAGCAAAAGCGTTTCAAAGACTACCTGGCTAATCTTCAGGCTCCGTCTGTAGCTTATGAGAGAAATGACATCAACAGGCACACCATTCTAATCTTCCCCAGTATGGTCGCCACTATGTTAACTCTCGAATTTGCCTCAGGCTGAGGAAGGCAAAACTCAAGGCAACATCAAACCACACTCAGCCTCGTAGCTAGCCCTACGAGGACAGGAGAGGGCTCTCTCCGGGTCTATCTCGGCAAAAGGTCTTCAAAGGGGCTGAGATGACTCAAATTTATACTGATTTTAGGCTAGTAAAGAGATAGAAAAGTTTGGTTTAGATTTTTGAGTTTTTTGTTGGAGAAATGGGAATACCAATTTTGGGTGCGGGGATTGAGGTCAGATTTTTACAGAGATTGAGTTGGGGCGAGGTAGGCAATAGTCTTGATGTCTTTTGATCAGGTGTATGGACAGATTAGATTGACAAAGAGTTGAAGAGGGCAAAGAGAATTTGGATCCTCTTCAAATTGACGAAAACATAGAAAATCAAACAAACTTAAAGGCAGAGCATAACAATCTATGGATTCTACCTTAACACTTCATTTGTTCAATTGCAGAATATGAAAGAAGGAAAGTGATACACATTAACAACTTACAATTATAGAAAGAAACACACCATCAACACACAAAGCCACAAGGATCCCAACAGGTGCTGCAAAATCTCTGATCTTTCCTTAGCCCAAATGTGAAAAAATATGTACAATAGTGTCCAAAATCTTCCCAAGAGTCCAACTTGTGCTACTGAATGAAAATTTACATATATAGATCAAGCTAACCTCATTCCCTACCCTCTAGGGGTCAAGCTCCTCCTTCTAAGAGCAGTTTCAACAAATTCTAAACATGGAGCAGGAATCTAGGTGACTAAAACAACCTGCCTCTAAAAGAAGGAAATTGATTCATTACATTAATTGCTTGCTAATTTGTGAATGAATCATCTAGAAGAAGGTAGATCAGTGCCATGTTACCTTACATACATCAAATTACATCATGTTGGGTCAAAAATCACATCAAGGAGTGAAACTAGTGAAAACTGGCCGAATTCCTGAGCTGGAGGATGAAAACTGGACCAAAAACCCCAATGCGTAGCGCCCTGATCCCAATGCGTAGCGCACCTTTCAGCCTGTTTTTGGGGCACTTCCCAACATCCAAATTGAGCTCATGATAGCTCGTTAGAAAGCCCTGGATGTCTACTTTCCAACCCAAGTGGAATTTTCCAATTTGGAGCTCATTTTCCCCTCCAAAACTGCATTCTCCCAGAAGTACTTCCTGCTATTGCAAAAGGTGGCAGCAAGGTGGTTTTCATGGTGTTTTTAGGCCTTTTGATCATCCAGAATTTGATGAAATTCCTTGGCAATAACTAAGCATGTATATTTCATCATGACAAACCCAAAAATATAAGGTTTTTCTCCAGCAAGTGCCCCAATCAAAAGCAAGCGCGCGGGCGCGCTACCCATTGAGCGGAAAAATTTGTTTTTTGAGACCAAAAATTTCGAAATGACAAAATTTTCTCCAAATTTGCTCAAATTCTGAGCGAAGACCCTCCATCATGTGTCATGCTCAGCCAGCGAAGCCTCGGCCAAAACTCGAAGCGGATCTAGCCTCTTTCGCCGTTTTAGTGCTTTGCTCAACCTCCTTTGCAAAATTTTCATTTTTGCTTTACAAACATGCATGCGAGCCCAGTAATGATTCTTCATGTGACGAAGCAAGTCTTTGTCTCTATTGGCCTTCGCCAACAACCCCTCCAAATGTCAGTTGACCTTCTCAAGCACAAATTGCCGTGCAACAGGTGTCAAATCGCCCGGTCTTTTACGGGCCAACCTATGGTCTTCACGGATTTGTTGCAGCTCTATAAGTGTGTGCTCGTCCTCTAACTGTTTATTGCGCTGCTCCAAGTATTTGATCCGACATTCTGCCTTCTGCAACTTCTCATTCAATCTATCAACCTCGGTCTTTTGTTTCGAGCTAGGAGAGCTCCTATCCACATCGCTCATTGTAACATCAATATCGTGATCACCTGAATGGCCCTCTTCGTAAATTGGCTCCTTGCCTCTATCCTGAACCTGTACCTGTGCTGAAGAAGAAGGCGAGACCCCTTCCACACCATGTGGAGATAATACTCGTCGTGTAGCTGCAAATAAGGCCCTGTGGCCTCGCTGATATGTCACACATGCTGGAGCGCTGACATGCTCGGTCTCAGGAATGTCAAATTGATGTGAAGGGCCTCCCTCATCATGAACAATCTCGGGAGGTGGCTGTGGCACTGTGAAAAGGTCACGAGAAATGAAATCCTCCCAAGTAATACCCTGCTGTGCCAACTGATGAACCACTACGATCTTGATCAGCGCATAATGATAAATACTCCTGTGCTGCTGTGCTGGGGTCTTCCTTTGTACTAATACAACCATCCTCTCTATGTTGCGAAACATAAAGTATGGAATGTCAATCAGACGTACCCTTGTAAAATGCATCAACAAACAGACATGGTACACATAAAGACGGGAGAATCTGCCCTCGCAACTGAAATACTGAATGATGAGCTTCATCAAAGGTGCAAACTGATCATTCAGGTACTGGAAAGGAAAAACTCTACTCAAGTGCCTCATATACCCAGGTTTGATGTATGGCTCATAATAGGACTTCTCTAGTTGCTGACGTTTATTCCATTGCTCTCCAATATTTGGTATCCCGGTGGCCTCTGCAATAGTCTCTGGTGACAAAATGAAATTAACTCCAGCAAGGTTTACATGGCCATCATGTAAATGTAGAACAAACAGGCGAGCTAATTCACGATGATGGTGAATTTGTGAAATTAGCTCACAATAGTGATAGCATGACTGGTGGTGAAAACAATCCATTGCAAGCGGGCAAGCCTGCAATTGAGCTAAAGAAGTGGGCTCTTCTCTAAGATGCTTTCCACCTTTGCCACCTCTGCGAGACCTCCGAGGCACATTACCCTCGGTTGTAGAATCACTGTCATTCTCCTGCTCATAAGCTGAATCTGTGTCTGACATGACTTTGAAAACACAATGACTGCAATATATAGGAGGTCTGCAATATGTAGGATGTATGTTGTAGCTGTGGTGAAATCACAAGTTTAACACATACTCAAAAGCCAACCTAAACATCATAAGACTTATGCCATAATGTACATTCTGTTTTAGTGTATTGGGCACAAAACAGTCATAAGGACAGTTTGACAAATGAACCAAAATATGAAGTATTGTTTGGCTCAAAGCTTACATATGGATATGGGGCTATGTTTCACCAAGGGAAGGTAGAAAAATCTTCACCAATCATCCACAAATACCCTTAAGGCAGATTTTGGTGAGGCCTAGTGTTTCAATTTTTTTTTTTTTACATTCAACACATCACATTTCTCTTCAAACCCACTATAAACAATATGAAATTGATTAAACCGGTCATAGAACACCTACTTGCAGATTTGGAGGCAATTAGACACAATCTGGGCACATGAATATAAAGAAATTGCTTGCTGGACTGAGTGCGTAGCGCACGGCCTAATGCGTAGCGCCCGTGTATTTTTACACTGGCTGCACTAACCCAATGCGTAGCACACTGTCTCGATGCGTAGCGCGCCCTTCAACACAGTCTACAAGTATATAACTCACGGAGTCGGCCTTCAAACACTTAGACCCAATGTTGCTTTGGGAATTTGTGTGTAAATGAACTTGTTTTCCCTTTTTATAAGTTAACAAAATATCTTATTTGATTTAATTTGATTTCAAAACCCACTTTGTAAGGTTTGGCACTTTTTACTTTTGGTCTTTCCATACAACACTGCTTTTTGATTTTCTCATGCTTTTTTGAGGTTGGACTGATCATTTTTGTTGATTTTTTGCAGGGATATGGCATTTGGCTTTGGAAAAGATCAGAGGCTTGCATCTGAATCTTCTTATGATGAAACAAATACAAATATTACAAAAAATGAAGTTTGATAATTTTTAGTTCCAAAACAGAGTTTTGGACTAAAAATGCCTTGAAATGCTTTTTTGAGAAAGAATATAAAATGAAAATCTTTGAAAAACCTCATGACCTACAGGCTTCTATTACATATATGCAAAGGACTGAAAACCCTAGACTCTAGGACTAAGACTCTTCTTTAACGAAACCAATTATTTATGACGATGAACTTTGGCAATTTTTCTAGGAACTTGGACTAACCCTGCATGTACAATCATGAGGAAACACAAGACAACCAGACCCTCTCGTCAGTCAATGGCATGCCCCTAGCGGAATGGAACGAAGTGGAACAAGCGAGACACCTAAAAATAATATGCAAAAGCGAAAAGATCTCTGACGGAGGGCTGTAAGGACCGACTCTAACACAGGGGACATTAGGATATGTTGAAAAGATACAAAAGATCATTCTATTGGACTTCTCTTCATTCCAATGTGTTATTTTAGGTGAAGTCGTGGGACACCTTTGATCAGAATAATGTAAAGGAAGATCGTGATAGTGGGTTGATATCTATCAACTTTAGAAAGCTGTGGCATGAAGCTAGGGAGCCTTATGTTTTCCCAAAACACTGCAACTAGGTGTTTTTTAACCCAAATGTGTTAAATAAGGATTAGTGGTTCGTATTAAAACACGACCCTAGATCAAACATGTTTTTGAGAACAACAATGTTAACATGCCAAATTTCAAGGAAGATAATCAAGGTGATGACAATGGGGAGTGATATGTACTTATGTTATTTCATCAATTATAATATTGTTGTATGTCTTTGTTTTCATGATTTCGCTGCGTATTTCCAATTGATGTTACTCTCTTTGTTGACGTCTTTGCGACATGATTGACATATAAAATACATGAGTCTCATACATAAAATATTTTTTTTATTAAATGAAAAATGTATTTATTAATATGGAAACATAACTTTCAATTAAAAAAAAACATTATCAATGCGGCAAAAACACAATCATGCATCGGCGTCAGTGCTCTGTCAACCACAACCGCATCGTAGACGATGTACACATACCTATGACACACCGTTGTTGGTTCACAAATTTAAATTTTCGAAGTGGTACGTCACACATATGCACCGGCGTGCACATATAACATTTTCGCACTGGGATGGAACGTTCACATTATATAACACAATGATATAGAGCTATATTTAAAATATTATTTAGGCGGTGCGTTGGGTAAATATGATAGCATCGGTGCAATCAAAACATACCAAGCACACCGCATTTGTGATGGTAATTAAGAGGCATTTGTTTGAGTTTCAAGTATACTTGGTGATGCATTTTTTTTCCTATTTAGATTATGTAAAATAAATATCTATTTTTTATGTATTTGTAACTAAATTATTTAAGGTAGACATATCTTTAGCATTGTGGACATAATGTAATATTAGTTAGGAGAAATGTGGAAAACATGAATTTTAGTGAATATCTTGTGAAAAATTAATTTGTATTATTTAATCTATATTATTTAACTCATATTTATTAGTAAAAATAGTTAAATTTAAATCAGTACAATAGCAAATAAAGAACCAAAATAACATCAAAATCTTATATCTTTATTACTAGAAAAAAGTTCACTTGTCTCTTTGAGGGAGAACTTCCAATAGAGCAAACCCCCAACTATAAGTACCTGTTGTGCTCTACAACAACCCCCCATTTCATATCATTCTATTCACAAAACTATCATATGAAATGGGTCCCTCTAGAGTTTGATTGGTATCAATATTGTATTGTTTAAAAGGGTCCGAAAACCAAATGAAAACATTATAAAACCCTTTTTGAAAAATCCCATTTTCATCAAATAAATCAATCTTTTTCATTGCAATAAAGCGATCGCAAGATCGCATATCGCAATGACATAAGGTACATAAGTAAGTGGCACATTGGTTTCCCGCCGATGCGATATCACTATCGGCTATCGGCAATACTCCATGCACATTTTTAAAGCGCCCCATGCCATTCGCCCCGATGCAATGCGATATCGCTATCGGCGATCGGCGATATACTATACATGTTTCATATAATGCCAATGCTCCCGATGCGATGCGATATCGCTATCGGCGATTGGGGTTTTCAAAAGGTATCAATATAAGAGTTTAAACTTTCCCCGATGGCCGATTGCGATAAAGCGCAGATTTCAAAAAAGCCGTTAAAATAAAGGGATATCACGATCAATTCATATTAAAAGCTTGATCTGTCCAACAATGATTCACTTGCGCTCAACCGCCAAAACATCTACAGCACGCTTAAATGAATCATTCGGCCGATTAATGATATAATGGGCATTTAAGGATTGGCAGGTTTTAAACGGACATTTAATGTAATTGTAAGTCCTAAAATCCTCCCATTGATTGTATCTGCGCCCATTTTAAAAGTTAATCTCTTATCACGCATCGGTCAATATATCTCATCACATTGAAGTTTTCATTGCCAATTCTCTGTGTTACGGTTATTTTCGCCTCTGTGCAGAATTCATCCAAAGGAGAAAGCTCAAGCAAAATGGGGAAGAAATCCAAGAAGACCACAGGTGCTTCTGTTGCGCCAGCCGCAGGACAAGCTGTCGCTGATCCCTCAAACAAAAAGAAAGGATTGATTTCGGATACCACATGTTCTGGTCTCGGCAGAACTACCTGGCAAAGCACCTACAACTTGATTGAAGTTGAAGAACCCAAAGTGACAACAGTAGAAGCTACTACAGATTCGACTCGTAAATCTGATGGTACTCTTAAGGACTTAGTTGATTCCTTCCTTCACCGGATAGCAGCTAGCGAACAAATTCTCCCATACACAGATGTAGTGCGGTGGGCAATTGAGGAAATCCCAATCCTGGATAGAACCTTCAGCACCAGAGACGGGAGAATTTTCGAGTCATTCAAAGCTGATGATCTAAGGCAAATGTATCATTTGCCTGAGCCAGAGAAGACATACAATAAGGCGTTCCTGGAAAAATTCCGAAACGAGAACGAAGTTGAATCCGAACCCATCCGGGATTGGAGACAAAATCCAACTAAGCACAAACATGAATCTTCCGGTAAGTACTCGGTTGATTCCTTGGCTTCTCCTTATTGCTACGCCGGAATAATGATGTGTAGATTGTGGGGATTGCATGATTCTTCTAATTTCACTATAGAAATGGTTCCGTTAATGGAAGCGGCATGCAACAGTATAATAATGGATTGGGCTACTATTCTCTCAGATAAACTAGCAAAAGCTGTTCTTGAGTTTAGGAATAAGACTCGCATCTCTGAAAGGATAATTCCCCCATTTTATTACAATGCCTATATTTTAGATACCTTGTGTTTTAATTCTGAATTTCCTGTGCTCGGCTGGAGATGGACGCCACAAGACTCCATGCCTATTCACATTTACCACCAGAAATTATGGAAATCCTCTTACAAGCACCATCTGTACCAAGTCTGCAATGGATTTATGTTGCCTATTTATTATTCTATTTTTGATAAACCCATTCCTAAGATTTCCTACCAAGCTGGGATTGATTTAACAGCAGTAGGGAGATGGTTTGGAGAGGAGAAGTTCACGTATATAAGAGTTTTCGATAGCCAAGCCGAACCTCATGTTCTCCCTTTATACATACCGGATAAACTGTTGGCAAGGGAAATCTCTTACCAGATTATTGCTGAGAGTGTTACACAGACTCTCAAGAAAAATAAGAAGCAGGGCTGGCCCTCTTTTCCTTTGAGATGCGGTGTTTATACCTTGCATGATCTCAAGCATGCAGAAAAGGAAGCTACAAAGATTAAATCATTGACTCTAGCAACTCTTCCAAATAGGCAATTTGATCCAAACAAAGTTGCCTATACTGCACTAGAACAGGCCAAATTGTCAAAATTTGATCATAAAGAAGATATGTTTGACGACCTGTTCTCTTCAGCTGAGTCAATAATGCAGGTTAAAACATTGGCCAAAATGAAATATCATGATGAAGGGTTGACTAAATTTAACAAACTTAAAGAACAGAGGTTGCAAACTCTGCCTCTAGATCTATTAGCAACAACCCCAGCGACATCGTCAAGCGAGCCTGAACGGCAACAGTCAAAGGAACCTCCAGTTACAACAAAAGAACATGAGAAGCCACAGGAGGAAAATCAGAAGAAAAAGCATGAGGATCAGCAGAAGAAAGAGCAGGAAAAAGTGCGTGAGGAGACCCAAACTGAAAAGGAAAAACAGACCACCACTGAAGTAAACGTAGATACTCATATCGATCCTAAATTGCTCCAGGAATGGAAGAAATTTGATTCTATTATCAGTGGTCTGGAGTTTTCAAAGGACACTGACACTTCAAAGGCAACAGACACACAGGAAACCACTTCATCACAAGTTCTAAGTGGAGCCAGCGGCCCACCTATTTCTAAAGAGGTAGAGATAATACCAAAGGACCCCTCCGACCAAATCATTTTGCAAGTAGAAGAGATTCCTCCCCTGGATGTCTTCTACAGCCCAAGGCATAAAGCTGTAGTTAAAAGACAAAGGAAAAGAAGAAGGACTGATCAACCTCCCCTTTTCCCAGAACAGACAGTCATGGGCAATGTGGTTTGGAAGGAGGAATTTGACCCCTCCGATGACCTGACAAAACTGTCACAATATGCTGGAGCTTATTCGGCAGCGACAATAGATAAGGCATCAGAGGTAAGCCTTTTACTGAAAACAAAGGATCAGGAGATTTTCTCGTTACAGGCACAGCTAACTGAAGCAAAGCAGAAAGCGGAGCAGGCAGAGCAGCAATTGTTGACGCAACAGCAGTTAAACAGTCAACTAACTCAACAATTGCAGGCAGAAAAACAAAGGATTGACCAAAGCGCAATCCAGAAGCAGAAAGAATTATCAGAGGCATTGGCACAATTGAAGGCAGCGAATGAGCAAATGGTGAAAACAAAAGATGAGCAAATTGCTCAATTATCATCACAGCTCGAGAAAACAAAGGGAGTTCCACAAGTGGCTGAATTTAGAGTAGAATCACTACAAATAAATACTGCATTAATATCCCAAATTAAGCTTCTATGTCAACAAATCGCCCAGGCAGAGCCACTATGTGAATTAACGGCATCCATAAGTAAGCAGGTAGACAAGGCCAGGACTGAATTGGATCAAGCTGAAGAAACAATAGCTGCATTTCTCGACTGGCAAGATTCTGATCAAGGACAAGCGGCAAATTTACCCAGAATCTTAGAATCATATAAAGATATACTCTTCACAAAATGGCAGTCCCAGTTAATGAAAGCAGAGAGGGCAGTTTCAAGATGTAAATCAACTTCGAGCAATCTAGTTGAATTAGTCAATAACACTCTCTACTTATCAAACATGATCTCCCAATGCACACCAGGAAAATTAACAACGATGAAATCATTGGAGCAATCATGTTACCCAGATCTGGAGGAAAAGGGGAGATTAATTGCTGGGATTAACAGTTTAACCTGGGACACCTATTGGTTCTTCTTGGTAAAACCACACTCGCAGAGAGCCGCCCTCAAGTGCCTTACGGATGCAATCGGGTATATTATCCCCGACATTCAGGATGCCACCTATGCCGCCCAGCTCAGCTCTCGCCTCAACAAACCACCCGAAGTGGAGCCGATGCTTGCGATAAGTCAGCTCAGATTTAAAGGCAAGCAGCCCACTTGATGATTCATGCCGCCGACTGCCAGATTGCTGAAGAAAATAGGACCAAAATTTATTGATACCAATTAAGTAGGATTTCTGTTTTATAGATAGGTAGATTAATTAAGTATTTATAGACCCTTTCATTGTTTTGGAAAGGGTCGTAAAGTTTTGTACCTGACTTAAAGACTGAAGTTGCACTATTGTGCTTCAGCCATATTCTTTTATGAAACTGGACCAGTTGTTCTAAATTTGACAAGGAAGCTTTTTATGCAATTGTGCACTATTGTCTTTGTTTGAAAGTGTTTCTGCGTTGAAGGAAGAATTACAAGCAGCGATTGATATTGGGAGTGTCAAGAAGCTCATATGGTACTTCTATCTATGTCTGAATTCATTCCTTTCATATGAATTGTTATTTGATTATCCTTGCTATTATCGAATATATATATGTGCTTTAACAGCAGTTCTGTATTCTTTCCACTATTGGATGTTTATGGTGTGCTTTTCTTTTAATCATGTATGTGTCGATGATATAAATGATAAGTGTAGTAATATTGCTTTAATCGCTTTGCTTAACTATTTAAGCACAGTAATCCTGAATGAAATAATGTCCATGTCTGTTAGATGGAGTCATCTATATGCCTGTCTATAGACACAGACCATCAAGCGCTACACTTCAAAGCTCAATAAGTTCCCGGGATAAGTCATAGTTCTTATATTTTTGTCGATAGATTTAGTTATTCGCCCATCATTAGATTAGTCAATCAATTATCCATTCATCTCGTTTATTCATTGCTGGGAAACTGGTCCCATTATCCCCAGTCGGAGCCACCATTCCAAACGGAAAAGGAGCTGTACTAAGGTCCGGACCGAGTGGTTATCCCCAATGTTGTTGCAGCGATTTTCGAGGCATCAACAGTACCTTGATCACATGCATTATTTTACATTTATTTATCCTCGTCTTTAAAGAGATAATTTTTTAATTTAAATCTGTAAGAATTGCTATAAAGATTAAATTTAAATTGCTTCAAAATTTCATAATTTTAGTAATAAAATAAATTTTATAAAAATAGAATTTCTTAAGTTGTATTAAATTTAAATTAATCACGTTAAGAGGCACTCTAGAGCTCAATATGGGAGAGATTTTGTCACATAACGTTATATTTAAAAAATAGTAAAATAATAATTGAAATTAACAAATTAAAAATAGTAATAAGAAAATAAATTAATGTCCACCATAATCACAATACTTCAATTTACACCTTAATCTTATATAACTTTATATAAAGATATAATGTAGCCCAAATTAAAAATAAATTAAAAATACAAAATAAATAGTTTTTACTATGAGGAAGAAATGAAATGAGTAAAAAAAATATAATTTACTTTTTACTACAAAGAAAAAATATAATTTTTTCACATGACAAGAAATAGTATTATTGATATTACATTATGTGTAATTCATTCTATGTTCTATTTACATGTGATATTTAAAACAAAAATATATTTATAACAAAAAATATTTTACTCACAAGTAAAATATTAAATAACATAATTTTATAGATACTTTATATAGAGAAAAATAAAGTAATTTAAATTGAAAATTTTCTTATATTTTCACTTTAGTGAGAAAGATTGAGAGAATTCTTATTCCATTAATAGTTGCTTTCTAATTCAATGTATGAGGGATATTTGTAAAATTTTCAATGTTTAATATGGATTTGATATGTAATATTAATTTAGAAAATATTATTATAAAATAATTAAATGTATACATACAGGAAAAAAATATGAGGGGACATATTTTAACATTTTAAAACGGAGAACATGAATTATAAATAAAATATTTCAATGTCAACTACATATATCTATATATATATATATATATATATATATATATACTAGCTGCATAGATCCGCCAAATTCCTAGAGGGATCAAATCTCTTTTCACCCACAAAGATGTTTTCATCTCAAGAGATTTGATCCCTCTCGACGCTTGGTAGATCCAAAATTAAGATAGATCTAGGCTGCAGGTTGTAAAAATATTCAAACTTAAGTTTTTTAAAATTTAACAACAGATTGTCACGGGGTCTTGGATAAACAATGATCGGGTGCTCTGTTAAGGCAATCCTTGATGTGAAGTCACCAATTCAATTCCCTGCCCTGATCGGGGTGATATATTGGACATGATGAAGATATAGTCCTACCAAGCTTAGAAAAAAATTAACAATAGATTGAATTTTATAAACCAATATTGAATTAGTTAAATTGTATCTTTTAATGATTTATTATTATTAATATTTATATTAAAATTGAATGAGTTACACATTTTTGTCTTTTTAAGAACTAACTAAATTATTGTACCTTTAATTATTTTATTGTTGTGAGTATTGAAATATTTTACTAATTGAGTTAGATTGAATAGAAATGAACTATCTAAGAAATATAAAAATGTTTATCATAATTTACAATCATAGTTTCAACCATACTAAACTTTTTAATTTATAAAAATACATTTGCATTTTTTTAAAGTGAGTCATTTTACATGCAATTTCATATATAAAAGTTTGATATAAATTCATCAATACATAATTTATAATGAACATTATTTTATAAAAATAAGCATCATGATAACAATCATCTAATAAACATAAACATCATCTAAGATACACATTCGAATTCACTACCATCATCTAATTATATACACTTTTAGTAGCACATATGAATATTATTAGCTAGCATAAAAATCTAATAATCTAACTGGGCATCGTCATCATTATCACATCTAACAAAACACAAAGATTATAATCTAACATCATCACCACACACATCCTCAAATTAATATAAATCTCATGTCAAATAATTGTTATCACATACACATCTATCTGCGAGCACATTAAATGAACATGTCTAGCGTGACCTAAAAATATACACATCAACGCCAACATATAAATTAAGTACATAAAGATGAACAAAAAAAATGATATATATATATATATATATACACACACACACAAAGAAGTCAAATAACTACATCATGAAGTCAAATAAGTGCAATAAAATATCTGATACAACAGACATAGTAGTGTCTGCAACATGGCCTGCAGTAGAAGACGATGGATGGTCAACTACTACCTGATCAAGTACAACTATCAAATTCAGCTGAGGTAGAGAACAACTAAGAGGTGGTCGGTCTACAGTAGAAGCACGTGTGTAACACCCTCCTGCCACATCTACCCAAGTAACCAACTAACAGGGGTAAACATGTGACAAGAGGCTACTATGATTGGATTCAACCTCCTATGTGACCTTAAGGAAGTGGAATCGACGAAAACACAACATACAAACCTTCCACATTAGCTACAGTACTCCCAGGAACCATCCCAACCACATAGGTAGGTAGCCCCTGGGTCCCATTGAGGTTTTAGACCACTTAACCCCTGGACGCTCCTATGATATGGACCTAACAACGTCCATGAGGCTCTAGATGCTCTCATGACAAGGCATGCCACCATCGAGGGACTATTTTACTCAGTGTTGTGCCAACATCCATGATATTTGAGCCACTTTTTCATGCCTAGAGCCTAGGTCACTGCCCAGAATTGAATGACACCTTTAGAACAGAAAGATAACAAGGAATCAATGATGAAAATGCAAATACTTGAACAATCTCTTAACCGAACCCCTACTAGCCATGACAGGCATTTCGTCAAACATATCACAAATATGTAATCTACAGGTGTAAACAACATATTTAAGCATGGGAGTCTCATACTTATCTGAGAATCATTGTGAAGCATAGTTCTCTTAGATCATTTGTTGCATTATCATCTATTAGGTTATAAATACATTGTTCATTCATTTACAAGTAAAAACATGATGAGAGCCATACACAGCCATTGTCATAAAACATATATATAACCAACATAAGAGCAACATAAATAACAAAGAAATCAAGGTGAAATAACCTCATGTTGATTATGCAAAATCCAAACCCGGGATGGGACTACCACATACCACCCGACCATAGAATGGCTGAGCCAAATCTCTTTTCATCCATTCAACCCCGTGGCATATTCCAAGCATGAATGTGGGACTCAAACCAAAAGAACCAACCAGGGCATCCCGAGGCTAAACCACCTCACCCTTATTAATAGAAACCAGACTTTATCGTAATCCATCCTGGATCACTAGGCCAACACAATAAACATGTAATAACAGGCTTTACCATGATATCCACCAGATCACTAGGCCAACAAAGCATGGATGCCACCGAATTTCTCCTAGTCTCTCAGGCTTTACCACAATCCACACCAAATAACTATGTCCTAAATTGAGACCTACTCTCTAGGATTTACCGCATATCCCAACCTGGGATTACTAGTCCCAACGAAGAGAAATCCACCTCTTGTCTTTACTGTATATCTTGCCATTCACTAGCAAGGATTCCTAAGCCCACTGAGGCACACAGTCATGGCTTTATGCAACCCACAGTATGCCTCAGGGGTTATTAGGCAAGTGGCTTTACTTTGATCCACAGTCTAGTTCAAGGACCACTAGGCCATGTGTTCTATCATTCAAAGATCCACCTCACTCAACTTTGAATCCATCCAAAAATCTATATCAACCAAAACATGAGAACTCCATCACACCATGGCTATCCAAAAATGGCAAGGCTAGGCTGAAATCACTGTCACACCTAGAAAAACCCATGCCATAACAACAAAATAACCACACACAATACCATGCATGCCAAATCTAACAATGAAATACACATGCAAATCCATACCTGCAAATAATATTGATGTAGCTACCTGATCCTTCTCTTCCTTGCTTTCTCCTTCCTTCCTCTTGCCCTCTTTGTCTTTCTTGATCCAATGCCAAAGTGCTCCAAAAAAACTCTAAGTGCCCAAGAGTGAGAGAGAGAGAGATCTAAAACTGAACAAACAAAAGGTTACAAACTGATCCTCATAAGCCCTTTTATCAATTAGGCATCTACTTCTTCATTTTCCATTATTTTCCTTCATTTTCCTCCTTACATGCAACCTATGACCTTTCACCTTCCTTTTCTCCTATTTTCCTTTATTTTCATAAATAAATGTGCCAAAAATGTCTTTTGCCTTTTTAATGCCTTTTCCTTTGTCTTTGTCAATTTCCTTTAGCCATAAACACATCCATTGGTGCCCACTAGGATATCTTTGCCCAACATTCAGCTTGGAATAAGTGTCCCATCAACCGTGGTTATTACTTTTGTCTTTATTAACTTTTATTACATGGAATTTTCACCAAGGATGTTACAAAACCCTCCCCCTTAGGGGACACCGTCCTCGGTATTCAACCACACCTATACCTCAGCAAAACCTATGAAAAGAAAACATATTGCCCATGGAGCTTTATAACATAGCTCAATGCAGTATTTACAATGATCACCCTACTGAAAAGAAAACCAACATAACAACATGACAACTATAATGACATGACACCCATACTGCTTATTGGAGCTTTATAACATAGCTCATGACGGTATTTACATCCATATACATATGTACATATACCAAAACATCATCAAAACATGTACCAAAAACATATACCAAAATTGTTTTGCCTCAACCGGCAAACAATGAAGGCTACATAGCCCACATCTAATCCACCATCTCCCATGTAGCTTCATCAGTCCCAAAGTGCTTCCATTTCACTTTAACCTACTCGATTTCTCGGTTCTAGAGCATGAGCACGTTTTTCTGCAATATACACTAAGGCTCTGGTTGGAATTCTCCATCTGGTTCCACCTGCATTACAGACCATACAATCACATGATCAACATCTTTAAAATACCTCTTAAGAAATGACACATGGAAAACATTAGGGACTTTCACTGTTGGAGGCAATGAAAGTTCATAGGCTACTGGCCCAATCCTCTCAATAATACTGAAGGGTCCACAAAACCATGGTGCCAGCTTGGCACATGATCCAATCCGCAAGGAGCTCTTCTTTGGTTTGATGCACAAGTACACATGCTCCCCAACCTAGAACTCCATGAACAACCTATTCTGATTTGCATTTCTCTTCTACCTATCTTGTGCTTCCTTTAGATTCTTCTTTATAACCTGCATTTCTTATTCCATGTCCACCAACATGTCTGGTCCAATCAACACCTTGTAACTGGATCGCTCCAACTGATGGGATTATTGCAACTTGCCCATACAATGCCTCAAACGGACTCATCTTCAAAGATTCTTGACACCCATTGTTGTAAGTGAACTCTACCAGTGGAAAATACTCTTCTCACTTTTGATGTTGATGCATCACGTACATCCTCAACATGTCCTCCAATATCCAGTTGACCCTCTCTATCTGTCCATATGTCTATGGATGATAAGTTGTAATGAAGGCCAACTCTATGCCCAAACCTACAAACAACTCCTTCAAAAACTTGGAAGTTAAATTTGCATCTCTATCTGACACAATATTATTTGGAATACCATGCAATCTGACCACATCTCTGATGAATACCTATGCTACATCACTAGCTGAGAATGTAGACTTCTTTGGAATGAAGTGCAGAACCTTTGTCAACCTGTCCACAACAACCATGATGGAATCATGTTGCTCACTATCCTTAGAAATCCTGTGATAAAGTCCATTAAATGACCTCCCATTTCCATTTTGGAATCGCAATCGACTGTAGCAGTCCACTTAGATTCTTACACTCTTCCTTCACATGCTGACAATCAAAACACCTAGAAACAAACTATGTTACACCCTTCTTCAAATTCGGCCAATAATAAAATTTCTTCACTGCAGTCAATGTCTTCTGGTAACCTAGGTGACCTGAATATGGTTTCGCATGAAACTCCCTCCAGATCACCTTCGTGAGCTCACTACTGTCTGACACATATATCCTGTCCCTAAATATAGCCAATCCATTTTTTGTAAGACAATAGTCCACATCCTGTGCATCTACATTTATACTTGTACCTGTACCACTAATTGTACATGTACCTGTACCTATACTACTACCTGCACTTGTACCTATACATGTACTATGCTGCAACTTGTGCACAATCTCCATATACATGACATCCTGCTAACCTAACTGCAAGATCCTATCTTGTAAGTTTGTCCCATAAGAGTTCATAGTTGTTAAGTGATTTACTTGTACCCGTATGCTAAGAGCATCTACGACCCTGTTCTCCTTTCCTTTGATGTACTTGATCTCGAAGTCAAACTCACTAATTGTGGCCAAACATCTAACTTGTCGGGCATTCAGATTCGGTTGGTCAAACAAATACCTCAACCCAATGTGACCACTCATCGGCACAAACCTCCTACCAAGAAGATGGTGTGAAAAATCGATTACCTGAATCACCACTGCAACAATTGATTAACTTTCTTCTATTTGTTAATTACTGAACAAATTATTCACTGTTTCCTACAGTAAACACCGAAACTAATACACTGCAGTCTTCACCAATAAAATTATAAGTAGAAACAATAAACAAAGAAATAAAGCAATACACAACACATTACACCATTGTTTTTGGACAAAAGTCCTCGGAAAAATGCAATGTGGAAAACTGGTGCAACAACTGAGGGTTTTATTATTAAGCAGTAGTAATTCTGAGTACAATTAATTGGATGCTCAACTGGCTATCCGATATAGAGAGAAACTAGGCAAAACAAATAGAAGATGATCTCACCTTGTCACTGGAAGAATCGGCTCTGATCTCACTGGAAATGAGCCTCTGCGTCCCTTATGCATCAATCTCTGCGTAGAACTACGTCTGTTTATTTCTGGTAGCATTGGATGTGATCTAAGTTTCAATTTTTGCAGGGAGGCTTAGGAACATATATTCCAAAGAACCCAGAAAGTGTTTTGGGAAATTCCACCCAGAGACAATTTTATTAAAATAATTAATTATTTTTAATGGGTCCGTAAGTGTAAACTTAGGAAATTAAAATAATTAATGGGTATTAAACTAACTATGGGTGTAACTTCTATAAGAAGACGAGGATCAAGCATAAATGACCTTAGTCATTTATTAGCTTTTAATCTGGGTCGTTGAATGTGAACGAGAAGATTATTTAAGGAGGCTTAAGGGTCATTTGGAAGACACAAAGAGATTTGATCAGTCAGATCGAATTGTTGAAGCTAGAGGCAGCGCAGTGATTTCGTAGTGATCACACAGAGAGGCACATAGAAAGTCTTGGATAGAGGATCTTCTCCGGAGCCAAGAATACTCATCAGAGAAGCAGAGAGACACACAAAGGAGGCAACGCAATTGGAAGAGAGGGTGACGCAGAGCCACTAAGGGCTCACACGGGACCCACGCAAAGCAGTGAAGAAGCCTTCCACGTAGAGGTTTGAAATTTGCTGAGGAGGCTAACGTTCTGAACCGGGAGGGATGGAGTCAGCTCCTAAGAGAAAATCAAATCCCAACATAGGTGACACAGTGCCTTAGAAGCTGACAGAGGGGCAGCGCAAAAGTAGTCGGTGAACTCGTTGGTTCAGTTACTGAGTCAACCAGACTTGTAGTGTAGAGTGAGGTAATCTCACTAATTTCTTCTGCCAAGTGATATTCTCTTTACTGGATTGCCAGCAAGGCATCCATAGGTTTTATTTAGAAATAATTTCTTCTTAATAATAAAAATCCTCAGGTCTGTTGCAATGGTTTTCCCACATTGGGTTTTTCCGTGGATGTTTGTCCAAAAACAATTGTGTCATTTATGTTGTATCTCTATATTGTTTAGTTTCTTGTTTCAACATATTATTTTAAATGGTGTAGGTTGCAGTGTGTATTTCAATGTTTGTCATAGGAAACTACAAATAACTTGTTCATGTAAATCTAACAAACAAGAGAAATATCATCAGGAGCTGCAGTAGGGATTCCTGGGTTAAGGAATTTTCACATGGTATCAGAGTAGTGCAGGTGAGACAAGAAGAATAGTGCCAGAGAACCCAGCGTTGAGCAGAAAAGGTGATCAAAATAGCTGCAGGAGGCAGTAGTTCGAATCCCCAGAGAGATTGCGTAGTCCAAGCCAGGAGGGATGAATTTTCGAGGAAAGTCTCTCTCTGAGTGAGTCGACAGAAGGGAAGGGCTTCTAGATTGAAACCTTCTCATGCCAGAGGGAGCAACACGGAGCCTCAACGTGACGAAGAGTTGGTGGGACACAGTTTTTTCGCAGGAAGTTTACTGGGCAGAAAATCGTCAGAAGAGAGAGGAGAAGCACAGTGAGGGAATTTTTCCTCTATAGACTTCTCACCAAGAAGTTCGTTTTCTTATTGGTTGAGCAGCAATAGTAAGAAACAAAGTAGAGCAGTTCAACATTTTCATGGCAGAGATGGCATCCAGTGGGTTGAGAGATCAGGACAGGTTGGATGGGGCATCCAACTATGTGATCTAGAAGGCAATGATGTCGTGCCTTCCATATGAGAATTTTCTCAAGGCCTGTGTCAACGGCGTGGTGGTTGTACCTGCAGACTAGATATGTTGAAGAAGTACCAGGAAGAAATGGTGAAGGCTGAGAGGATGATCCTTGATGGAGTAAAGGATCATGATGTTTTTCATGTCGCTAGTAGAGGGACAGCTAAGGAGATGTGGGATGCCTTAGCAACATTGTATCAATGATCTTTCGAGTAGCGGAAGATGTACTTAGAGCAAAAACTGAGATCTGTGCAGATGCAGAAGGGGGAGCGCATAGATTCATTCCTCATGAAGCTTCAGGAGACCTAGGATGAGTTAGCAGTTGTGGGGTCTACACCTCAAGGTTTTGAGATAGTGACACTAGCCCTAAACTCAATCTTAGAAGGGTGGCAAGTCTTTGTCCAGATCACCCTGGGCAGGGCAGCTTTGCCAGACTAGGATAGTATGTGGGCATCTCTTAAGCAGGAAGAGTTGAGGAGAGATCTAGTCAAGTGTAATCTTGATGAAAGCAGTAGTAGTGGGTCAAAGGCCAAGGAGGAGGATGAGAATGCAGCCCTTGCATCTAAGGGACAGTAGAAGCATCGAAGGCTGAAGAAGGACGTCTCGAAGATCAAATGCTTCAGGTGTGGTGAAATGGGTCACTACGCAACACAGTGTCCTCTCAGGAAGAAGGACAAAGATGAGAAGCATGATCTGAAGGCTGCACCTGCGAAGATCGAGGAGGAGGAGTTTGCCATGACAACCGAGATACCTCCAGGAGGGAGGTGGGCTAATTTGGAGTTGTAGTTCGAAAGAGCTACAGATGGGTAGGATCCTTGAGGAGTCCACCTCTCGAATCAATACCTTGCTACGGGAAACCAGATCAGTAGTAGCAGGATGGAATAAGTGTTAGATGGTGCAGAGGAGTGTTGGAGCGACAGATGCAGTGGCTAGAATGCCAAGTTTGAGCAGCGTAGTGCAAAGTTGCAACAGTGCAGGGAGGCACAGTATAGTAGCAACAACAACATAGTGGATTGAGAGGGATAACGTAGGACTAGCAGTAGTCAAATCTTCAGCATCGAGATGCATCTATGCTGAACACTTCTTCAGTAATTTGGGATGTTTCCCCGTTGCTGATGTAGTAGAAGCAACAGTTTGCAGTGCAGGGGTAGTTGGTTGTGGTACTACCAGCAGTAGCACGGATGCAGAAATTCAGAGGGAGTTGTAGTACGAATGCAGTGTTGACAATGGCAGTGTCAGTAGCAGTACACTTGTAGCAGCAACACAGTAGTTGGTGTATAGCATGTCATACATCAACAACACAAAGGACAATGTTATGAAGTCAGGGTGATGCTTTAGTGGGAGGCATTGCTAGAGCACATTCATCGCTAAGAATGAGTGTTGATTTCCTATAGCATTGGATGTGCTCTAAGTCTCAAATTTTGCAGGGAGGCTTGGGCACATGTATTCCAAAGAACCCAATTTTGTTTTTTGGAAATTCCACCCAGAGATAGTTTTATTAAAATAATTAATTATTTTTAATGGGTCCCTAAGTATAAACTTAGGAAATTAAAATAATTAATGGGTAATAATCTAACTGTGGGTGTGAATTCTAGAAGAAGACAAGGATCAAGTAGAAATGATCTTAGTCACTGATTAGCTTTTAATCTGGATCATTGAATGTCATCAAAAAGATTATTTAAGGAGGCTTGAGGGTCATTTGGAAGACACATAGAGAGTTGATCAGTCAGATTGAATTTTTGAAGCTAGAGGCAGTGAAGTGGTTTCATAGTGATCACGTAGAGAGGGGCAGAGATATTTTTGGATAGAGGATCTTCTCTGAAGCCAAGAATACTCAGCAGAGAGGTAGAGAGAAACAAAGAGGAGGCAGCTCAATTGGCAGAGAGGGTGACACAAAACCAGGAAGGGCTCACACAGGACCCACGTAGAGCATCGCAGAAGCCTTCCATGCAGAGGTCCAAAATTTGCTGAGGAAGTTGACATTATGAGCCGAGGAGGCTGGAGTCAGCTCCTGAGAGAAAATCGATTCCTAACAGAGGTGATGCAGGCCCATGCAGGGGCAGCGCAGAAGTAGTCAGGGAACTCATTGGTTCAACTACCAAATCAATCAAGACTTGCAATGTAAAGTGAGGTAATCTCAATAATTTCTTCTGCCGAGTGATATTCTCTATATTGGATTGCCAGCAGGGCATCCAAAGGTTGTATTCAGAAATCAATTTTGCTTAATAATAAAAACCCTCAAATTTGTTGCACCGGTTTTCCCGCATTGCGTTTTTCCAGGGACATTTGTTCAAAACAACTGTGGCATTTGTGTTGTATCTCTCTATTGTTCAATTTCTTGTTTTGGCATATTATTTTAAATGGTGTAGGCTGCAGTGTATTTATTTCAATGTTTGTCATAGGAAACTACAAATAACTTGCTCATGTAAATCTAACAAGTAGGAGAAATATCATCAATTGTTGTAGTAGGGATTTCGGGGTTAAGTAATTTTCACAACATCAACCCCACACTCTCTGTGTCACCTCCGTTGGGACTGCACTACCCCTCCTTCTGATCCTCCGCTAGCTGGAAACTTCAACTCTCAACCTCCTGGTCTCACACCCTGGCTCCCGATTTCTGAAACTCGATTTCCTCAGCAAGAATTCAATCTCCCTCTCAGGCTCTCCGCTGCCACAACGTAGCTCTGTGTGGCCCAACGTTGACCTCTCTGGAATTTTTTCTTCCCTCTCTTCCTTGTAACCTCCGGTCCAGGAAAAAATTCCCTCTGGATACTATCCCTGCCCCTCACTGCAAAAGATCACTTCGAATTCCTCTTCTAGCAACTGATGTGCTTTAGAAATTTGATCTTCTGATCTCCACTTGATGTTCTTTCCAAATTCCCATCAAGCCTCTTCTTATAATCCTTATGTTGAGAATCAATGACCCATATTATATTCTAATTAATGGCTTAGATCATTTTGGTTTGATCCTCATCTTCTTTAGAAGTTTCACCCATAGTTTGATTATACCCTTTAATTATTTTAATTTCCTAATTTTAGACTTACGCACCCATTAAAAATAATTAATTATTTTAATAAAACTGTCTCCAGGTGGAATTTCCCAAAATGATTTCTAGGTATTGTGGAATACATGTGTCCAAGCCTCCCTGCAAAGTTTGAGGCTTATAGAATATCTGATGCTACCAGAAATCAACACTCCCTGTTAGTGAGGAATGTGCTCTAGTAATGCAACCTTTTGAAGCATCACCCTTCTCTGTACATCTCCCTTTGCGTTGCTGATGTCTGACATTTTTTCCCACCAACTACTGCGTAAATGTTGCACTTGTACTATTGTTGACAGTGCCACTCCAACACTGCATCTATACTACAACTCCCTCTCAAATTTTGCAGCCATGTTATTGCTGGTACTACCACTTCCAACATTGCATGTGCACTACAACCTTCTCCAACTGCTGCTACTATTGCATCGGCAATGGAAAAGCATCCAAAATTTATGAACTAGTGTTCAGCAGATGCATCTATTGTTAGAGTTCTGACAATTTCTATTCTTTGTGTTGACCCTCTGAAGCCTCTCTACTCTGTGCCAACTACACTGCTTCCAACTCTAGCTTTACGCTGCTCATACTCTAGCGCTCCTAACCACTACAACTGTCACTTTGAAAATCCTCTGCATTAACTGACACTAGTCCATCCTCTTGCTTCTGATCTGGGCTCTCATAGCAAGGTATTGATCCTAAACGTGGACTCCTCAAGGATCATGTCCATCTGCAGTTCTTTCGAACTACAGTTCTATATCACCCCACCTCTGGGCAGTCATGGAAAACTACTCTTCCTCGATCTGTGTGGATGAAACCTTCAGATCATGCTTCTCATCTTTGTCTTTCTTCTTGACATAACAAAAGTGTTGATAACACAACAAAGGCGTTGAAAATAGAACAAAGGTGTGGTATTATAAACAAAACAAAAACTATTGATAGCAGAACAAAAGAAGACCAAAGGGTGATGGAATTGATTTACACACGGATGAAGTTGTCGAGGTTGTTGATGTTAGAGAATGTGTTGTTGTAATATGTGGTCATCTACTTCAGCCTCATTATGACAGTAACATGCCTTCTTCTCTCATAAATAGGGTTATAACACAGGTCATTTATTTTGTTTACAAGGTTACCATAGTCAGGGATGACTTGGTTCAATAGTGAAGCATCAATTCCAACAGCTAAAGAAAACTTCCTGAGAGGTACAAAGCAAGTAAAAAACAAGCATAAGGGGGTAGACAAAAATGCACTTCCTCTTCCTTGGCAGAATCTCGGTTATTTTGTGAAAAAAAAATATATGTGTGAAGGGATATTTGTCATTATTTTCAATTGTCATTTTATGTTATTATCTCAACTCTACCACAAGAAATTACTCAAAATCCCCTATTTTATTATAGAATCCTTGAAGCTTATGGCTAATGTTGTCTACCATTCTAAGCATTCTTAGAGCTATGCCATTAACTAGGAGCTAATTAAGCTCTTGGTCATCCATGAATTGGAACAACAAGGTAGGTTTTGGCTTGAATTCATAGCCCCTATTAAGGTTTCAATGGAGAAATATGAAAAAACAGATGTTAGGGATGAGGAAGGAAAGGGGATAGAAGGATAAATTGACTTAGATCAAGAGTTTGTAGGTGAAGTTGATTAACCTGAAGTGGAAGAATCTAGTAAAGGGGGTGTTTTAGAAATGGAAGACTCCCATTTTGATGCAATTGCTGAGAAAATTGTTGGTGAACATTCCCCAAGGGAAGAAATTGAACCTTGTCCTATTCTGGAAGAACAATCATAGTAAACAAAGGGAAATAAGAGGTCATTCAAAGAATTAATGATTGATCTTCCAAGAATAATGACCAAGTTCTCCTCGGCAGCAATAACAACTCAATCATCCAAATCTCCAACCACTATTATCTGTCCACAAGAACCTGTTGAGGAACCTAAGAAGTCGAATGTTATTGTAAAAATGAAGCTCATAACGATGATTGACATATACCACGTAAGCATCAAATTGACTCCTTGTCTAAGAAAAATGTTTATCTAAAGGGGGGGATTCTAAGCTTAAAGAACAACTTAAGATTTAAAGGAGAAAACTCCAATAGGAAGAAAATACCACAAGACTAGGAGCCCATGCTTAAGTTGCTCATTTTTTTAGTAAATCATATTCCTCTTCAAAATCCAAAACTAGGAGACCAAAAGCTAAGGAGTCTAGGAAGAAACTACGTTCAATTTGTGGTGACATTCTTATTCAAGCAGGTTATACACAATATGATATATTGGTGTCAAGATTTGTTTCAATTGAGGTTCAAATATAGACTATTGAGGAAAAAGAGAAGCTACCAAAGCTACTCAAAATGACCAAAATATGGCAGATTCATAAGTAGGAGGCATTATTGCCACACAAGAACTAGTAGTGCCCAACATAGAAACAACTAAGCCTGATCAAATTGCAGAAAAGATCATCGAAACTCTTAAGAATGAAAATTGATATAGTGAAAAGGATAAAGAGGGGCCTCCTTGGGTTAATACACAAGAACCTATCGAAAATATTGTTATCACATAAGAACTAGTAGTGCTTAATGATGAGATAGTCCAGCCTGAAGTTGAAAAAGTTCAGGTCATCAATCCCAATTTTGATATCTTAATCACTAAAATTCATAAATCGAAATAGTTGGCCTATCATTTCAATCAAGTGCAATCCCTATCAGAGAACATGAAAGGATCATTCAAGATCTCAAGGAAATTTGAGTAGACAAGATCATGTTTCAAAAGTTGAAGAGGGATGAGCTTAATGAATAATGAAAACAATTGAAGAAGCTTAAGGACCAAGTTCAGATCTTGCAAGCAAAAAAGATGAAAATGTATGATTTGGTACAAGAAATATTGAGTTGCAGGGGTCCTTCCCCAACCTACCCTTTATTCCTTCAAGAACAATACATCCTCTTTCATATATCAACCATAAAAGAAGATAGAGCTTGCAAGCTTGTCACTACCATGACATTTTTGGAAACTATTTCCCAGATTAATCTTGTAGATCAACACTTCTTGTGTGAATTGTATATACATGAATGTATTTGGTATGGGGAACAAAAATTCAATATTTCACCATATGTTGGAGGCATACAACTGAGATCTTTCACCTAATTTGTCAACAATTAGGTGAAGTGGAAATTAGCCCATAACACTATAAAGACAAATCAAGAAAAGAAAGTGTGATGGATTTAGGGAGAACACGTTCCTATTGCGGAGGTAAACAAAACTTACAATAAATTCTCAATTCTGTAGAATGGGCTGCTACAGTGGAGGTTGTCCGACAATCAACTTTGGATCTATGTTTTAGGTGTATTAACATACAAAATAAAGAAGCTTTAGAAGGCATTAAGCTCAGGTGGGAGGCTTTTGATAATGAGTTGAAGAGAAGGGATCCATATTGCTACCTAAATTTTATTCACTCTCTCAAGAGTAACCTGATACATTAATTGTATTGGACATTGTGGATCTAGTTGGCTTGGTCATTTCCTTTTATTTGGCTTCATATAACAGGGTATTAGCACTATTATTAGTTAAGGAAATATGATGAGGAAAATTGGTGGGTGGATTTAATCCCTTCCAATGGATATAGGTCTATTGAGGAAGAGATGTTGATGCATACAACCTCACCAATATTCACATCTAGCATTCCTAATCTGACTTGGAGTTTGATTGTTCAATGTTATGCACAAGGATATGCAGTTGGCTTAGTTGGGGATAAATGTTGGGTTCAGAAAATGACATCTTTTTACTACTTGTTTTCACCATTTAACCCATTTTTTTTATAACATCCATATCCTTTTCATCCATCATTGTCCAATATTTCATCTTTTTGGCTTAGGTGTGCTAAGTCTATATGTTGCTTTAATCAGTTAAGTCTTTCTTTCATTTGAGAAGGATAATAGATGTTTTCCTATATTCATTGACAATATTTTGGGAAAGTGCCTATAGGACCAACTGTTATAGGAGTTGATACTTTAATGCTTCAGGAAAATGTTACTTAGTCATTTCTAGGTATTATAGTCCCAACGTTATCATTAAAGGTTGTCTTCACTCATGTTGATACTTGTCAAATGCGTTGGTCCAAGTCGTCGTCTCTCACAGCAACAATAACTTGTTTCCTGCCAAATGATGATGTTGTTCCAATCACGGTCATTATGATTCTAATGTTTGAGACAACTTACTTTAGCACGATCTTTATTTGAATGTATTTTGTTATGTCCCATTGTAAAAGATCTTCAATTTAAGACTTTGTTGAACAACTTGAGAATCAAAATATTCTCAATATTGTTAGTAGCTATCATTTTTCCAATATTAGTTGTAAAGGAAGTTTTTAAAAACATAACACCTTTTCTCTCTATGGGGGGTTATCTCTTATTTTTCTCTGATCATTGCATCTATATTTCTTGAAGGTTAATTAATGACAATTATACATATTCGTAGTTGCATTCATGAAATATTAAGTTAAGTTGTAGACTTTAAGTTTCTTCTAGCTCCCTACTAAGGACGAAGGTCCCTCCTCTTTAGTAGGGATTGTTGGGGTTGTATTAGTAAGTTTAGTTAGTTCATTGATTAATGTTTGTGTTTCTGTTAAGATTGTTGTTACTGAATTCATTAATTAGAAGATTGTTGTTATTATCACTTACATTGATTTGCAGTATCTTTCACATGAAGTGTGGGTTATTATTACTCGATCATAGCTACTATAAATTTGTGCCAGTTCATATTATTGTTATTGTTACAAGGTTGATTCCTTTAATTGTTGTTCCTAGGTTGATGTTATTGATAGGATTTTGACAGAGAGATTTGGTGAGCAGATTCAAAGTGGTTATGATATCTGAGTGAATTTATTTTTTTAAAGAGTGGATTTGTTTTATTTATGCAAGAGAGATGTTTGGCTATGCAAATTGTCATTATTTATGCAAGCGTAGTTTTCGCAATATGATTTCAATACCAAAATAGTGTGAAGAGTGTTTCCATTCAAACATGTGCGATCTAGTCTACAATGAGTGTTTGATATTTGAATATTGTTTTCGAAAAGGTTGTGTTTCTTACGCAAGACTGTATATTAGTAGAGTAGCTAATGTTAGACTGGAAGTTGTTGCATGCATATATCTTGCACGATAACTTTAAAATAAAATGCCTACCCTATTGAAAATTAATGTATTGAGTGATTGGGTTGTTTAGATAGAAAATAAAATTCCTCAACAAATGGCACTTGAACTGTAGATCATAGGGATCTAAGGGTTTCCCTAGTTAAATCGACCCCCCAATACAAACGTGCAGCGAACCAGTAAAAAAAATGCAATCAACCTCCAAAAACATTATTTGCAATAAAAACGCTACAAAAAAAGGAAACAATCATATGGACATATGCCTTTTGTATAGAAACCATAGGAATGTTTACCAGCAAACCAAAGAATGGTCGCCACAAAAAACTATGCAATAAAATTTGCAAACAAAAAACCTACAATTGAAGTCAACCCCTAAAATAATTTGCAAACCCATGGATTGTGCAATAATATATATTCGTAAATAGTCGTAAAAATTTTGTACAGGGCCATACAATGTGAAAACAATCAAGAGAAAGGACCCAACATGCATAGTTCGAAAAATCAAACCTATAAAAAAAATCACCAAAAACGGAGTCCTGCAATAGAAGATATTAGCTTTGGAAGAAATCGTTAGGCTTAATTCAAAAAAAAAAAATTCTAAGTAAAAAAACTAAGCCAGGAAAATACCAGACTTAAAAATGTGCCTAAAAAACTTTAGATGAAAAAAATTAAATTAGTCAAAGCTAAGTTAGGGAAACTAATTAAAAATGTTTAAACCAAAGCCAAATTTAATGAACCAATAGTCAATCCTAGCTAATTTTACTATTTTGAATCCAACGATGAAGTCAGAATTCTGAAATATATATATATATATATATATATATATATATATATTTATCTTGTAGTGAAACTACCTAGATCTAAAGAGAAACATTAATGGCTATTAGATATGATGGTTGATTTACAAAATAATAAGTGTTCAAATTGAAGAAAATATTTTTACGAGGGAAAAAAAAATATTGAAGGAGGTAGAAAATGGTAAGTTGCTCTAATACCATGTTAGAATATTGAAAATATGCAAAATCATATAACAATATAAAACACAACAACATTTAATCAATAATAGAAACGAAACAAGAGACAAAAGAACAAACAAACCAGATTTGTGTGTTAAAAACTCTATTGGGGAAACATCCACCAAAAGGTAATAATGTATTTACTATCTTTAGAAATATCCAATCTTACAAAGAGCACCACCACAAATGATTCACCACTTTATAATAATAGGATTATCATATATTTTTCAGGTGACTCATGGGATTCCCTAACCTCTATTATACACCAAGGGATATTGAGGAATTACATCTCCATAATATATGTAAGATAATATAATTTCACCTATTTATATAATAGATCATTACAAGGATAGTTTACTCCATTATGAATGTAGGATATACCTTTTTTACGTAAAATTAGAGTTTCTTATGACATAAACATTCCAACAAAAACTTCAATGTTTCCTTATTGATAAGTTGTTCCAATTTGTCTTTTAGAGACTTCATCTCACTCTTATGCTTTTTAATTTGCATAACCAAATTTTGAGTATGATTCTTTAGGTGAGAAGGTTCTTCTTTTTCTAATTTGTCGATTTTATTTTTAGTGTCTAGAATCTTATTTTTCTCATCTTCTAAATTCTTGATTTGTTTCAACAACCCTTGATTAAGGTTTCTTAAGCAAGAATTATCTTCATCCTTTTCTGATATTTTCTTCCAAAGATCTTGATTCTCTTGTCCCAACTTTTCAATGTAATATTTTTCTTTCTTTGATTTCTTAATCTGTGCAAATAGTTTCTGACTATGATCTTTTAAGCAAGAAATTATTTTGTCCTTTTTTATTAATTCATTTTAAAACATATCCTCAAAAAATGTTTATCTCTATTGTGATTCCTTCTTTTTTGTGAATGTTTCGCTAGTTTTTCATATATTTTTTTTATTTGTGAGTTACCTTAATCTTCCAATTGTAATTTTGTAGTACATTGCATTATAGAATCTTGTGAGAGTAGTGATTAGTGTTTGGTTTGCAAGTTAGATTAGGTTTACTTTTATACATGCCCATTTTTATCATTTGTCACTTCTAACGTTAAATGATTGTCACTATTTTGGAAAAAATATATTTCTCATATTTTACTACAAGTTTATCAAATTCTTCACCTATCACTAATCTCATCAATCATGTGATGATTACTAAAAATTTTAAAACATTTTTAAATTTCTTCTTGAAACCTATGGATTAGAATTCTTTCCTACACTTCTTTTACTTTCACCTATTATAACTCCTTTAAAAATTCCAAAATTATATATATAATTATATATATATATATATATATATATATATATATATATATATATATATATTATTAACTCTTGGGTTTTAATTGAAACTTTTTGTGAACCATTTCACTGCTTTACTCACTTTATTTTTAGTATAATAATCCCTTCTATTTCTAGTGCATAATTTATTAGGGTTTGTACAACCTCGATTTACTATTTAATTTCCCAATTGATAGAATGAGTTATGGCCTTTTAGTGAAGGTTTTTTTGGGTTAAAATTTGGTTCAATTAACCCTTACTTCGAAGAGCAAGGTGTCCTTGGCTTTCACTATCACTATGGTTCACTCTTTTTATGCCTTTGACCATCACGATATTCCCTCAAAAGTAGGTGTAATTTCTACAAGTGTTTCTAAATAATTCAATGATAGCAATTAGTTAGGAATCCAAACCATTCGAGTGGGAACCTATCCGGAAATTATATCATGCTCACTACCTAATGTATTTGCAAATAATAGTGTTTTCTCTAAACGTAATTAAATTTTTTTCACAACGGCAGAGTAGTTCCCTTTTGTTGGTAATTAATCTCATATTCAAACCACTTGCATTGTTTGGAGTGAGTTGCATTATTTGTTGCTCACTGCTAATGTGTTTGTCCTAACATGTCACATTTCAGGTTTATGTATTTAGTAACGAAATAATTGTGCAAATGGATAGGATGTTGTTGTCACACATGTTTTTTTCTAAAATGATTTCAAGCCAATACATTGTTATTTGTTCTTTTTTCAAATATACTAAATGTGAATAATATAATGAATAGGTAATATAGTGTTTTCAATAATAGACTTTTTTTCGCTGTAATTTTGAAATATTAATGGTCAAGAGCTTATTGTGGTCAATGACCTAGAAAATTAGAGGAAAAAACTAGTGTGTAGCTAAAAGTATTTGAAAAAATGTGGTCAATGGTTAGGATTAGGGACTTAGCTCTAATACGAAATGTGAAAACCAATATGGTTTACTAATTAAATATCCAAAATACTTGGAAAATATTTAAGAAATTCATAAGTATAATAAATATAGATAAATTGTATGAGAAATAATATGATTGGATTAAAAATGAAGGCCCTATATAAATATATATCTAGCTAGGAGTGTCATTTCATTAAAAGTCATGTCCTTTAGTTGAGACATGTTCTTTCATTTGGATTTGTCCATTCACTAATTATTAATTATTAATTATTAATTATTAATTATTAATTATTAATTATTAATTATTAATTTTTATATTTATTACAATGGTCTTTCTTTAATAGCTTCTCCTTATGATGAACATTAATTATTTTAAAGGATCTTGGATGAATCCCTCAAAGGATGTGTACATGATTGTCTTTAGTGAAACTCATATGAAGTTATTTGAAATCCATAGTGATTGGTCCTAATATGCATAGCCATTGTGCCCTTAATACTATATCACAACCACCCATATCAATGGAAAATAGTTGAGTTTTGAGCTTGTAGTCTCCCTTGTAGAGTTTTAACATATTCACATCTACTCCCACATTTCATCATACCTCCATTCACTATCATGATTTGAAATTTGTGTACTGGGTCTAGAAAACAATGGGTTTCTTTTACTACTCCCTTGTGAATGAAATTGAGAGTACTACAATTGTTAACAAGGATTATGCATTTTTTATGCTAGATGTAGCTTGTGAGCTTCAAGGTTTGTAGAGTCAAAAAGCCCAATAATGCATGTAGGGATATTAGGGTTACTTCATAAAGAAATGAAGGTTTGATATCCACCTAAGTCTAAGTGTTGTTGTCTTCAATTTGTAACTTTGATGTCTATTTTATATTTATGTCTTTGGCTAGGGCCTAAGTGACCATATCAATTTGGAATAATTTTATTTCTTTACATTGATGACATAGAGCATATTTTTTCATTACAATTATAGCAAGGTTTACATCTTCAATGGTCTACCATTTTTGTTGGAGATAACATTTGTTCTTACAAGATGATGAGTAGGAGTTTTGCTTAGGGAATTACTCTAGGGGAAAGTACGAGGAATGAATGTTGTTTTTATTTATGCATTAATTATTATACCTACTTCTAAACCCCTCTCAATTGCTTCCAACTATGGAACAAGACACTACATTCTAACCTATGCTCAAATCTCCTCCTTAAGGCCACTAATGAAACATTCTGTATAGGAGGAATCAATTAAGTTCTTTATGAAAGTGGTGAATTTCTCAAATGATTCCATAAAGTGAATTATTGAGATTGTTTGGTATAACTTGGTTAGTCATCCTAAAGAGTGAGTATCTCTCTCAAAATGTGAATGGATACCTTTAATAAATTGACTATGGGAAATGTAGCCCACATAGGTTTTCTTATGTCAATCCCACCATTGCCATCATTGTAGATCTAAATATAGGATCCCTACCCTGAGTTTTATCATGTCATCAATAATTCCCTCAAGGGAAAAGTAATATTCCATCTAGATGACCCATCCTGATGTGTCAAAACCATCAAACTTTTTCTATTCCACCTTCGGAGAACATGTTATTATCTGGTCTATTATTATGTATATTTGAAGAGGGTTGTGGGTGGTTACTTAGTCACAAGTTAAAAGTTTCTTCTTGATTTGGCTTAATCTATTGTACAATCCACTAGTTTTTCTTTGGTATGGCTTGAGCTAGCATACTTGGCAACTTCTTAGTTAACATATTTTTGAAATTGGCTAGGTTATACTCATTTTGTTTCTCAAAATTACTATCCCACTTCTCATCAACTTCTCTAATTTCCTATCCAACTTCTTAAACCAATTTTCTATGTTGTTCAACTTATATGAAGTGGAATGGGTGGTCATATTGTTTGGGGGGGTGGTATGAAGTGGTTTATAGGTATCCCCCATGGTGACCTTAAAAAAGGTTAGTGGGTCTACAAGACAAGGCAATGCCAGGTGCTACAACTCTTTAATATACATGCATAATACAATTGTATTACTTGGCCCAATACCTCAAGACACTAAGGAGACTTAAGCATCCTATTATTTGTATTACGAGACTAATTAGGTACTAGAGAGTGATCACCCCAAGTGTTGTTCTCAATGTACTATACCAACAAAATGCCAATTAGCTTATCTAAAGTTGGTTCTAGGTATAGCTAGGGGAATTCTTATATACCCAAGGGCACATGGAAATGAGATTTTGTATACAAGTAGTGTCCGATGTGGTACTACTCAAAAGAGTACCAAAAGGGTCTCTAATGATTTCCAATAATGTGATTTCACTTCTATTTTTTGCATCTATTGTTACCTTAATACAATTTTACCTACTAAATGACAAATCATTGTGTTATTTAAAGTCATTGGAACATGTTTAAAATATAAATAACTAAAAATTAGGAGCTTACTAACCCAATAAAAAACTCTTAAATCATTAGAAAATAACTTGTTCTAGGTAGGGTTTGAGGCTAAAAATGTAAAATGATCACAACTTCTATCATACTTCTCAATTTGGTTATTATGACTCCAATTATGAAATGTCATTTCTCTATATCTACTAGCACTAATTTAATTGAAATATGTGCACTCTATCAAAAGATAACCAATATGTGAAATTCATGATCATCTAAATTTTTTTTTTAAATGATTATTTCTACTTTTCAAACTTCATTTAGACACTTTTTTTTAATTGGGTCCTTTTTTTGAGAGGAAATTAGATCTTTGGCTAAATTCTTAAAACTTTACACTAAGTTTCAAAAAATTGATCTGAATGCCACCATCCACATTATTGTATAAAAAAGATAGTAAAAAGGAAAAAATTTCCTACTTCATACCCAAAAAAAAGCTTTGAAACCACTTATAGTGTGCTTAACTCTAAAATTTCAAAGCAATCATATAAAATGTAGTGTGAACCCCAAGAACACTAGAAAAGAGAGATAAGCCCTAAGAAGATCTCTTTGTTAGTAAAATGTAACAGCCCTGGTCAAAATTCCATGTAAAAGTTAATAAAGGAAAAAATAAGACCAAGGTCATGGGACATGTATTCCAAGTCAAATGGTGGGAAAAACATCCTAGTGGGTGTTCATTTCGGTTATTATGGCTAAAGGAAATGGCTAAGGCTTTGGAAATGCAAAATGGTATTCTTGGCACATTTATTTATGAAAGTAATGGAAAATAGGAGAAAAGGAAGGTGAAAGATCACAGGTAGCATGGGAGGAGGAAAATGAAGGAAAATAATAGAATTTGAAAAAAATAGAGACCTCGTTGATAAAAAGGATTCTCAGGATCAGTGGGAAAGGGCTTGGTCAGTGTAATCTTTTGTCAGTTCAGTTTTGGAGTTATCTCATTATTCTCTCTCTCTCTCTCTGTCACTCACTCTTGCGCACTTAGAGTTTTCTTGGATCAAGAAAGGCAAATAAGGCAAGAGGAAGGAAGCAGCAAGCAAGGAATAGCACGATCAAGAAGCTACAACATGATTCTTTGTAGGTATCGATTTGCATGTGTGATTTCCTTGTTAGATTTGACATGCATGGTATTGCATGTGGTTCTTTGTTGTCATGGCATGGGTTTTTCCGGGTGTGACAGTGTTTTCATCCTATCCTTTCCATTTCCGGATAGCCATGTTGTGATGGGGTTCTCATGTTTTGGTTGAGATGGATTGTCGAATAGATTCAAAGCTGAGTGAGGTGGATCTTCGAAAGAAATAACACGTGGCCTAGTGATCCCTGAACCGGATTATGGATTGCAATAAATACACTAGCCTAGTGACCCATGAACCGGAATGTGGGTTGTAGTAAAGCTAGGTATTGTGTGCCTCAATGGGCCTAGGAAGCCTCGACCAGTTAATGGTAAGATATACGGTAAATCCTAGAGGTGGTTGCCCCTGATTAGGCCTAGGAATCCTTGTTGGTGAATAGCGGGATATACGACAAATCCTAGAGGGTGGAGTCTCAGTTAGGGCCTAGTGATCCAGTATGGATTGTGGTAAAGCCTAGAGACTAGGAGACAGATAAATTGCTCATGGTGTAGGTGGAGAAATCTGGTGGCATCCATGCTTGTTTTATGTCCTAGTGATCCAAGACAGATTGTGGTAAAGCCCGGTTCTATTGATGAGGGTGAGGTGGTGTAGCCTCAAGAAGCACTGGTTGAGTTTGGTTTTAAGTCCCACATTCATGCTTGGAATATGGCAAAGGGATGATTGGCTTAAAGAAATATTTGGTTCAGCCAATCTTTGGTCGAGTGGTTTGTGGAAGTCCCAAACCTGGTTGGTTGCTGCATTCATTAATATGAGATTATTTCTCCTTGTTATTTCATGAGTATTATATTGGTTCATATGTGGATTATATGGCTATTGTTTCCTTGGTAATTATGCTATTATTATGTTGGTTATGAACATGTATTATGACAATGGCTATGTATGGCTCTCATAATGTTTTTACTTGTAAATGAATGAACAATGTATCTATGACCTAATAGATGAAATTGCAGCTAATGTGTTGAGGCATCAATTCTTCTTAGAGATTCTCAGACAAGCATGAGACCATTATGCCCATTTATACTGTTAAGACTTATAGATTTCATATTTGTGATATGTTTGACGAAATGCCTATCATGGCTAGTAGGGGTGTATTCTAGTCCTTGTCAATGTTTTTGCAAATGTATCATTGTTATGTTGGGTAAATTCATTTCTAAAGGTGTCATTGAGTTTTGGGCAGTGACCTGGGCTCTAGGCCTGAAAAAGTGGTACAAACCCTGGAGTCGCAGGCACAGAACTAGGGAAAAAATCCCCGGAAGCTCCCTTTCCCTTATTGTGGGAGCTTTTAGAGCCTCCCAGATGCACCCTTCTCCATATCAAGGGAACGTCCAAGGGTTTGATGCACTAAAACTTCAGTTGGTCTTAGGGGCTGGTCCCCTGAGTGGTTGGGATGGATCCTTGGAGTTTTATTGCTATTATGGAAGGTCTGTGTTGTGTGTTTCCATCGATTCCACTTCCTTAAGGTGACTTAGGAGGTTGAATCCCATTATAGTGGCCTCTCGTTGCATATTTACCCCGGTTGGTCGGTTACTTGGGTGGATGTAGGATGAGGGTGTTACATAGTGGTATCAGGGTGGGTTGCGCTCTCTTTAGGTCATATCTGATACCACAAAGTGGTATCAGAGCAGGTTGCGCTCTCTTTGGGTCATATCTGATACCACAAAGTGGTATTAGAGTGTGTTTCGTTCTCTTTGGGTGGTGTCTAGTTTTCGTTCCTTTTGGGTGATATCTATCACCACAAAGTGGTATTAGAGTATGGTTCAACCCTTGGACTAGATGGGAGGAATGTGTTTGTCATGCATACATGTCAATTGCAGATGTGTTCTTTATGATTGTGGACTATGTGCTTGTTTTTTATGCATGGTGATGGTCATTGTTGTCATTGTTGTCATTGTGTCGCCATGTGGAAGTTGATGATGTTGTTGTTGGGATGCGTTAGTCATGAATGCATGTTAGTTTTCTGTGCATTTTTTATGCATGTCAGTGTCTATATGTTGTTATGCATGCATTATTATGGGCATGGTTGTCGTGCATGAGGTTGTTGTAGGCATTTCACCTCATCATGATGTTGTTGGTATGTTATGATGCTGATGTGTTGACTGAGATGAAGCAGGAGATGCAAACCATCAGAGTGAGGTTGCAGCTCTAAAATTTGGGGTAAGAGAAGATCGTCATACAAGTATTGTATGTTTGGCATGCACGTAACTTAGTTAATGGATTGTTATATGCATTAGGGTTATATACATGTTTTTCATTTTATTGTTGTTGTGGTTACATGCATGGTAGATGCTAGTGAATCAGTGTGATCATATGCACATGCGTCGGTTAGTCACGAAGGATAGTAACTTGTTGTTATATGCATTGTGGTCATATGCATGATGGTTGTGGTCATTGCAACTGAGGTCTTGATGTTGTTATGTTTTTGCTAATTTTATATTTACCTATGCATATGATTATGGTTATGACATTCAGTTATGAGTTAATATATTGGTGATAGTGTGTTGTATTGGTCTAGACTGACTGTGCATATGTGATTATATGCATGAATGATAGTTGTTGATGAGCTTATGATGCGAACATGTTAGCTAGTTACTGTTGTGGATATCATGACCTTATTTATAATTAAGTTGATATATTTTGAAGTTATATCATGCTAATATAGCTTGATTGTGCAGACAAGATAGCCTCCCCTAAGATACATTAAGGTATGAGTTTGCTTATGTCATATATTTGGTGCTTGACTATTTGATTTTGTCATCTATTTGTTGTTTGAGTGTTTAATGTCATTATGTCGTCTAGTTGATTTATCTAACATGGTACATTTATAGTTTGTTTGAATGTTTTATTAATTGCATGATATGAGTATGTGTATGTAAGATTGCATGAAGAAATGATATTGTTTTAAGATGGTCGTACTAACACATATGTGTTGAGACCGCTGATATGTACTTGAGTGTAACATTATGTATTATGACTGATGAATGTGAGTTGATTTTGATTATGACATGGTTGTTAGACTTGGTGAAGGTTGATTTCCAAGTAATAGATATGTTGCCTTGATCTTTGGAACATGTGATAGACATGTGTGAACAGTTGCAGAAAACATGCTTGGTTTTAGCATGAGAAGTTAATAGTTGATTGTTTATATAACTATCCATTGGGTGATGTGACAGTACATAGTAAGACTCAGTTGTATCAAGGTAAATGGTAAAAGAAAGGAATTGGGCAAAAATTCCTTTGCCTATGTTTGGAAATCACAAGTCCAAACGAATGAGTGCTTTGCATACAAGAAGTCTTCTTAACCTTGATTTTGTTTGACATAATGTGGATATTTGTTATCTTCCCGAACATGTATTTGACAGTTATATCAGCTAGTTTCTAATTATAGTTGGACCCGTCAGGGGAATTGGAGTCCCTTGAGACATGGCATAGATGTGTTCAGCTACAAGGCAATGTGCTTAACATAACAAGGTAAGCTAACTGGTATATTGTTATATTTATTTATGCACTGACAATTATGTGTTTATGGTAGTGTGATGCAAGGAGTTGCATGGAAATAGAGGTTGCCAAGGTTGAGCTTTCCTTGGGAACCATGGGATTGAGTCATGATGTATATTGTTAGTCTTGTGCTTTCTGCCTTTTGTGATCTGTTGTGTTTGATTTGTGGTTTTTTTATGTCTAGTATATGGCCTTACCAATTTGTTTGTGGTGTCGTATTGTTATTGGTTTTCATGGTTTGCTTCTTGTTTGTTTCTTGTTCTTTCCTTTTATGTTTGAGGGTCTTGGGAATTGGTTGGGAAAAGAGGAAAGTTAGTGGAGCTTGGGGAGAGCTTAATGAAATCCAGCAGGCAATGTAAGACTCGGATGAAGTCGGTGCATGTATAAGGGTAGCTAAAGGCAAGAGTATGACAGTCAGTTGAGTTGGTTGGGTCCATTGGGATAAATGAACGATGGTAGAACAGTCATGAGAAAAGTAATCAGGAAAGGTAAAGTAAATAGATTTGAGGCGTCAATCTTTGCTATGTTGGGAATCATTGTTCCCAATGTTGTGCATGTTGTGAACAAATAAAGGGAGTTATCCTTAAATTGACCTTATGATATCTGGTAATTATGTTGTGATCATGATTATGTTGATGTCTATATATGTATGTATGTATGTATGTATGTCATGTATGACATGGTCATTTGGATCAAGATTGTTTTATGCTAATGTTTATATGTATATATGTATGTATGTATGGCGTTGTCTGATAGGATCATGATTGTTTAATGATAATATTTATATGTATATATATATGTATGTATGTATGTTGTTTTCTGACTGGGTCGTTAGGAATAATTCTTGTGGAGGAATGATTGCTTACTCAGGTGAATGACATGAAGAGGTTCATGGTTTATGAGGAGTCAAGTGGGAAGAGTAGCCCTGAAAGATCCTTGAGGTCATTGTCATGTGGAAATGATTTGATATTATGTGATTATACTATGTCTATATTTATGCTATGACAATCTATGCTAAGAGATACATCAGCGGAATGAAAATAGTGTGATCTGTTGCATGCTAAGATAAGCATGAATGGTGGAGAGACACTCGAAGCAAGGTTGCTTGGTAGAGATAGTGTGGTTTTGGATGTGCAATGCTACTATTGTGTATATGTTGTGCATATTGTATATTCAGTGATTGTACATATGGTCTTGAGTGCCTATTGTATATATGGTGTTGTGTGCATATTGCATATGGAGTGTTGGGTATAGATGGTGTTATGTACATGTTGGATACACGGTGATGTGTACGTATTGTACTGTGCGCATGATGGATATGCGGTGTTGTATACATATGGTGCTATGTACATGTATTATATGCATTGTTATGTACATATGGTGCTGTGCGCATGTTATACATGTTGTGCTATGTACATATGGTGTTGTGTGCATGATTGTACATGTGGTGTTGTGTGCATGTCGTGTTGTGTTGTGTACATGTTGTACATGTGATGTAACTATGTACATATCATGTGTGTGGCATTATGTACATGTGTTGTCTTGTATATTTCGTGAATGTGGTGCTGTGTACATGTGGTATTGTGTACACATTGTATAGGTGATGCGATGTACATGTGACGTTGTGTACACATTGTGCAGGTGGTGTTGTGTATAGGTGGTGTTGTGTACATGTTGTACATGTGGTATTATGTGCATGTCATATATGTTGTGTTGTGTACATGCGGTACTACATATGTGCATTGTGTAGTCGTGGCATCGTGACATGTGTATTTGTTGTTTTGTACTATGTGTAAGTATGTGTATTGTTTTGTACATCGGATGTAGGTGTATGTATTGTGTTTTGTTGTACATTAGGTGTAGGTGTATGTGTTGTATGTCAGGTATAGGTGTGGGTATTGCATGGTGTTGTACACGGTGTGTGGTTGTATATGTGTGATGCGCACTATGTGCATGTGCACATGGTCGAGGAGATGGCATTAGGTGTTTGTTAGGTGTGTCAACTGATCTGGAGTGCGTACAGAATAAGGAAAAAGGTAGAAGCTAAGGATTGATTAAAGGATGAGTATCAGTATTTTATTTTAGTTTTATTATGCATGGATCTATGATTCTGGTTTATGATGGTTACATGTGATATATGATTTTGATTTACGATAGTTGTGTTTTGAGCTAACCTGATGTGATATGTTTATACATGATGATTTGGTCAAAGATGCTAGTTTGACTTGTTGTGACAGGAAGTAAATAGGATTTCAAGTATACCTAATTTACGAGCCATTGACGAGGTATGATGTGAATTTACTTCAATTTATTTTAAATCTAATGGAAGTTATGTGTTTGGTATAGGAAGAACAAAAATGTCTAGTTGGGTGGTTGAAATTGACAGTAAACATTAGCAACAACAGCAAAAGGAATTGGAGCAAGCAGCAGTATGCTGGTAAAGTATTCAGGAGCGGGGTCATCATGGGACACTAGTACCCAATAGTGTCCATTGATTTCCATGAGCATGCTATGACTGGTATGATGGTTTGAGGCAGGGATATGCCTTGGTTTTTGGACCTTCCGATGACAGGAAACCTTGTCTAGGGATGGACTACCCAAGATGGGGGTGCCAGTGGAACTTGGAAGGTGAGTGACTGCATGGAAGGGGGTGATTGGATTTCTCAAGGGATTGTGTAGAAAAGAAGGGAAGGTCGGGGATATATTTGTTTTGGTCATTAGAATTTCTAGATGGAATCAAATGCACATTGGGAGTGTGCCATGGAACAATGAGCAAATAATTGTTCACTAAGAGGATAAGTGGCATAGGATTATAACGTTGGACATTGGATGTTGATTTGACCTTTCAGTGGATTCTGGACTTCTTGGGAAGGAGTTGAATCCTAGTATTACTTTGAGGGTGGAGGTGTGAGCCTCTGGATTCCCTTGTTGCATATGTAGGTATCATATCCTTTCATTTGTTGGTTGAGAAAATGTGCATTGTGTATATGTGGTTATTATAAATATCATAATGAGTTATGCTATAAAGCTCCAGTAAACGGTATGTTTGTCATGTTTCAACAGTGGTCATTGCAAACACTGCAACGAAATAAGTTATAAAGATCCATGGGTAGTATGTTTGGTTGCAGTGGTCTTTCTAGTTATAGGTGTCATTGAACACCAAGGACAGTGTTACCCTAGGGAGGAGGGTTCTATAACAACCCTGGTCAAAATTCCATGTAAAATTTAATAAAGGCAGAAATAAGACCAAGGTAATAGGACACATATTCCAAGTTTAATGGTGGGTAAAACATCTTATTGGGTGTTCATTTCAGTTATTATGGCTAAAGGAATTGGCAAAGGCAATGGCTAAGGCTTTGGAAAGGAAAAATTGGCACATTTATTTATGAAAATAATGGAAAATATGAGAAAAGGAAGGTGAAAGGTCACATGTTGCAAGTGAGGAGTAAAGTGAAGGAAAATAATGGAAATTTAAGAAAATAGAGGCCTCATTGATAAAAAGGCTTATGAGGATCAGTGGGTAAGGGCTTGGTCAGTGTAACCTTTTGACAGTTTATTTTTGGAGCTTTCTCATTATTCTCTCTCTCTCTCTCTCTCTCTCTCTCTCTCTCTCTCTCTATCACTCTTGGACATTTAGAGTTTTCTTGGATCACTTTGGCATTGGATCAAGAAATGCAAAGAAGGCAAGAGGAAGGAAGGAGCAAGCAAGGAAGAGCAATATCAAGTAGCCACAGCGGGATTCTTTGTAGGTATTGATTTGCGTGTGTGATTTCCTTGCTAGATTTGGCATGCATGGTATTGCATGTGGTTCCTTTTTGTCATGGCATGGGTTTTTCTAGGTGTGGCAGTGTTTTCAGCCTACCCTTACCATTTTCGGATAGCCATGGTGTGATGGGGTTCTCATGTTTTGGTTGAGCTGGATTGCCGAATGGATTCAAAGCTGAGTGAGGTGGATCTCCGAAAGAAAGAACACATGACCTAGTGATCCCTAAATCATACTATGGATTGCGGTAAATCCACTAGCCTAGTGACCCAGGAACCAGACTCTGGGTTGCAGTAAAGCCAGGTATTGTGTGCCTTGGTGGGCCTAGGAATTTTCGACCGTTAATGGCGAGATATACGATAAATCCTAGAGGTGGTTTCCCTTGATTAGGCCTAGGAATGTTTGATGGTGAATGGTGGGATATACGGTAAAGCCTAGAGGGTGGAGTCTCAATTAGGGCCTAATGATCCAATGTGGATTGCAGTAAAGCCTAGAGACTAGGAGATAGGGAAATTCCTCATGGTGTAGGTGGAGAAATCCAATGGCATCCATGCTTGTTTTATGGCCTAGTGATCTGGGATGGATTGCGGTAAAGCCTGGTTCTATTGATGAGGGTGAGGTGGTGTAGCCTCGGGAAGCCCTGGTTGAGTTTGGTTTTAAGTCCCACATTCATGCTTGGAATATGGCACGGGGGTGATTGGCTAAAAGAAATATTTGGTTCAGCCAATCTATGGTCGAGTGGTTCGTGGAAGTCCCAAACCTGGTTGGTCATTGCATTCATTAATATGAGGTTATTTCTCCTTGTTATTTCATGAGTATTATACTGGTTCATATGTGGATTATATGGTTTTTGTTTCCTTGGTATTTTTGTTGTTATTATGTTGGTTATGAACATGTATTATGATAGTAGCTATGTGTTGAGCCTCAAACCTGCACTTCTTTACACATCCTCTCAGCCTCCTTTTCCTATTCATTTCCTTCTTTTGCCACTCATTCCCTCCATCAAATTGCTCAAATCATTGTATTTTAGGACTTTTTACATGGTTTGCTAATTATGCTAATGACTGTTGTTGGTTTATAATTTTGGTTCAAAGTGCTGCGTTTCCGCAGCTCACACAGGGTTTCCGCAGCTGATCCCGGTTTCCGCAGCCAACCCCGGATTCCGCAGCTGTTTTCTTAAATGATATGTTCCAGGTGTCCTCCGGGAAGAAGAGCCACATGGGCAAGTTCGTGGAACCAAGGACATGGTGTGTGTCCTTCCAGCTCACCCAAACCGGTCATAAAAACCCGTGGTCAACGAGGAGGCAAATACGGTCAACAGAAGTCATTGGCGGTGGCACGGCTCTGCGTGTTCTGTTTTGGAGCACGTGAGGAACAGGTGGCATCTTCCTCAGCCACGAAGACAGTGGGAAACATGAATCCAACAGCAGATTGAATGCCCACAACGACCGTTGCCTAAATCCGAGGACGCAGCAAGATTACGTGTTTTTACACAGCTGCTTGAATAGCTTAGTTTTCGTTAAGTTAGTTTGCTTTCCTCTGTTATAAATAAAGCGTCTTTGAACGTTGGATAGTTAGTCGTTGTTGTAATCATTTTGTTTGAACTCCCCACTGTACTTTTACATTTGCTATCAATACATGAGAAGACTGTTTTACACTTAAGCGTATAACTGCTCCTTGAACCGGCTGAAGTAGGCAGAGGGCCCCTGTTTGCTGAAGCCCTGTATAGTAATCTTTAATTTCCTGCATTTCTCTTTCTTGTTTCATGTATAATAGCTGTACAGATGTCTTTTAATTGCTGCGTTTTTATTTCTTTTCAATATGTATATTAGCTGTACATAAACTTTGAATTCTACTGATTTACATTTCTGCACTTTTGTTCATGACTGATCAGTGTGTTATGCAGGTTTCTTAGGCAAGCCCGGGGCAGTTTTCTTTCTTTTCTTTTCATAACTAGTGGCATGTGTGATCATCTTGTCTAGGCTGCTGACCTTTATTTTTCTGCAGTTTGATTTTCATTAGTATCATTTCTTTAACTTGCACTTTACTTTTTGCTCAGTAGTTATCAAGTTGTTCATTTATTGATGGTTCTTTTTCTATAATCAACTAACTTTATTGGAGCCAAAATATCACTTAGTGCAGCTTGGTTTATTTTTCTTTAAGACTCACATTACTGACCTGTTCATAATTGTTCTCACATGATTAAGAAAAGGTTAAAATAGTGTGATTTGTCTCACTTAAATTTCACATTGATTAGATTTAAATGAAGAGTTAAAATAGTGTAAAGTAGTGTAAAGTAGTTGTTCTTGCTTTTAATTGAGTTAATATAGATTTCATTTTCATTTTCATCAGCAGCAGAGATACTGGGCCAATGCCATTAGTCCTTTATTTGATTTTAAGCTTTGATTTTATTGCAGTTGTTGTTCAAGCTTTCTTGTAGAATACTTTTTAAGTTTTGAGAAATCATTTAGAGCTCACCACAATCACCCACATTTCACTTGCTTTACTTCATTTCCATCACATCACAGTAGGAAAGATACATTTGAAAACAAACTTAAAAAGCTAAAAACGACAAAAGATTAAGAAAACAGTTGCCTGAGTACATATAGTACACTTCACTTCATCAGCTTACGAGCCCCGGGTTGACATTTAAAAGTTGCAATTTAGACAACACTAAATTGACCAAACATTTTGGCGTCGTTGCTGGGGAAGTGAAATTAGGTAGCCAATTCTTAAAAAAAAAAAACAAGAAAATTTCAAGGAAGGAAAATTAATAACCTCTCAAAGTATGCTCTCCTCTTGCACCTAGAGTGATCTGGAGGATCAAAAAAGAGAAAGTTATTGGTTTAATAGTTTCTTGAGTATGCTCTCTTCTTGCACCTAGAGTGACCTGGAAGATCAGAAAGAGAATTATTACCCCGACTTGAAGGAAAATAAAAAAAGACATGCATAGAGCAAGAGATTCTAGGGGAAGGTTTTTAGCTAGAGCCAAGAGTTCGATTTTTACAAGTCCATCTACTTCAAGGAATAGACAAGAGACACCTCCATCATCTCCAACTTACACTCCTAGCCCTAGGATTCCTGGAATTCAAGAGGCAATAGTTGACTCTCCCACACCATCCATCAAATCTGAATCAGAAAGGGACCCTTTTCTTCCTTCCATAGGAGGACAAATTGTAATTGAAGAAGTAGAATCATCTGAAGAAGAGGGAGAAATTCCTTCTCGTTCACCCTTAGTAGAGGAACCGGAAAACTCTAAAGTCTCCGGGGAGACTACCATGACAGAGGAAGGAGCACCTGGATTTGGTAGAGGTAGGGGTAGAGGAGGAGGAGGAGGAGAAAACAATGGAGGAGGTCGAGGTAACATTGGAGGAAATAGGGATGGAGATAACTCATTCGGATTTCCTATAGTCGATGAGGACTCCCGAGCCACCATGAAAAACATCTCACCATCTGTCCTCCCAAACTTCCATGGGATGAGGAATGAGGACCCTGAAACATTTCTATTTGAGTTTGAGGTAGTGTGTCGAACTTATGATTATCTGGATGACTCTCAAAAACTCAAACTGTTTCCTTCAACATTGAAAGGAGCAGCCTTGAAATGGTTCATGGGATTACTCACTCAATCCATTAGGTCTTGGAATGATATGAAACAGGCATTTTTGGATAGGTACCTGGACTATTGTATGCCCACCAATCACAAGGATGAGGTATTCAAAATGATGCAAAAAGAATATGAAAATTTGGAGGATCTGCTTGAAAGATTTCAATACAACTTGAAAAGAGCAAAAATGAACAACTTAGATGAGGAGACCTTAAAAGCCCTTCTATTGAAAGCCATTAGAGATGAATGGATAGATATTTTGAACATGATGGGGAAGGGAGATATATCTCAACTTTCACTCAATGATATAGCAGAACTATGTGTCCATCTCTCAAGGGGAAAATCTAAAACTCAAAAAGGGCCTAGAGATCCTTCTCTCATCAGAGCAAACAAATCTGCAACTGGATCGGTAAGTAGGGCTGAGATTGGCAACATGCTGGATGAATTCAAAACTGATATCTTAGGGAGTCTTAGTGAGCAACTAGACACCCTTAAGATCCACAATAAGCAGAAAGCAGAAGCTGAGGCTTTGGCCATCTTTTGCCCAAAGTGTAGGAAGAAACATGCTCTAAGGGAATGTCCCTTGGATGCAAAAGTTGTAGAAACATGTGTAATTTGTTCAGAGAATCATGAGACCAAGGATTGTCCTTCAATCCCTGGGCTCAAAGCTGTCTTTCAAGAAGATCCAAATACACTCGAATCTCTCTGTTTTGTCGCAAGGAGACCTTGGCAGGGGCAACAAAATCAAGGGTTTAACAACTCTATGAATTTTCAACCCCCACCAAATTGGAATCCTTGGCAACAACCTTGGTCCCAACCTCAAAATCCTTTTCAATCATGGGTACAAGGTATGCAAAATCCTTATGGGAGATTTGCTCAATTTTACCAATATCCTCCATCTTTTCAAAACCAACAAGCTCCACAACTTCCAAATCAAAATCCACAACTATCATTGCCATTTCCACAACAACAACAACCTTCCCAACAGAATCCGAACTCTCAACTCTTGCTTCCATTCCAACAGAAGTCAAATCAACTTCCTTCTCAGCCATTGCCAAACCCCAATAATAAAAACCCTCAAAATGCTTACATGATGGAAGGTCAACAATTTCCTACCTATATGATTGTTCCTCTCAATGAAGTACAACTCAGATCAGGTAGAATTCTAGATAAACCTTCTATAAATACTCAAAAGCAAAGCATTTTTGAGGAAGAGTCTCTTGAAGCCAATAAGGGTTCTGAAGCATCTCTTCAAAACCCAAACACTCAAAAAGAAAAAGAAAAAGAATTAACCCCCACAACTCCCATAGCTGAGCAACCTGCATCTTTATCCACACCTCCTTTTCCTGAAAGATTACAAATTGACAAAGGAGTGGAAAAACAAATTTGGTTGCCTGATTATAATTTTCTAGATGAATTGAAGAATGTCTGTATCAAGATTCCCTTGTTACAAGCCATTAAAGAGATTCCTATTCTAGCAAAAACAATAAAGGAGTTGAGCTTTAAAAGACCAGGAAGGAAACCAAGAGATACCAGAAGGATCCACCTGGTAGGGAAAATTGCAGATATCATGATGGGAAAAATTACTATGCAGAAATATGTAGATCCCGGTAGTCCAATTGTCAAAACACATATCAATGGGGTAGAAATACCAAATACTTTGATTGATTTAGGGGCTGCTATCAACATCATGAGTAGACAGACTATGGAACAGCTAAAACTTCCTAATCTTCTTTTTACACCTACTTTATTGCAACTTGCAGATCGATCAATTATTAAACCAGATGGTGTATTAGAAGACATTCCAGTCTCCCTAGACTCTTGGGAATATCCAGTGGATTTCATGATTTTAACTCCCAAGAGTAATCTAGGAGGACATCCTCTTATTTTAGGAAGACCTTGGCTAGCCACAGCTGATGCTTTCATAAGTTGTAGGTCTGGGGATATGTATATTTCTGATGGTAATTCGACAAAGAAGTTCAATCTGTATCCTCCAGCAAAAGCAATTACAGAAATAGGAGATAATGAGTGGGTTGATGATGAAGATACTATACAACCCGTCTTTACCATTTCTGAGATTAGTGAAGATAGTCAAATTCTGAACACATTAGAAAATTTTGAACCATCTTCAGAATATGACCACACACAATTTCATTTGGATTCTGACATTGAGTGTCTATCATCTAGACAAATGTCTCTTTTCTCTATGGAAGAGTTTGGTAGTTCTGCCATTGAGATTTTTCCAGGAAAAACATTGAATATCAACAAAAACTTGGAAAAATCACAATAGGAAGAGCTAACCAAAATCTTGCAAAAACATTCTACTGCATTTGCATGGGAGTATACTGATATGAAAGGTATTGATCCTAAGACTTGCATTCATCACATCTACATTGAGGAAAACAGTAGACCAATCAGACAACCTCAAAGAAGGATGAATCCAAACCTTAGGGAGATAGTGAAAGAAGAGCTCCAAAAGTTACTTAATGTAAACTTCATTTACCCCATTTCAGATAGCCGGTGGGTTTCCCCTTTGGTTATAGTACCTAAAAAGAATGGTAAATGGAGGGTTTGCATTGATTACAGGGAATTGAACAAAGCAACTTTGAAGGATCACTTTCCTTTACCCTTTATTGATCAAGTATTAGATACTTTAGCAGGCAAAAAGTATTTCTCATTTTTGGATGGTTTTAGTGGTTACAATCAAATTCAGGTAGCACCTGAAGACCAGGACAAGACCACATTTACCTGTCCTTGGGGAACTTTTGCTTACCGAGTACTTCCTTTTGGATTATGTAATGCACCCGCAACATTTCAAAGGGCAGTACTATGAATCTTTTCTGATCTAATTCATGATTGTGTAGAGGTCTATATGGATGATTTTACAGTTTATGGTAATTCATTTGAAGAGGCATTAGAAAATTTGGAAAAAGTCCTTATAAGATGTAAAGAAACAAATCTTTCATTAAGTCATGAAAAATGTTTTATGATGTTTACTGAGGGGATTGTTTTAGGACATCGTATTTCAGGAGATGGAATTAAAGTTGATAGATCAAAAGCTGAAGTCATCTCCAAGTTACCTATTCCAAAATGTCAAAAAGATGTTAGAAGTTTTCTTGGGTTTACTGGATATTATAGGAGATTTATTGAAAACTTCACCAAGATAGCATCTCCGCTCTTCAAATTACTTACAAAAGACTGTGAATTCAATTGGGATCCTGACTGTCAATCTGCATTTGAAACTTTAAAAACAAGAATTTCTGAAGCACCCATTTTGAGAGGGCCAAATTGGAAACTTCCTTTCCATATTTCTACAGATGCTTCAGATACAGCTTTAGGAGTTGTATTGGGTCAAAAGGATTTAGTTCCTTATGCCATTTATTACACCAGTAAAAATTTGACTCCCACTGAGTTAAATTATACTGTGACTGAAAAAGAGTTCTTAGCCGTTGTTCATGCAATTAACAAGTTTAGACACTATCTAACAAGCTATGAAACTTTTATCCATACTGATCATTCTGCAATTAGATATCTCATGAACAAACCTGTTACTAATGGCAGAGTTACAAGATGGCTTTTACTTTTACAAGAATTCAATATTACTGTGTTAGATAGACCAGGAAAACAAAATACAGTAGCTGATTTCTTGTCTAGAATCCAAAATACTAACGAAGATTCTCCCGTAGAGGATAAGTTTCCAGATGAATATATGTTTGCAGTAACTACTAAAACTCCTTGGTATGCAGATATTGCTAACTATTTGGTTACAGGGAAGCTACCTCCACACTTATTTCCTAATGAGAAAAGGAAAATCATTCAGGAGAGTTTAAAGTATTCATGGATTTCTAATGAATTGTTCAAAACAGGGCTAGATTGTGTGATCAGAAGATGTGTTCAGGAAGATGAAATGCCTGACATCCTTAAGGCATGTCATGATGAACCATGCGGTGGACACTTTGCTGACAAGAGGACTGCCTATAAAATCCTTTCTTTAGGATATTATTGGCCTTCTCTCTTCAAATATGCAAAACAATATTTTAGAAGGTGTGACAGCTGCCAAAGAGTTGGGAGACCAACTCTTTCAAATGAAATGCCATTACAACCACAGGTACTCATCGAACCCTTTGAAAAATGGGCTTTAGATTTCGTTGGACCTATTAATCCACCATCTAAGCAAAATAAGTATATATTGGTTTGCACTGATTATGTTACTAAATGGGTAGAAGCAAAGGCATTGCCTTCTGCCACTGAAAATTCAGTTGTTCAATTTCTTTTTGAGGATATTTTTACTCATTTTGGTGTCCCAAGAGAAATTGTGACAGATCAGGGAAGTCAATTTACATCTAACTTGATGGAGAAGCTGATGGAAGAATACAAAGTCAAGCACAGAAAATCTACTCCATACCATCCGCAAGCAAATGGTCAAGTGGAATCTACAAACAAAGTTCTTGAGAGCATCATAACCAAAACTGTTCATCTCCACAGAAGAGATTGGGCAGAAAGGCTTCCTGAAGCCTTATGGGCCTATAGAACTACATGGAGGAACACAACAGGACATTCTCCCTATGAACTTGTTTATGGGAAAGAAGTCTTGCTCCCCATTGAGTTCCAAGTCAAGACCTTCAAGATGGCAGTTCAGTTGGGGATGAGTCTATCAGAAGCCCAAAAGCACATAATGGAGCAGTTGAATGAGCTAGATGAAATAAGACAAGATGCAATTTTAAGGACTGGTCTAGTTCAGCACCAAAGAACTAAATGGCATGACAGATATATCAAAGAGAGAAAGTTTCAAAACGGAGATTGGGCGTTACTGTTTGATTCCAAGTTTAAAGACTTCAAAGGAAAATTTCAGACTCATTGGCTTGGACCATATGAGATTGATGAAGTCTTTAGCAATGGAGCAGTTCGAATCAAGACTATTGATGAGTTTCAAACTCCTCTCATTGTGAATGGCCACCGATTGAAAATTTATCATAAGCCACTCTCAAAAGACGACTTTGTCAAAATGTTTCAAGAAAATTCTGCAATGAGGCTGGTGGAGAAGAATTCTTCTCCTCCATCAGCCTAATCTTTGTTTCTTTCAGTTAAAAAAAAAAAAAAAAAAAACGTGTATAAGCCTGAAAACCAATCTCAGATTGGCGGTCTTATACAGAAAATATGGAGTGAAAATCAGGGACACTTGACACTCTATATTTTCCAAAAAAAAAAAAAATCTCTCTTCCTTTCCATCTTCACTCCACCTCACTTGTCATTTCCATCCTCACCTCCATCTCATCTTCATCTCCATTCCACTTCACTCCATTCCATTTCCATTTCATTCCATTCCATCAATAAAAGTCCTTCTTAGGACTATTTCATTCAGTTAGTTATTTTTCTAACTATATTTGTGCAGTTAAAGGGGTGTTGTTTCAGTTTCCGCAGTTGGGAACCGTTTCCGCAGCTCGCACCAGTTTCCGCAGCTCGAAATGATTCCGCAGCCAGCACACTCTGTCTCTACAACCAGGATTACTCTGTTTTCAAAAATCACAATCAGAGGTATCATCATCACCAAGGGCAGCAAGGATATGAGGCATCTGCAAGATCAGAAAGCAATAATGGATCAGCAACCTTAATCAACAAATGGCAAACTTATGAAGGTATGATCAAAATCTTTTCCAAACAACAATTTAATGTCATTTTATGCATAGTTATTAAATCGTGGAAAGAGCCACTAAATGCAATGATTCAGCAAGATCATCCCACTCCTCCTCCACGATAATGCTCCATCCACCTCATCCCTTTCTAACGGTTCCATAATCACTATTAATTCAAACTCGAAATGGGGCTGCTCTTTCATTTATTGGACGTACGTAGAAGAAGTGACCTACTGTACTACGGCTCTCCTCCACCATAACTTCCGCAGCCAATGCTGAGACGTGTGCGTAAGCAACCCGACTCTAAAGGATTCGGCCGTTATTCCATCCATTTATCACTCCATTTCCGCATGCATTGAACTCATTTCTCGTGTTTGTCTTCTACTCCCTCGTACTCACACCATTTCCACTCTCATTTCCGCTGCAAACTCCACAACTCTGTTTCAAACCCCGATTACAGTTCTGCAATACGCCTTGCATTACGTTACGGCTACTCCACTTACAGCCGTAATCCACCTGTTTTTTCCCGTGAGCATCCTCCTTGAGCATCCACACACAGTCAAAGCTTCAGCCGAAGTTGAGAGCCGAAGATGGGGAAGCTGCTTAGAGCTGAACCTGAGGGTCCGAAGTATTTAGAAGGGTATCCACAAACGAAGGAAGCATTAAAGAAAGCAAAGTGGTTGAAGTTTATTCAAAAATTCAGAGGGTATAATAAGGAGGTAACGAAAGCATTTGCTCGATCCTTCAATGGACACACCGTGGAAGTAGGGGACCTGAAATTCACAATAACAGAGAACACCATAGCAACAGCAACCAGTCTACCTCAGGAGGGAGAAAGATGGTTTAAGAACAGAGGGTTGGAAGATCAGGGATGGAAAGACATGCTTAAGAACCCAGGTATGGACACTTCAATATTCACTAAAGGGATTCCTGTGCATGTAATTAAGGAAGAATGGACTGCATTGTTATTACTTGTTCAAAAGTTTATCACATGTGAGGGCCGCTTTGGCACTATGTATATGTACCATGCAAGGATTATGATGAATTTCATGGAAGGCCATGCCCTCAATTTACCCTACTTTTTGTTAGCAAGCCTAAAGAAAATGAGTTCCACTGTCCAAAAGCATGTAGGCCATATTGAACCCCACTTGTGTCATCACGGGTTCATTAGAATTCTCATAGAAGAGCAATTGAAGAATAACAAGGATACATGGGAAAAGTTTCTAATCAGAAACCATTTCCAAGAGGTGACTGAAGCCTCTAGCAGTTCCCCTAGAATCCCAAAAAGAAGTAGGAGAAGAGAAAGAGATGTTGCAGCCCAAGATCCTCCTACAGTAGAAACTCAAGAAATTGCTCAAGAAGAAGAGGAAGAGGGAGATAAAACCAAGAAACAGAAAAAGGATAAAGGGAAAACAATTGTTCAAGAATCATATCCATCACCTGAACCTTTAGTAGAAGAAGACTCTCAAACCTTGGCTGATAGACTAGCACAACTTCAAGCTACTGCCCTCTCAAAGAAGAAACAGAAAGAAAAACAGAGTGCCCAGCAAAAGAGCACTAGTGCACAAGTGAGAAGAAGCAGTAGACTTAAAGAAAAAATGAGTGTGACTAAAGAAAAACAATCACATTTCATTGATTTGGGAGAAGGTACACCTGAAAAGGCTCCAACTCAGCTTGACCTTGAGTCGAGTCCTCCACGTGTTGAGTCCACTCCTCCACGTGAAGAGAGTCCCTTTCAGCCAGAACCTCAAACAGAATTTGATTTTGAACATAGCCCAAGAAGAACACCTGAAATTGACCCTGACCAGCAGGAGGTATACAATTATTTGGAGACCTTGGAGCAATCAGTTGCAGGTCCAAGCACTATATTGCCTCTTGATGAACAGGTCCAATCTTTAAAACAAGAGGTGTTTGAGCTAGAAGTCCTGAACCGGCATATTAAACAAGAAAACGAAGCATTGAAAGAACAAAGCAAGGTGGACAAAATTGTCCATGACAATACCATGCTTCACTTAGGACTCTAGCAGAAGAAGAACAGAAAATTGAAGAGAAAATGTAAGAAGCTGAGCAGGGCATTGATCAATTTGAAATTCAGGTGTTTAGTCAGAAAACCAAGGACAATTTTGGCAGCAAGGAGAAAGAGAAGAAGGCTAGATGTTTTGGCAGAAGCATCTGAGCACATGGATTGAAAAACAATGACAAAGTTTTGGTTGCATGAGGACATGCAACACCTTCACAGTGGGGGTATGTTGAGCCTCAAACCTGCACTTCTTTACACATCCTCTCAGCCTCCTTTTCCTATTCATTTCCTTCTTTTGCCACTCATTCCCTCCATCAAATTGCTCAAATCATTGTATTTTAGGACTTTTTACATGGTTTGCTAATTATGCTAATGACTGTTGTTGGTTTAGAATTTTGGTTCAAAGTGCTGCGTTTCCGCAGCTCACACAGGGTTTCCGCAGCTGATCCCGGTTTCCGCAGCCAACCCCGGATTCCGCAGCTGTTTTATTAAATGATATGTTCCAGGTGTCCTCTGGGAAGAAGAGCCACATGGGCAAGTTCATGGAACCAAGGACATGGTGTGTGTCCTTCCAGCTCACCCAAACCGGTCATAAAAACCCGTGGTCAACGAGGAGGCAAATACGGTCAACAGAAGTCATTGGCGGTGGCACGGCTCTACGTGTTCTGTTTTGGAGCACGTGAGGAACAAGTGGCATCTTCCTCAGCCACGAAGACAGTGGGAAACATGAATCCAATAGCAGATTGAATGCCCACAACAACCGTTGCCTAAATCCGAGGACGCAGCAAGATTACGTGTTTTTACACAGCTGCTTGAATAGCTTAGTTTTCGTTAAGTTAGTTTGCTTTCCTCTGTTATAAATAAAGCGTCTTTGAACGTTGGATAGTTAGTCGTTGTTGTAATCATTTTGTTTGAACTCCCCACTGTACTTTTACATTTGCTATCAATACATGAGAAGACTGTTTTACACTTAAGCGTATAACTGCTCCTTGAACCGGCTGAAGTAGGCAGAGGGCCCCTGTTTGCTGAAGCCCTGTATAGTAATCTTTAATTTCCTGCATTTCTCTTTCTTGTTTCATGTATAATAGTTGTACAGATGTCTTTTAATTGCTGCGTTTTTATTTCTTTTCAATATCTATATTAGCTGTACATAAACTTTGAATTCTGCTGATTTACATTTCTGCACTTTTGTTCATGACTGATCAGTGTGTTATGCAGGTTTCTTAGGCAAGCCCGGGGCAGTTTTCTTTCTTTTCTTTTCATAACTAGTGGCATGTGTGATCATCTTGTCTAGGCTGCTGACCTTTATTTTTCTGCAGTTTGATTTTCATTAGTATCATTTCTTTAACTTGCACTTTACTTTCTGCTCAGTAGTTATCAAGTTGTTCATTTATTGATGGTTCTTTTTCTATAATCAACTAACTTTATTGGAGCCAAAATATCACTTAGTGCAGCTTGGTTTATTTTTCTTTAAGACTCACATTACTGACCTGTTCATAATTGTTCTCACATGATTAAGAAAAGGTTAAAATAGTGTGATTTGTCTCACTTAAATTTCACATTGATTAGATTTAAATGAAGAGTTAAAATAGTGTAAAGTAGTTGTTCTTGCTTTTAATTGAGTTAATATAGATTTCATTTTCATTTTCATCAGCAGCAGAGATACTGGGCCGATGCTATTAGTCCTTTATTTGATTTTAAGCTTTGATTTTATTGCAGTTGTTGTTCAAGCTTTCTTGTAGAATACTTTTTAAGTTTTGAGAAATCATTTAGAGCTCACCACAATCACCCACATTTCACTTGCTTTACTTCATTTCCATCACATCACAGTAGGAAAGATACATTTGAAAACAAACTTAAAAAGCTAAAAACGAAAAAAGATTAAGAAAACAGTTGCCTGAGTACATATAGTACACTTCACTTCATCAGCTTACGAGCCCTGGGTTGACATTTAAAAGTTGCAATTTAGACAACACTAAATTGACCAAACACTATGTATGGCTCTCATCATGTTTTTACTTGTAAATGAATGAACAATGTATCTATGGCCTAATAGATGAAATTGCAACTAATGTGTTGAGGCATCAATTCTTCTTAGCGATTCTCAGATAAGTATGAGACCCCTATGCTCAATTCTGTTGTTAAGACCTGTAGATTTCATATTTGTGATATGTTTGACGAAATGCCTGTCATGGCTAGTAGGGGTCCAGTCTAGTCCTTGTCAATGTTTTTGCAAATGTATCATTGTTTTGTTGTGTAAATTCATTTCTGAAGGTGTCATTGAGTTCTGGGTAGTGACCTGGGCTTTGGGCCTGAAAAAGTGGCACAAATCTCGGAGTCACAAGCACTGCACTGGGGAAAAAAGTCCCCAGAAGCTCCCTTTCCCTTGTTGTGGGAGCTTCTGGAGCCTCCCAGATGCACCCTTATCCATATCAAGGGAGCGTCCAAGGGTTTGATGCACTAAAACTTTAGTTGGTCTCAGGGGCTAGTTACCTGAGTGGTTGGGATGGCTCCTAGGAGTTCTGTTGTTGATGTGGAAGGTCTGTGTGGTGTGTTTCTGTCGATTCCACTTCCTTAAGGTGAATTAGGAGGTTGAATCCCATATAGTTGCCTCTCGTCACATAGTTAACTCAGTTGGTCGGTTACTTAGGTAGATGTGGGATGAGGGTGTTACATAAAAAAAGAGAGAGCTATGTTCACTTTACTTCTTCAATGGGGCAATAGGTAACCTCCAAAAGCAATGCTCCAATTACAATAATAATTCTTATGAAAATATTACATAATCTTCTACTCAATATATAGTTATCCATAGATAACTTAACTACCTATAGGATCGCTTATAATAAGGGTCGAGTAACTAATTTGGGTCTTATTAATAAATATAACATATTTTTTCATAATTATTATTATTAATTAGCTATTTAATGGAACTTATTCAAGAAAGTTGACCTCATACATTAAAAGAGTATCTAAATAAGGGGTTAAGATAGAAACCTAACAAATGAGCATCAAAATTGAATGTTACAAGTCATATATTTTGGAATGCTTGCATTTGAAAATAAGACATGTTGTTTAATGTGGATGTATAGTTCGAGTTGGATGATGACATGTTACTAATCACTAGACCAATTATTTATTAACATTTTGAATATTATGAACCTTTATGTTGTCTCATTTTGTAGAATGAAGGACCTCTTACTCATACATAATTAAATATTTAATAATGTATTGTTCATTGTCATAAAATATTACATTATAAAATAAATAAATAGATCATTTATATTGTTACAATGAACATAAATGTAATCAATTGGTATATATGTTCAAATGATACAACACATTAATGAAATAATAAAATATAAAATTCAATATTGTGAGATAATAATAATTTTCTAATGATCATTTGACATTTTGTCAAAAAACAATAAGTTGCATTTGCATACCTACAACATGAAAAAACACATCATTGCAACATATTGTCGTGATAAAAATGTAATAAAAGTATTGGTGCTTTTAATAACAACAAACACACTACTTCTTTCAATGAATCGATTACCAATTTCATTATTATTATCATTATTGTTATAAGAACTTATGGTGCACAAGTCGTTATCCAAACTGGTCATTTTTATATATGAAGCATGCAACAAAGCTTCATTACATATACAATACACATTGGTGCATATCATAAATATAGTGCACTAGTGCATATTATAGATATAAATTCTCAAGTGCTTTCAATAATTGAAATATGCACTAGGGTGGTTAAAATATGTCGTGCACATTAGTGTTTATTGTCGGTATTTAAAGAACCTATGTGTATCAATATGTTTCACACTAGTGCATTATAAACATAAATACCACATCGGTGCACTTAATCATCTTAAGAGCATGATGAAAAACAAAAAAAAAACAAAACAAAACTATATCCACCTATAATTTTTATTTATAGTGAACATCCAACTAAACCTTTAGAAAAAACTCTGCTACCATAGCAAATGTTTTTTTATATAATTTTGTCCAATCTTATAACACTAAAAATCTCCACAAAAACTTTTGCTAGGAGGTGTTTTCCTTGTAGTGCCCCCATTCTTATTCTTTGTTTCAAATAAGGAATAAGGTGAAAACATTGATTTATACCACCAATATAAGTAACCAACATCTTTTCCAACAATGGAATTTCTCTACCTCATCTATTTCATTGTTCCTCTCATAAGTGAAATGACATTATGCAAGGCACACTATGGGGGAAGGACATCCATTATCATTAGTAGAGATGACCTTTCATCCCTCAAGACGACACTTAATCAATCAAAGATCTTCCTATGCTGCAAATAATGTAACACGCTCCTCCCACATCTACCCAAATAACCGGCCAACTGGGGTAAACATGTGACGAGAAGTTACTATGATATGATTCGACCTCCTAAGTCACCTTAAGGAAGTGGAATCAACAGAAGCACACCATACAGACCTTCCACCTCAGCAACAAGAATCTCGGGAACCATCCCAACCTCTCAGGTAACCAGCCCCTAAGTTCCACTGAGTTTTTAAACCATTACACTCCTGGATGCTCCCTTGATATGGGCATGCATGTGTCCAGAGGGCTCTGGACACTCCCACAGCATGGTATGCCAACGTCCAGGGACTTTTCTGCCTAGTGTTGTGCCTGCGTCCCCGGGATTTGAGCCACTTTTTCAGGCCCAGAGCCCAGGTCACTACCCATAACTAAATGACACCTTCAGAACAAAAAGATAACAATGGAATGATGATACAAATGCAATTACTTGAACAAGCCCTTGACTGGACCCCTACTAGCCATGACAGGCATTTCGTCAAACATATCATAAATATGTAATCTACAGGCGTAAACAACAGATCTAATCATAGGGGTCTCATACTCATCTGAGAATCGCTAAGAAACATTTATGCCTAAACACATTAGTTGTAGTTCCATCCATTGTGCCATAGATAAATTGCTCATTCATATACAAGTAAAAACATGATGAGAGCCATACACAGCTACTGTCATAATACATGTTCATAGCTAGCATAATAGCAACAGAAATACCAAGGAAATCATAGCCATATCATCCACATATAAAATAATATAATACTCATGAAATAACAAGGAGAAATAACCCCATATTAATGATGCAAAGGTCAACCAGTTGTGGGACTTCCACGAACCACCCGACTGTAGACATGGCTGGACCAAAACTCTCTTCATCCATTCACCCCCATGTCATATTCCAAGCATGAATGTGGGATCTCATAAAAGACACCAATCAAAACCCATCCAGGGCTTCCAGAGGCCAACCACCTCAACCCCTCAAATAGTGATTCCAGAGGGCTCCAGGACTAGTAACTCAACCCACCAAGGGCTCCAGAGCATTTGTCCAACCAAGGCTCCAGGACTAATAATTCAACCCAAGCTGTTACAGGGCTCTAGAGTGTTTATCTAACCAAGGCTCCAGGAACTAGTAACTCAACCCAACCTAAAGGAAACATGAGAACCAACCAAAAAACAAAGAAATAAACCCACGACACCATGGCTATCCAAGAAATGGCAAGGCTAGGCAAATCCACTATCAATCCAAGCAATCCTCCATGCAATCCTCCAAGCCAGTGACAGATCATGACCAATAAACCACATGCATATGCCATGCATGCCAAAAATAGTGAGTAAAACATACAAGCAACTTGGTACTTGCAAGCAAAACACGTTGTAGTTGTTGATCCCGATGTCGTCTTGCGCTTTCCTACTCTTCCTTGCCTTCTTGCTCCAAAACTCCAAGTATGTCACACTCTCCAAGAGTGCTCCAAGAAACTCTAAGTGACCAAGAGTACGAGAGAGAGAGAGAGAATAAAAAGAGAGCTCCGAAACTGAACTATCAAAAGTCTCTGAACTCGTCCTCAAAAGCCTTTTTATTAATGAGGCCTCTATTTTCTTCATTTTCCATTATTTTCCTTCATTTTCCTCCTCACATGCAACCTGTGACCTTTCACCTCCCTTTTCTCTTAATTCCCATAATTTTCATAAATAAATGTGTCAAAATGCCACTTTGCCTTTCCAAAACCTTTGCCATTGCCTTTGCCAATTTCCTTGGCCATTAATCAATCACAAGTGATCCCCATTACTATGTTTGTGCCCAACATTCAGCGTGGAATAAGTGTCCCATCAACTGTGGTTATTATTTTGCCTTTATCAACTTTTATTACATGGAATTTTCACCAGGGTTGTTACAAATAATTTGTCGGTGGAATTTTCTTTTTGCTAACACTATTCTTCTAAGTCAATGTACGAAACATGTGCTAATATACTTTTTCTACAAGCTTGCTTCAAATAGGATATTTTGCAGCCATGTTTTTTTTTAATTAAGAATATCACACAATATCTTATGTTAGCAATTCTTATTGGAGGATGACATCCCCATGGCATATCATTTGTTTTTGGGATGCAATTAATTAGACTCCATTCTCTTTCCTCATTTACCTGTTGTATTTGTTGGATAGTTGAGACTTCGAATTTGTGTCTCACACCTCGTGGTCAAACATTTTTTTATGATTGTTCAATCTCTATTTTCGTTAATATAATATGGAAAAAAAACACTTTTTTTTTTTTTTGAAGAAGGAAAAATGTTAACTCAGGGTAGTTAGTCTAACCTCTATTGATATTATCTCAAGACCCCAACATGCAAATATACCATTACTTTAATCAGCATTGTCACCTATATTGTGATGGAAAGACTCCTACTCTTACTAAATGCTTCTAGGTCTTGAACCATTAACCTATTCCGTTAAGGTGGTATAAGAGAAGCACTTAGCCACGAAAAAGTGGTTTTATGTCATACTCCATGGCCAAGAAGGAGAATGCGACCTAAAGTTATATTTAACATGAACTTAATACCCCTACTCAATATCATCATTAAAGTTTATCTTTTGAGTCTTATATTTTATTGGCATTCCATGATGGAAAAGACATTGGTTTTTGCTAAATGCTTCTAGCTCTTAAACCATTAACCTATTCCTGTAAACCCATAAAAAACAAACACTTAACCAAATAAAAATAATTTTAAATAATACTCTATAACTAAGAAAATAATAATAATAATAGAATTCAATATTATGATCGCAATAATTTATCTTTCAAACCCTGTAGTTTTAACCCATGAAGCCTGAGACACAAAATCCGCTGAAAATGTAGAATCATGTCTCAGACCAATAAACTTTATTGTATAGATGTTAATTCTCTTTTCTTGTAAATATACTCTGGAAGGTTTTTGTTTATTAAATAAAATTTCATTGCGATTCCAATATGGGATTTGAGGAAAAAAATTGATCGGCGGAACAGTGTAGTTTTTGCCATGGACCATTTTCAACTCTATAATTTCATAATTCTTTGCTGTTTCTGTGACGTTGCATTTTCTCGAAGAAATGCAAACGCTCCTGCTGAAGCAACGAGCGTTTTACTACAAGGATCTCTTGGACTTCCCTCCCTTGACATATATAACAGCACCCTGCTCATCAGAGCTTTCAGACTGCTCTTGGCCTTACAATACCATTATTCTCAACCGCGTGGATCAGCAATCAATCCAACATACAGCTTGGCCAGTGCAGATTCCGCGTCAATTAGTAATGGATTTTTCAACTCCCAAAGCCAAAGAAGCTTCTCTTCTGGACAACCAGCAGAAGGAGAAGGAAGTGGGTAATGGAACCGTTACACCCATGAATACAGATGATACTAAAACCCCAAAGCCAAAGCCAACAACGAAGACCTCGACTCCTTGGCCAGTGACTCCCCATCCCTTCGCCAAACCTCCCCATGTTCCCACGCTCAATCGATCTGCAAATTCTAGTTATGATGGTGGTGATGAAAAGAAGCAGAAGTGAAAGCTTCAGAGCATAAAATATCCCTTTTGTTAGTATGAGCAAATATGAAATGCAATGGGTATAATACAGGTTATATTATTCTGTGTTCTGATATTCTTCAAATCTTTAATAATAAGCAGAGACTTCTTATGATATTTATTCTTGGAGATGTTATTTTAGCCATGGTTATTGTGGATAATCTCGAGTAACATTGATGAAGTTGAACAATGGACTCTCTTGTATGTCAGGATTCTGCAAAAACAAATGCTCTGTATTTGAAGTGCATATCAAATCTGGGTTTTTATTGGATTAGTAATGTGTTTTGTGTTATTGCTTTTAATGAAACTAACCTTCAGTTCAGAAACCTTCAGCAGGATTATTCTGTGGCATTTTGAAATATATATTATGCCTGTGAATGGTTGGCCCTTAAGATCCATAATGACAGTATATTTAGTGAAACAATATTGGTAAATAATATTTTCATTCCAGCCGTTACTCTCATGGGGCGTACAGAGTCAATGAAAACTGGAGGGTGCTACTTGCCTCACCAGAGTTTCAAGTTTGATGAATGGCATATTTGTGTTTGTGTGTATGGATGTGGCAGCACATGCAACAGCAGTTGGCCATAAAGAGTACCTAACCCTTACTGTTTCTCAGCTAAGAAAGTTACTAGCCTTTAATGTTTTTTAATTTGAATTTGTAAAATAAAATAAAATTCCAAGGTTCTAGCTTGAGTGTTTGGGAGCAAGGTTTGTTCTCTCTTTCACTCGGATTCAATTTCTGTAAAGAGACATGTTGGACCCTTATGATCAGGTTAGTAAGGTGGGCACTCCCACTAAGGGGATCTCGACCCTTGTTAAGCCATAAGTTCTTGTTAGACTACTACGAAGGATGTTTTAGCCCTTGTTAAGTCATAAGCTAGCTGTTATACTACGAAGAATGTCTCCTCCCTTGCTAAGTCAGATGGAGGTCTCCACCCTTGCTGAGTCATAAGTCACTTATCTTGTTAGACTACGAAGGACATCTTAGCCCTTGCTAAGTCAAAAGGAGATCTTCACCCTTGCTGAATCATAAGTCACCTGTCATAAATTACTTGTTAAACTACAAAAGACATCCCCCCCTTGATAAGAACTTTTACCATGTTTACTTTTTGGTTTGGGAAAATGTTTCCAATGTTTATGTTGTATTGTTAGTCATTTATCTAATTTGATTGAAGCATACATGAACAGGGATAAATTCACCTCCACTTGGATGTGAATTATGGCTAGCTGATATAAAATTATGGCATTTTTAGGGTCTGAAATCACGGAAAATTTTATGGCATTTTTTAGGGCTTGAAATCATGGAAAATTTAAGGGGCTAATATTCACAGGTGGGCTAATTTTCCATGATTTTTCTAAAAAAAGATTCACCAATTTCCATTTTTTTTAAATGATTGGATCAAATTTTACATTATAAAATTATTTTATCTTAAAAACCACCAACATTATATAGAATATATATAAAATCATTGTAAATTTGAATAATTTTACACATACATTAATAAAAAAAATTATAATTTGCATATTAAAAAATAGTAAAATTCACTAATATTTTTAAACTTCAAGATAATTTTCTATCCTTAAAATAATACATGTAAATTTTATTTACATTTTCTACACATATCTATTAAGTTGTGTACCTGACATATAAAATTGGGTTTTTGGAATATTTAATAGACCACCTTTTGTGCTTGACATTCTGTTTGGTGGAAGGCTCCACCATCGCACATGAAATCTGGAGTCTATTGTGAAACTCGCAAAATGGTATTTATCAGTATTTAAGTTTTCCAAAAAACGAAGTAACTGGCTTAACTGGATGTAAGAATGTTCGCTGATTTTTCTACTCTTAAGCTTAATTAAAGAGCTTCAATATCATGAAATTCATCTTTATCTGATTGCAGACATTGGGTACAAATCTTTTGCTTGTTTAGTGGGTGGGGCACAAATGTTTTTGGTTGTTTGCAGAGTGACAGTGTGGTTCCTTCTTTTTCCCAATGCCGACACAAAATTTACTCCACATCAATATATAGAGGGTTGGCATATAAGTTTACAGCAGATTAACGTTTAAACAGCTTCAGGTGCAATAAATTAAAAAAAAAAAAATCAGGTGGATCAGGTGGATACTGAGTTTGAGTTTGAATGTAGTGGATCATTCTATCAAATTTACATCAAGATCAAGATCTTGGGGATGAATTGCAATAGATGATTTAAAAGGTGGATTCAAAAACTAAAATTAATTATTTCGAAATACTTTTTTAATAGTCATATGTATCACAGAAGTCTAAAATCATTGATTACATCAGATCATGTTTTCTTGTCTTTATATCATTTATAAGAGACACTGACATTGATCTCTCATTTATATGATATATTTGTATTTTGATAATTTTAGAGTGGTTGTGAGTACTGAACTTTGTTTAATTCTTAATTTTTTATTTTTTAATTAAATTTTATTTATTTAAATATATTATATAAGTATTTTATATTGTAATGATATTTTTCAAAAAAATTCTTCTTCCTTATATATAATTAATTTTGTTAAATAAGGTTATTTTGGGTAGTTGGAGGAAAGAATGGAATCTTCTTTACACAAATTCAATTCTCTAAAATGATACCAATATACCTTATATGAAATATATAGTGGTATCCTTATAAAAACAAATTATATATATATATATATATTGAAAATTTATTTGAAAATTAAATGTCCTAGGGGCAGCTCAATCGGTTAATTTGAGAAATGTGAAATCAATGAAACTTGGAAGACCCGGCTTCAAATCCACCTATTGTGACCTAGGCTACAGGGAGGAGGACATATTTTAGCCCCCAAAGATTTACTAACTTAAGTGTCAAGTGGGTTGTTGGTTAACTATACCGTGACTCACGGGCATCTAAGCTATTAAAATCACTTGGTATGGGCCACACCAATCATAAGCTCATAGGATTTTAGCATCTCCCCCCTAGCACTCACTGGATTTTAGCGTCTCCTCTAGGCTACATGGAGTTTAGCCCCCAAAGATTTACTAACTTAAGTGTCAAGTGGGTTGTTGGTTAACTATACCGTGACTCATGGGCATCTAAGTTGTTAAAATCACTTGGTATGGGCCACACCAATCATAAGCTCATAGGATTTTAGCGTCTCCTCTAGGCTACAGGGAGTTTAGCCCCCAAAGATTTACTAACCTAAGTGTCAAGTGGATTGTTGGTTAACTATACCATGACACACGGGCATCTAAGCTGTTAAAATCACTTGGTATGGGCCACACCAATCATAAATTCACAGGATTTTAGCATCTCCCCCTAGCACTCACTAGATTTTAGTGTCTCCTCCCCATAGCACTCACTGGATTTTAGTGTCTCCTCCCCATAGCACTCACTGGATTTTAGTGCCTCCTCCCCCTAGCACGGGCACAATAGCCTCCGTGAGGTTCAATTCTTGGTCGTCTTGCTAATGAAGCACTCACTGGATTTTAGCGTCTCCTCCCCCCAGCACAGGCACAATAGCCTTCGTGAGGTTCAATCATGGGTTGCCTTGCTAACGAAGTCCATCCTCAACTAGTTGTACTAATAAAACTTAACAAAAATAAATTATTAAAAATATATAAAAATTACATTTATTTTTAAAAAAATAAATTTTAATCTCAAAAAATATATTTCTTAAATATTATTATTTATAATTTTATACTATTTATTATAAACTTATAATATATATAAAAATTAAAATTAAATTATTAAAAATATACATAAGTTATATATATTTTTAGAAGGGTTAAATTTTAATTTTAAAGGATATATATTTTAAATGTTATTGTTTATAATTTTATACTATGTATTAAGTGTGTAAATTTTAAATTTATTTTTTTAATTATTATTATGAAATGTTTTTATACTAAAACTTATTATTATTTTCTTATGTATTAAGTGTGTAAATTTTAAATTTATTTTTTAAATTACTATTATGAAATGTTTTTATACTAAAACTTATAATTTTTTTCTTGATGGGTGTTTTTTAATGTTAATAATGGTGTTAGATCATGTCCATCACTTGGTTGAAAGGATGCAGAGTAATGAAAGGGGTGGTATGGCCACCCCATGCATGCTTGAGCATGCAAGCTTTATTTTTGCATGGCATTAGGAGTCAAAAGCGGGAAGGAACTATGCAGAGCTTGGGAGGCAAAGTTTTATTGGGATTTTAATTCGTGGCTCAGTCTAGGAGTGTTGGAAGTTCTTCTCATTCCCAATCTAAAGCAAAATTTAGGGTGGCTACTTTGTAGGTGGCAAGGTTTTGACTATGAGTTAGGGGATCACAAAATTGCTAGTAGGGTCAATAGTCAAGGACTCAAAGTTTATTGTGATGTTAGAATCACACAACTTGTGATTTCTCCTACTAGTGTGTTTGAGGTTCGCCCTCATCACTGCAAGGCCTACACCTACTTAGTAATTTTGAACTCCTTCCCCCCTTTTCATCTAATGACTACGATGTGATAGATGTTTTGTTCCAATTTTATAGGCCATCATCGGGGAAGGTTATTGTTTAATGGACTTGTCTTAACTGTGTATTCATACCCTCGGGCGTACTATGAAATAGGAGACTTGTCTTGGCTCAAGCATGACATTTGGTGGTCAAGGTCATGCTTTAGTTATTAGTGGTCGCATTATTGGTTGGATTGCCAATTTCCTTTGTTTAATTCTAGGTGCCTCCAACAAGATAAATCCTTTATCTTTCCTTTCCTACATGGTTTAAATTTGTACCCTCTCACCTGCATTTTATGTTTCCCTTTGCTGCTTAGTTATGAGGTTGAGAGCTTTTGCTTGTCTAACAAGATGCAACTACAATACATGAGTAGACGGGGTGGGGGAGGTTGTGGTCCTCAAGGTTGCAACATAGCCTGGTAGCAATCTAAGGAGGTTGTTGCAACTTTCCAAACTGTTTTACCTCTTAAAACTCATGAAGAAATCCATCAAATGGAAACCTTGACTATAAAAAAGAGTTTGGCTTTCTCTGAATTAGAGCTTCTTAATGCTCTTGAACAGTGGGTCCCTGACCCTAGCAACATCAGGGGCAGGAGAAAAAAATAGTGCTTCAATGCCCTTTCTTTGTATTGGCAAATGAAAACCTTGTTGGGAAAGGTGTTCGCTGAGAAAAAAGTGAAACGTTATAATATATTCACCAGCGTGTAGGAAGTTATAAGAGTGCAACAAAATCAACAATTTTGTCTAGAATGTGTGGATGCAAGATTGGACTATATCGAGTGTCGTATAACATGTATATTTGTTGCTACACATATCTTTGTTGCTATAGCCCGATAGGTTCGAGCGCCAAGGACCCATCCCTAGTCACCTCTTCATATTCCTAAAATATATTTCAGGATGAAGTTTTCGGACTTATCTATTGATGGTATTATTTTACTACTTTTTCTTAAGATGTTTGAGTTTTGGAACACTTATTTTATAGGGAGGTGGCCAAAAATACTTAATTTCCCTCTAGATAGGTTGAGGTCACCGTTGCAATTTTAAATTGAGACGATGTAATTGTTTCAAAGTTTTTGTGAGGTACTACAAAGTTAATTTAAAAAGATATATTATTATTATTAATTGTTGTAATTTTTAAAAATGAAAATAAGGAATATGTTTATAAAATTATGTTAATAGTTGATATGATTTTATTACTTATCTTTTTAATAGTTTAAATCCATTTTTTTAGTTGTATTATTACCCTAGGCTTATATTAATAAAAAAATTAAAATGTTTATTTTTTATAAGCTTTTTATAATAAATAAATATTTTAAATTTCATGTAAAAGGTTAAATTTTCAAATTATATAATTATGTGTGTGTTATTTAATGTTTCTATTGAGTATATTTTTACACAATCATCATTTATTTATAGATGTCATGTGTTTACACAATATTATCGTGTTGAGAGATGCTCTCCAACCCGATGTGGGAGTGATGTTGTAGTCTTATCATAAACATTTTGATTTGGTCAAAAATAAAATAAAATAAAAAATAAGAGATGTACTTATCATAATTAAAATTATAAAAAAATATATCATTATAATTTTAACTATAAAATTATGGTGGTTTACAAGACCATGGTATTGCATATTTCATGGTATTTGTCCATGTCATTTGTTATAATGATGCCTATTTAAAGGCTTGAGAGAAGTCGTTTTGGATAAAACAGGATAGGAGCAGAGAAGCTAGGGTTGGAGTTAAAGACAGGGTTTTGGATTCAGGGTACCATGGCGGGAAGTGTAGGGGGGAGTGCTTCTCCCTCCTATAGCCAAGCAGTCACAGGAAGAAGTCAAGAAGCAGGAAAGAAACATTTCAAAAAACCACTAGGCAAGATCTTAGAAACCAAAAGTCAGGGGACATCTGGAAAAAGCGGTGATCAAGATCAGGAAGGGAATCAACAGGAAATGAGAAAAGAAAAGGAGAATGGAGGCAGTATTGAAAAACCAGCTTCCAGAAAGACTACTGGAGTCTGCAAGCCCAAGTCAGGCATTATTCCTTTGGTCATATTGAGTAACCCAGCGATACAAGCTCATAGAGATCATATGACGGAGCATGCAATAATATGCAAGTTCATGGGACTATGGATGACGGAAAGGGCGTTACATGTCTGGATAAGGAGCCATTGGAAGCCAAAGGGAGAAATACATTTACATTTGGGTTCTAAGGGCTTTTTCACAGTAGTGTTCACAAGCCTAGAAGACAAAGACAGAGTGTTTGAAGGGGGGCCCTATTTCTATGCTGCGGCAGGACTCTACATGCGGCCATGGATGATGAACTTTGTCCCGAAACGTGAAACATTCACATCAGTACCGGTTTGGATCAAACTATATTCCCTTCCTTTGGATTATTGGCTGCCCAAATCTTTGAAAACCATAGGCAACAAACTGGGACATTTTCTAAAAATCTCAGAGGCAACTCTAAAAGGAAGATATACCTCCTTTGCCCGAATATGTGTGGAAATGGATCTATCTAGAGCCCTACTGGAAGCGATCATTTTAGAAGTATATGATGAAGAATGGGTACAGACAGTGGATTATGAGCACATACCATTTAGATGCCGCAAATGCCATGAACATGGGCATCTATACAGAGACTGCCCCACAATCAACAGGGAAGATAACCAAAAAACCACTAGGGAGAGAGACCATGAGGGTTTCACCAAAGTCGGGAGTAAAGGAAAAGGAGGAAAGCATCCACACAAGAAGGCAAATGAGGATAGACACACAAGACAAAATAGCTTCAAGATCCTGGAGGAAGAAGAGGGGAACAAGGAGACAGTCCAGGACATGGAGAATGTAACAAAGGAATAAGATAGGGTAGCTGACATGGAGGATATCACAGTAAACAACCAGCAAAAGGATGATCTACCAAGCCTGATGGAGATCAGTAGGGAATAGGAGATGACTCCAAGTGAAGCAGAACAGAGGACCATGAGTTACAGGAGATTCTGGATAGGGAAAATCTAGATCTAGAGAAATTTCTGGAACAAGGAAAAAAATAGGGGTGGATTCCCTGCCAAAAGAGGACTGTGATAGAGTGAAACAACTCTTTCTCTGGAGGTCATAAGTGAAGGGATCTGGAGTCAAAAGAAATCATGAAGGCCAGGAGCCAAGTGGGGTCAAGATGATGGAGAATCCTCAAGCACAATCTCCAAAAAACTTAGGAAGGAAAAGAGGAAGAAAGAGGCAGAATGAACTGTTGAACGAATGTGGAAAACTGTTGATCAACTCAGGTAAGATGAAAGATCTTACCAGTTAGTCCTTTACTAACCTTTCTTAATGAAGTTCACAACTTGGAACATTAGAGGAATAGGGAATAGAAGGAAATAAAGAAATCTTAGTAATAGAATGAAAGAAGAAAAACCAGACATGGTTTTCATTCAGGAGACAAAATGTTCGATGGAAAAGATAAGAGGTATTCATAATAAGTGGCTATTCAAATATGAGTATTTAGAGGTTAAGGCAAATCACTCAGCGGGGGGGATCCTCACTTTGTTGGACCCGGGGAAATTTGGAATTCTGGATGCTGAAGCATCCAGGAACTATCTCTCCCTGATATGTCAACATGTAGGGGACAAAGAGATATACATGATTACAAATGTTTATGGACCTCAAAAGCAAGCAGAAAATCTCAAGCTTCTCACTTCCCTAGAGGAACTAAGAGTGAGACATCCCATTTTGCCCTGGATCATTGTAGGAGATTTCAATATGATAAGATCTCTTTCGAAAAAAAAAGGAGGCACTAGACAGCTAGGCAGAGACTCCATGGCCTTCCAGAACTTCATTATGAACATGAGGCTAGTGGACATTGAAATAATTAATGGAACCTTCACTTGGAACAACAAAAGGGGAGGGGCCCATCAAGTTGCTTCCAAACTTGATAGATTCATGATTTCAGAGGACCTCTTTCTCTTAGGACCTGCCATGACAGCCTCCATTCTGCCCTTTGGAGGATCAGATCATTGACCTGTACAGTTAGAAGCCACCTTTATGGGCACTCCGAGAAATAGACCTTTCAAGTTTGAAAATGCCTGGCTCTCACATCCTAATTTCATTAATAACGTTGAGACATGGTGGAGAGAGGAGTTGAATATTCAGGGCACAAAGATGTATATGCTCCAACAAAAACTTAAACATATCAAATCCCGTCTTAAGGTTTGGAACAAAAATGAATTTCGAGACATCTTCAAAGCCAAAAGAGATACTGAACTGAAGCTCCAAGAGATCAATTAGATCATCATCACAGATGGCTTCACTGAAGAGTGGCAAAAATTAACTGACTCTCTGCAGGAAGAATGGGAGAATCGATGCTTACAAGAAGAAATTTTCTGAAGGCAGAAATCAAGAATAAAATGGATTAAATAGGGAGAAAGAAACACAAAATTCTTCCACAAAACCACTATGGATCACAGGGCACACAATAGAATCACAAAGATCAAAAACTCTTAAGGCATTGAGCTTGCTTCTCACAGTGATATGGAATCAGTCCTTGTTCAACACTTCTGTAACATTGCAAAGGAGCCTCTGGAGGACAGATCTAGGTTCATTGACCATTTCACTCGGTATATCCCTCAGCTGGTTACTAGAGAGGACAACCACAATCTCAACAGTGTAGTTTCGGAAGAGGAGGTCAGTGAAGTGATTAATGAAATGCAGAGTGGAAAAGCACCAAGCCCGGATGGACTCAATGTAGACTTCTTCAAGGCCTGTTGGGAAACTGTCAAAAATGATATCGTCGAGGTTGTGGAAGACTCAAGAAGACCCAAAAAATTTCTAAAGGCTCTAAATTCATCCTTCATAGCATTGATTCCAAAGCAGGAAAATGCCATGACTCCGGATGGTTTTCAGCCCATAGCCTTATGTAATGTGGTGTATAAAATTATCTCTAAAGTAATAGCCAGTCGACTCAAACCACTTCTACCCTCTTTCATATCGGAGGAGAAAATAGGCTATGTGGAGGGAAGACAAATCCTCAACAATATCATCCAAGCTCATGAGGTGGTACACTCTCTCAAAAGCAAAAAACAAGCTGGCCTGATCATTCAATTGTACCTCGCGAAAGCCTATGAAAAATTGAGTTGGGCTTACATAAGAGCAATTCTAAAAGCCTATGGTTTTGATTAGAATTGGATAAGATGGGTTATGGCATTAGTTACCTCAACCATTTTTTCCATACTGCTTAATGGAGCTCCATCAAGGACCTTCACTCCCTCCAGAGGGCTCAGACAAGGAGATCCACTTTCACCGTTCCTCTTCGTCCTCATGATGGAAGGGCTAGGTTGAGCAATTAAAATGGCTAATGCTGAAGGAAGAATTCAGGGTATCAAACTCACTGCAGATGGAGAGGAAAACACTCATCAACAAGTTGTAGATGATACTATGTTGCAGGGCATACCTACAGTCAAGGAGGCTAGAGCAATCAAAAATATCTTAAATGACTTTGCCATGGCAGCAGGCACTGAGGTAAGCCTTAGCAAGTCCAAAGTATTTTTCTTTAACACTAATATTGCTATTCAGAGAAATATTACCAGAATTCTTGGATTTCAAAGAGATCAGCGACCTTCCAAATATATTGGCATTCCTCTTACTGACAAACCGCTAAGCAAGAAAGTGTGGGAACCAATTTTAAATAAACTTCAGGACAAGATCAAAAAATGGACATGCAGATCACTAAATCTAGCAGGACACATTGTGCTCACACAGGCAGTCTTGCAGGCCATCCCCATTTTTATGTTCTCAGCTCTTCCTGCTCCTCAAGTATTAAGCAACGAATAAGAAACATACAAAGGGACTTTCTGTGGGGCAGATGGGAAGAGAAAAAGAAGTGGGCTTTAGTAGCCTGAGACAATGATCCACGTGGATATTGGTGGCCACCCGCCAAGTCCACTTGGACCCCCACCATTGTTTCTTTCAGCTTTTCAGTTTCCTTAATTGTAGCACAGTTTACTATTTTTAACACTTTTTCGGGTCCTAAACTTCCGGAGCCATTTTGAGGTCCTAAATGACGTTTTTTGGGAAAACTGGGAGCAACATGGGTCCATGGACCGATGTTTCTCTTCCCAAAGTTTTATTTCTCAGATGGATCTTTCTAACGAGATATTGTACACGTCAAACAGAGATCGTATGCCAAAGTTACGACCCCGGGAAGTTGATGTACCAATTTACCCAAACGGGGCCCACAGTTTGGCGTTTCATCTTCTAGGGTTAGGTTTTTGGATGTTTAGGGTTTTCCATTGTTTCTCAACAATAAATAGGTCTTCGAGCCTCATTGTAACACAATTCGGAGGCATGTAGCCACCACATCTCTTCTCAGAGATAAGCTATCATCGCCCTAGCTGTTTATTTCCATTTTCTGTTTGTAAGCATATCTCAGTATTTTACATTAATGAAATGAAGTATTATTTCCGCTGCATCTTTGTGTTTATGGTTATTTTTGTAATTTGTAGCATTCCTGTTTAAATCCGGATCAGACTGGTCTATTTTTTTCTCTGTTTTTCTTTGCATGTCCCCAACGAGATTGGGATATAAGGAGTTAGGGCTTGAACTGGTCGAAGCTTTGCAAGACCAGCCTCGCAAAACCCGATGGCCTCCCATGGCGGATGAAAAGAAAGACGAGGGAGCAGGAGATCCTATCAAAATCTTGCTCGAAGAAGCCCTCGAGCAACAAAGGAACGCGATGATGGACAACTTTGCCTAGATCCTTCAACTGCTACCCAGGGGCGACGCATCAGCTTCCCACAGCTACTCTGGAAACACCACACCGTTTAAGGTACAAGTTAATTTTGAAATCCCCATATTCTAGGGTCAGATAGACGCAAATGTCGTCAATAAATGGTTAAATCTGCTAGAGGGTTATTTTTCTGTTCATGATTTTTCCAGTTGGGAAAAGATTATTTTCGCTCTTCTCAAAGCAGCCCCCCACGTTAAGGACTGGTGGGAAACCTACTGCGAGTAGAAGGATGAAAGTATCGGCTCACTATTTTCAGTCGCACCCACCTGGAATTCATTCTGAGGTGCCATCAAGGATTAGTACTACCCTGTCGAAAGCTATGTGGATCAATACATAAAGTGGACCACGCTGCGGCAGGGAAGGGACCAAGACATGCCGGAGTTTACCAATATTTTCCATACCCTTCGCACAAAGTTGGGTATCAAGGATTCGGAGCATCATTTGATACTCAAATACCGCAGCTGCCTGCACAAGTACATCCAGGAAGAAATAGAATTCCTGAACATCTCCTCGCTCAGCACGACATACTGATATGCTGTCAAGGTCGAGCAAAAGTTTAAACAGAAGAAGCGAGACTTTGGATCTGCAAATCTGAAGCAAGGGAAAGGTGCCCTCAAACCGCAGAACAAAGGACAAAGCCAAGGCAGGGTGGCCCAAGACAACCTGCCAAAGCTGCAAGCAAAGAACAATACTGCAAAGCCGAAAAAGGACACGGGAAAATGGTGTGAGTTCCATAAGAGTTCCACTCACAACACAAGTGAGTGTCGGGCCAAGTAGTCACTAGTGGCTGAGCTAAAGGTTTCAGAATCAGATGCATGTTCTGACTCTGATTCAGAACCCGATAAGGGGATTGACAAAGGGAAGCAGATTATCGATGCAGAGCCCAACGCCACCGTTTCCACCACGAAGATCCAGAAGGAGGAACCCGAAGATCCAGAGGAGGAAGAGCATCTCTTCCACTCCCAGATGTGGGTAAAGGGATCCTCGCTATAGTTCATTGTCGACAGCGGGAGCCAAAAGAACATCATTTTGGCAGAGATCATGAAGCGGTTGGGCTTTCCGACCACAACACATCCACAACCGTACACCGTCGGGTGGCTTCACCAAGGACAGGATCTTTGCGTGAGCCAGCAGTGTCGCCTTCCATACAACATCAAGCCCTTCACGGATGAGGTATTGTGTGACATTGCTGCCCTTGAAGTTTGTGATGCATTATTAGGACAACCATACTTGTGGAAGCGACATGCTATGTATGAATCAAGGCCCCATGCTGTTATTATTACTTTGGGAAATAAGTTGTACAGGATACCATAGGTAGCACTGCCTACCGCCATCTCTTTTGTTACTGCAAAAAATGCAGTAAGCTCATTTCCAAAACCGGGAAATTTGTTTTCCTGATGATACGCCCTCAAGGAAAGAAGAAGATGGTGGCCACGACCTCCAAACAGGGCCCCTCCGCACGACAACTACAGATGGACAAGGTCGTGGAGTATAAGGACATCTTCACCTCCCCTGCAGGGGTTCCTCTGCACTGTTAGGTCAAGCACTCCATCGATCTGACCCCAGGTGTGCCGCTGCCTAATGGACCAATCTATCGGCACTCCGTGCTGGAGAACGATGAAATCAAGAGGCAGATTCAGGAGCTGCTACAGAAAGGTCACATCCGTCCGAGTTCATTGCCCTGCGGGAGCCCAATCGTGTTGGTATAGAAGAAGAATGGGACTTGGAGACTCTGTATTGACTATCGGGAACTGAACAAGATCACTGTCCGTAATAGGTACCCGATCCCATAGATCGATGACCTCCTGAACCAACTGAAGGTGGCCAAATATTTCAGCAAGATCGATTTGAAGTCAGGATATCACCAGGTACCAATCGAACCCTCCGATGTGTGGAAGACTACCTTCAAAGCCAAGGAGGGCCTTTTCGAATGGTTGATTATGCCTTTCGGATTGACGAATGCTCTTGCAACCTTCATGAGGCTAATGGATGACATCTTGCGGCCATTCACCAACTCATTTGTAGTGGTATACTTGGATGACATCCTGATCTTCAGCCAAATTTGGGAAGAGCACCTCCAGCACATCTGACAGGTTCTCCAAACACTGCGGCAACACAAGTTATGTGCCAATTTGGAGAAATGCACTTTTTGCATGACCCAGGTTCAGTATCTAGGATACATTATTGATGAACAGGGGGTGCATGTGGATCTAGCCAAGATCCAAGTCATTCGGGATTGGCCCTCTCCAACCACTCTAACGGAGCTCCGCAGCTTTCTAGGTCTTGCCAACTTCTACCGCAGGTTCATGTTGGGATTTTCTCATATCACTTGGCCCTTGAGTCAAGTCACCAAGGGAGGAGCGAAAGCAAAATTCTTTTGGTCTGAATCTCAACAGAAGGCATTCACAGAGTTGAAAGACCACCTCTGCTCGGCACCAGTGCTCACATTGCCAGACTTGCAACAACCATTTGAGGTCGAGACAGATGCCTCTGACTATGCTATTGGGGCAGTCCTTACTCAACATGGGCATCCAGTGGCATATCACAGTGAGACACTTTCAGACACAGTCCGGAAGTATCCCACTTATGACAAAGAGATGTATTCCATTGTGCAGGCCTGCCAACAATGGAAACATTACATTTTTGGGAAGGAAACGGTCATCCACACAGACCATCGACCCCTCTAGTTCATACAAACCTAAGGGAAATTACAGAATGATCGCCATCAAAAGTGGTCCACATACCTGCAACAGTTCCATTTGAATATCAAGTATAATAAGGATAGCACCAATAATGTTGCAGATTGCCTCAGTCGACCACCAATCATGTCATTAACCACCGTGGTCAACTCTTGTGGGCACGAGACTTCTGATTGGCCACTTCTCTACAAAAGCGACCCAGACTTTGGCCACACATACCAAACACTCTTGGAGGGTCGGCATGTTCCAGATTTTCACCTCCAGGATGCCCTGTAATGCCACCTGGGTCACCTTTGTGTTCCTTCAAGCGAGCGTGCCAAGATGATTTGGGAAGCACACTACAGTCGGGCTGTTGGGCATTTCGAGGTTGAGAAAACGGTGACAGTACTACAGAAGTATTTCTACTGACCGAATCTTCGACAGGATGTCAGGAAGTACATGAGATCATGCACTACCTGCACCATTGCCAAACTGACAGTCAAGAAGCAAGGCCTCTATACCTCGCTGCCTACCCCTAGTCAACCTTGGGAATCCATCTCCATGGATTACATGTCAGGCCTTCCTTCCACTAAGCATGGAAACGACCGTGTTTTTGTGGTCGTCGACAGGTTCTCGAGGATGGCCATTATGGCGACCTGCAAGAAGAATATCACAACAGAAACCACTGCTAAACTCTTCTTTGAACGAGTGTGGGTGCACTTTGGGATCCCACGGTCTATCATCTCAGATCGAGATAGCAGGTTCCTCAATACATTTTGGTCCAGTCTCTGGTTGATGCTGGACACCAAACTCACTAAGTCCACAGCCTTCCATCCTCAAACTGATGGCCAGACAGAGGTTTTCAACAGGATGATTGTACACATTCTGCGCATGTACAACTCAAAGCATCCACGCACATGGGATGAGAGCTTCCCCTATGTTCAGCACAGCTACAACCGGGATCTCCACAGCTCGACTGGCCACAACCCTTTTTAGGTGGGCTTGGGATTCCAGCCACTATGTCCCATTGATGTGGCCATGCCATTTGCAGCTACTCACGCAGATTCGGCTCATGTCCAGTCTGAAACAGATAAGGCAAACAGCTTCATTGAGCACATCCAACATATTTGCCAACAAGTCCATGACATTCTAGAGAAATCAAATGCCAAGTACAAGCAGCGACATGATCAACATCAGGTGCCACACAAGTTTCAAGTGGGCGACAAAGTCTGGTTGCATTTGCAAAAAGAACACCTTACCGGAGCCTATCGGAAACTCAGACCACTCCGATATGGTCCTTACACCATTACCAAGGCTGTGGGAGACAATGCATTTGAGCTCAGCATTCCCCCATTCCTTGGCCTACACCCAGTGTTCAATGTGGACCGTCTTCGGCCATACTTTCCACCATTACTAGACACATCCGACATTGCAGAACAACTCACACCCACAGAGTTAAATCCAGATTGCATGGAACAAGCTGCAACTGATCAGATCATGGACACACAGATCAAGCACACTTGCTAGCAGAACATCCAACTATATCGAGTTGTCAAAGCAGGCCAACTCCTTCACCAGGGCAAGTGGCTCACTAGGGACCAAGTTTAGCAGAAGTTTCCTCATCTCATGGAGGAACTCAACGCAATGGGGACCATTGCTTCCTAAGGGGGGAGGAATGATCCAAGTGGATATTGGTGGCCACCTACCAAGTCCACTTGGACCCCACCATTGTTTCTTTCAGCTTTTCAGTTTCCTTAATTGTAGCACAGTTTACTATTTTTAGCAGTTTTTCGGGTCCTAAAATTCCAGAGCCGTTTTGAGGCCCTAAATGACGTTTTTTGGGAAAACTGGGAGAAACATGGGTCCATGGATCAATGTTCCTCTTCCCAAAGTTGTAGTTCTCGGATAGATCTTTCTAATGAGATATTGTACGTGTCAAACGGATATCATATGCCAAAGTTACGACCCAGGCAAGTTGATGTACCAATTTACCCAAACGGGGCCCACAGTTTGGTGTTTCATCTTCTAGGGTTAGGTTTTTGGATGTTTAGGGTTTTCCATTGTTTCTCAACAATAAATAGGCCTTCGAGCCTCATTGTAACACAGTTTGGAGGCATGTAGCCACCACATCTCTTCTCAGAGATAAGCTACCATCGCCCTAGCTATTTATTTCCATTTTCTGTTTGTAAGCATATCTCAGTATTTTACATTAATGAAATGAAGTATTATTTCCATTGCATCTTTGTGTTTATGGTTATCTTTGTAATTTGTTGTGTTCCTGTTTAAATCCGGATCAGACAAGCTCTGCAAGCCCAAGAGCCATGGTGGATTGGGGCTTCATGATCCTGAGACCCTCAGCAGAGTCTCGAGAGCCAAACTTTGGTGGAGACTGGTTAAGGAACCGAATGCCCCCTGGGCTAAACTTTGGAAGCAAAAATATGCCAAGCACTGGCAGGAGAAGGATCACATTAGAATGTCAGGGCAAATTAGGGGCTCCCATATTTGGAACCTTGCCTGGGATAATAAAAACATTGTTCAGCACCATTGTTTTTGGGAAATTCAAGCAGGGGATCTTGCTCGATTTTGGGAGGATAACTGGCAACAGGAACCCAACCTTTATAGGGATGAATTTGCAGATCTCAAAAATGACACAGACAGCAAAGGTATGGTTCTGGTAAAAGACTTCTGGGATCAGGGAAGGAATAATGGAAAATGGAGGGAGTGGAAGGATCTAGGATACAATGATGAAAATCAGCTGAAAACCAAGGCAGAAGCCCTCACCCAAGAGCTAAAGCATAGAAGGATTCTTGTTTCTTTCTCAACGGATCAATTAAGATGGGAAAGGAACACTGAAGGCAACTTTAACCTCAAAGAGGCCAAATAGGAAGTCACAGGATTTAACTTTATGAATCCTGATTAGATCTGGAAGAAACTTTGGCAAAGTCCGCATTGGATGAAAATAAAGCTATTCATCTAGCTAGTGCATCAAAGGAAGATCTTAAATTGGGAGAATCTCCTCAAGAAAGGATTCATTGGTCCTTCCAAGTGTTACCTTTGTGGCACTCATGAGGAGACGATTGAACACCTTCTCAACCTCTGTCCTTTCACTTCAAAGGTGTGGGACTAGGTGGCTGCTATTTTTAGACAAACTGATAGGGATAGTCTCAGCATATCCAACACTCTAAAGAACTGGAGGAAGAACTTCTCAGGGAATGAGATAGTTAATAAATCCTAGATTCTGGTTCCAGGTTTCGTCATCTAGCATGTTTGGAAAGAATGCAACAGTCGAATCTTCAAAAACAAAACACACAGGCCCCAACACATAATTGAGCAAATTCTAAGGCAGCTCAAAGACACAATAAGAAGCTTGTTGAGGACCCTTCCTAAAGATCCTCCCCTGCCCCATGAGGAGAGAATTTTACTTCACTTAGGTCTCTAGTCTATTAATCCCCTGGGTATAATGAAGACAGTGAGCCTTCTAAACACATGTGCTACCATCTGGAAGCCTCCTCCTTATGGTTTCTTAAAGGTTAATATTGATGGAGTAGCTAAGGGCAACCCAGGATTAGCGGGCTTTGGGGGTGCCATAAGAGATGATCAGGGACAATTACAGCTAATCTTCCATCGCCACTTGGGTAAGGCCACAAACAACATGGTTGAGCTCATGGCATTAGAGCAATGCTTGGAAATCCTAGTGAATTATAGTTCTCACAATGTTATAATTGAAGCGGATTTGGAATTAATTATTAGAGCGGCTAAGAAGATTAGCAATGGAACCTCTCCAGACAAAGTGTCGAAGCACTGGAAGCTCTTGCAGGTTTTTTACCGCATCTATTCTCACCTGCAAACCCTTAAAACTATCAGATTTGCTCATGTGAAAAGGAAGGCTAACATGTTAGCAGATCGTTTGGTGAATGAAGGAGTCACAAATAGGGACAAGGATTCTAGGTATGCTTGGGATTCACTTCCCCCAGGTAAATTGTGGGAGCACTGTCTTTGTCACACTACCCAGGATATGGAACTATGGACTAACAGGTTGGATTAGAGGAACCCTGAAGACCAGTGGGAGGTTGGTGGGCTCCACATAGTCTAACCCGCCATGGTTCGGTTATTCCAAGATCTGGATCCCCTTTGTTTGAATGATGAACGATTTGACTTGGGTTGTTCCACAGGGTGGGGTAGCCCTCGTCATTTGGCTTAGGTGGTGGTTGACAGAGAATCCAGGGGAATGGGATTGGCTCAGGCACTGCCCCATGGAAGGCATCAAGGGACAACACGTGGCAATAAGACGTGTTTGTTTTTACGCGAGTCAAACAGTTCAATACCACAAGCGGTATATCGGGCGGGGTCTGAACGGTTTCTGGTTTTTCTGTGTTTGGCTCCAATTCCACTCTTTGAGCGACACGTTGCCGAACGGGGAGAGAGAAAACCACCCTCATCGAGCGGTTAACTCTTGTGTTTCTCATCCTTCCGATATCCACGATGACCATTGGATCTTAATCAGTGGATCAACGGTGGCAATTGTTGGTGCGTTTTGGTCAGACTCGAAAAATGTTTAGAGTGTTATGCTTTAACTTCCGTCGGGTCCATATGTCCGTTTGCCAGGTTTTAGTTTGATTTGTGTTGGGTCCTCTTATGGATCCATGGCGAGTTATGGACTTGCCCTCCAAGGTTTTCTTGGCTCCTTGTGCTTTGTTTGGCGGTTCTCCCCGGTTTTCCGGTTTAAGTTCTCTTGTTTTGGGTGATTGGTTTGGTTCAGGCGGCCCGAAAACTGTTGAACTCTTGCAGAACGGGTGTGGCTCCATGTAAATTATGTATATTTGACTAAGTTTAATAGAAGGTCCTACTCTTACTTGATAATAAAAAAAGGCTTGAGAAAATTCATTATGGAATGCAATAGTATCAAATTAGGTATGGTGGTTTACAAGTCCATGGTATTGCATATTTCATGGTATTTGTCCATGTCATTTGTTATGATGAAGTCTATTTAAAGGCTTGAGAATATTCATTATTGAATGCAATACTACCGAATTAGGTCTATCTTAACTCTAGACTTGATCCCTCTGGGCACTTGGTAGATCCAGATTTAAGATCGATTTAGGCTAGTTTACAAAGTACAAAGAAACAATATATTTAAGTTAAATATTATCCACAAAATACAAGTACTCAATTATTTTTTATGATTCTTATTGGAAAATAAAAAATGAATAATATCCATATAATTTATATGTTAATTTGATTTTACTAACATATAAATAAGAAACCCTCGAATTGGGTGAGGTGGGATGTAATGAGGTCGTAATCATTAAACTGACAATATGGTCGAGGCCATGTGTTTATGTTTTCAAGGAGAAAGGCGCATAGTGGAAAGACAAAAGGGCAGTGGATGTTGTATATTCTCCATTATTCTAGATATTAGTTTGGCGTAGGACATTCATTGTCATCCATCTTTGAAAGCATTTGATGTCATTTTGGTTTTATTTAATGTGGTATTAGTAGACTTTTCCCGGTCATTATTGTTTTTGTGTTGGCTCCCTCCACATTGGTTGTTTATGTGTGAGCCTTATTTACCTTGCCACTTTCACAACGAGAAAGTGTGAGCTATTTGGGCCCTTATTATTCTTTTGTTCATAGGACCATGGCATATTGCTTACAGAGGAAGGCTAGTCTGGTCACATACATTTGAAAATACGGTCCAGTAAAGAGTGCAATGTAAACAAGGTAGCAGCAATCGTGGTGGGCTAGAAGGTTATGGAGCTCGTTTTAGGGTTGAGACTTTTGCTTGCATCTTTCATGAACAATTCCTTGTGGTAGTCTAGGAAAAACTTCATGAGTTCAAGACAAATGTGGCAGTTGAAAATGGTTGCCTTTTGGATTCAGAGATGTTAATGGGAATTAAAAGCGGGTTCCTAACCCATAGCACACCCAGGGCAGACAAAACCAATACTGGAGGATGACAATGTTGCTTGGAAGGGTCATTATAGAAAAGAATCAAGCCAAAAAGGTGTTTTTTATGTTGTACAAGGTGGTGCTACACCAAAAAGACATTTTTTCTTGTCTTGAACAAATTGGAGGCCAATTAGCTCCTATTCCAAGTCTAAGTGGTTGCAGTCAAGGGCACACCAACCCCATTGAGGTGGATGTCTCCATTGATACTTAGTTTTCTAATGAATATGGTTTTGATGTTTCTTTGGTTAGCTAGTTCTGTTAGATGGTGGTATGTCAGTCTTTATATTATTGTTCATATGCACTCTATAGCTTTATATGTGCACATCTCATGTTGCTTCAAGACCCCCTTTGAACTCTAAGTTTTTAGTACACTGGTAAAATTTCAATATTTATTTTTTGTACTATTACCTTGTTGTTTTGCCATTGGTTTAGTTTCTCATGCGGCAATTCATTGACGAACAAGATTGTGAAAGTGTTAGAATTTTCTTGAATTAATAAAATCTTAGCTTAAAAAAAACATATAAATAAAAATAATAATATTTTTTATACAACTTACATGTTAAATTAATAACAAATGCTATTAACTTATCGGTTGATGTAATTATTCACATTATTTAATTTGATACGCTTTTTTTTGTAGAGTAAATTGTATTGCCTCCAAAACTAGAAATTACAAGACAAATTGAAAACTCAAGTTAGTCTCTCACTAGGGAGGCCTGACCAAATCCAAAAATTTGCTTTCCGTAGAGAGGTGCGAGGCAGTTGAGTACTAGGAGATACAAAATTTAACCTACAAATATTGAGAATATGGCCTAAGCATCAATGTAGAAAACCAACTATAATAAAGAAACTATAAAGCATAGGAATGATAAAAACTAGGCATAAGGGTTTGAGTTCATGACAACTACCTAAATGGGATCTTTATTATCATAGGTTCCCCACATCAAGGGGGGATGTCGAGCTATTGTCCAATATGCTCCATCCTTTGACCTATGTTCTTCATCTGTCGATGCAGATGCTCAAGGGAATGGAAAATATCCACATGATGCTCATTGTTGACCCAAGAGAGTGCATCCGAATAGAAATTTCATGTGCCAGTAGAGATCAAATGTGTGCATATACTAATTAAAACAACCTCTCGTATGCCCTATGTCTGAAATCCAATATGCCTACTCAATAAGAACCTTCATATCTTAGAGGTGTAGTCTATCAGAGGAAGCTTCCCCCTCAACATGGGTGAGATCTTCCTGAATGGGTCCCAGCATGAGGTCATGATAGCGAGAGGAAACATCCCCTAGATTATTTTCATGCTTGTACTACCCCTATGAGCCTACTCTTGGTAATAGGTGGCACCTCTTTGATCTCGTGCTCACTGGCAAGGCATGTAGGAAAGGTTAGAGAATAGGTAAGGCTCGAGCAAAGACTAGAATAGCCTTTAGGGTTCAAGGAACCAAGAGGATCACCATGTAAGTCAAGTATCGTACAAAGAATCACCATTGCCTAAGGGATCTCTAATGAGATATGTAAGTTGCATTAACACAAAGGGGGATAAAAAGCAAGCCCAAACAATAAACGAACCATAATACACCAAAGTGGGAGTTAGCATCGAACAAACTCAAAACACAGAGCATGTAGTAAGAAGGAGCAGGTTGAAGGAAGAGGGAGAGGAAGAGTTGTGGAGGAACAAGGGTGCCCAAGGACAGGAGATAGATGGGTAGACCAAGAAGGCGAACGAGGTCATACAATAACTAGGGGGTGACGTCCGAGGGAAGCGGCTAGGAGTGAGGAGGGAAGAAATGAAAAGAAAAAATATCAAGCACCAGAGAAAACAACGAGTTGACCAACCTGTAGGAGAACTAAGAATATAGACCAATAGCTTTTCTGCATTGAAAACCAATATTTCTAGTTTCAAGCATTGTCGTAGATCAAAGAGGGAACCAACTCCCCTAAATTACTAACAACCTGGATTGGAAGGCAATTTGTTGGCAGTCAAAACCACATCAAGATCTTGTTGTAGATAGCACCATATCAAGCTTGTCCTAGTCCTTGAAAGCTCCAAACTCAAGTGCCCCTATGTGCTATGGGACAAAGAAGCAAACTAGAAATACATATGTGGGCTTAAAGCCATGCGCGAACTGCTTTCTCGCATTAGAAGCATGTAAGTGGGAACTCGACTAACGCACAAGAATAATGGTAACCAACTCGTTTCCAAATCCATTACCTCCATGGTGTGGTTGGTCAATATGGGTTGTATATTAGTGCCATTAACTATTCATAGGGACATGCTACCACATCTCCTAATTCGTTGACCAAGTGAAATGACGACAGTGCCCCCTTCCCCTTTATGTTTCAATTGTCACCCCATCCATGAAATTTAATAACCTTTAATTTAAGATATGTTTTATTATTTATTTTAACTTTTTTTCTTTTTAATGGAATAAATTATATTCATATGAAAAAAGTGTTCATCATTTAGAATTATGCATAAGATGATATCAAAGTTTTAAAAAAAAATAGATTCCACACGAGAGAAAGATTTGGTTCATACTTTTATTTGAGATATCAATTTACATGATTTTTGAACTTCGGTAATATTCCATACATAAATGATATAATTTGATTTTTATTTTTTTTAAATAACAATTGGTGGATGTTGTACTATAGTGAATAATTCGGAGTTTTTTTTAATGAATGTTAGTTTAGTGAACGAAATGCTTTTTATTCTTTTATATATATATAATTTGATTTTTTATTTTTAAAATAATAGTTTCTTTGTATTATTAAAATTGTTGGAAGTTGGTATTCTCGGGTTAAGAGTTGCGTCCTCTGCAACTGCGCCTTTAGTCGTTACACCTCTTGTCTCTTCTAATCGTATATATTATGTCAATGTTCACCTTTAGTGGATTGGTTATTTAAAGATCTAGGGGACCTCATTGGTCGTGTCCTCTCCTTCGATCGAACAACCCATAATGTCTAGTTTGCCCCCTGATTCTCCCTTGGCCAAGGAGATCACATCATTTTGTGACTTAGTTGCAAATGGTCCCAAGGCACAAAAAGCCCTTGTGACCTGCTTTGTTAAACAATTGGGTGAAATCCCCAATGTGGAGCTTTATGCCCCTCATGCCAAATCTCGGGCACTCTAGCGTATTGAACGTGGCCTAGTTGGTCAGTTCATGGGTCTCTAGCCATCCCCCCGAATGGTTAGATATTGGGTGGAGAAGAACTGGAAATCCCACATCCAAGGTGAAGTCTTAATCTTATTTTATGGAAGGGGTTTCTTCACCTTTTATTTTGAAAATAAGGCATATCACTATCTCATCTTCTGTAATGGCCCATACTTCATGGGAACTCAAGGGCTCTATCTAGATCGCTGGACTCCTAGTTTCATTCCTGAGAATGGTATCCCTCTGTTGTCTCGGTGTGGGTTAAGTTTCCACATCTCCCACTACAGTCTTAAAGTGATGAAAATTTTCAGAGGATAGGAAATGCTTCGAGCATATATATTGACCGCGCAGAACCCAAAGATGATCTCTTTGTGTGTGCTCATATATGTGTTGAAGTAGATATGGAAAAGGGGTTTCCAATTGAAGTTAAGCTCAAATTAGACAACTAGTCTCTAGTGCAAGAAGTAGATTATGATCAGTTTCCCTTCAATTGCAAGATCTTCCATGAATACGGGCATTTTTCCTATCATTGCACCAAAATGCAAAGGATGGAAAGTAAATAGGGAGAGCAAGGGAGTAGTGGAAGGCTTCCAAAAGGAGAAGAAACACAAACAAGAATCAAAATCCTTCATAAAATAAGGCCTTGGTGTCTCCCAAGGCGGCAGGTACCAATAGTGGGGAAAGGAAAAATTGCTCTAGGACCCCAGAGTTGAATGGAAACAAGTTCGCAACCCTTGAGGGTTTGGAAGGTCCTAATCCTCAAGAACTGCAAGATCCCTGTTAAAATTGGCAACTAGGGCCAAACTCCATGTGGGTCGTATTATTTATGGTAGCTGATAATTTTGTTGGATCCCTCTCATTGAGAGGTGTAGGATTGATCTACAGATCATCCGATTCTGATAAGTATTTATGAAGTTATGAATTATTTATGTTATGGACAAATTGTTAAGTCGGCCAGCAAATTATGTAGGCTCAGAAGCCCAACAGTCATGTCTATTCAACCTCTACGTTTTAGCATAAATAGAAGAGGACTTCAAGTCATTTCGACACACACTTGGATCTCTTCCTCTCTCTACTTGTCTTTGGGTTTTAGTAGGAGGAGAGATCCTAAGGAAACATCGGAAAAGCCGGAAATGCTGGAACTACCAGAAAAGTTAGAAAAGCTGGAAATGTCGGAATAGCCGGAAAAGTTGGAAAAGTCGGAAATGTCGGAAAAGACGGAAAAGCCGGAAAAGCCGGAACTGCCGGAAAAGCTAGAATAATCAGAAAAGCTGGAACTGCCAGAAAAGCTAGAAAAGTCGAAACTGCCGGAAAAGCCGAAACTGCAAGAAAAGCTAGAACTACCGGAAAAGCCGAAACTTTCGAAACTGCCAAAAAAGTCGGAACTGCTGGAAAAGTTGGAACTGCTGAGAACTGCCAAAACAGCTAGAGCATCTATCTCTGAAGGAAGGCAGCATGATGTATGAGAGCATGGGCAGCATAATGATGCATGATGATATGAGCATGGGTAGCATAATGATGAATGAGATTATGAGCATGGGCAGCTTGATGATGAATAAGACCATGGAAGATGCAGCATGATGAGCAGCATGAAGATGAGAGCAGCTCAGTCATCAAGGTTCAATACATGTGACAGTACAGAAAGGTGTCACATGGTAATGTGCAGCAAATAGACGAGATGCAGCACTATGATAGGTGAACGAGTCACCTTAGAGAATCAATTGAAGCAATATGTCTTCAACTGATCTCATGCCGATATCAAAAGTCAAATTGATTGACTTCTATTGTAAATGTATTATCTATCTCACTTTCTCTGCTAAACTTTGAAGAACATAAAAGAAGAATTGATCAAGGGTTTCCCCACATTGTGGGGTTTGTCCCTGGCTAGCACCACATCTTGCGTCCTCTTGTCTTGGCTTGTCTTCTGCGATTTATATTTATGTTCGATCTGCAGTTTACTTTATGCAGATGTGATTGCTAATGTGGAAAAGAAATTGAAATAAATTGCTCTAGCATAGAACATACCTAAAATTAACATGGTATCGAAGCTGAGGTGAAGACAATGCCCAAGCAAGAGTGAAAGAGCAATCACCAAAGACAATAGGGACAAGACAAAAGGATCAATGAGTTCCACATCTCTCTTCTAAGTTCGCTAAGGGTGAAGTGGAAGCAGAGAATATTATCAGAATGGCACAGCGGAAGATCACTTCATTGGGAAGTTCAGATCTAAGGGTGGAAGGAAAGGCAGATGCCTTGGTTGCAATAAGTTTGGCCATCATGCAAAGGAGTGTCCGAATAGCAGAGACACATCTCTTGATGAAGATAACAATCATTCTAGGGACATATTCAATGATCAAAGGAATGATAAGTAATGCAGGTCATCAAGGAAATGGTCAACTTTTCAAAGAAAGCAAGGAACCCCAGAATCTCTTTTATGTACTTGATCGCAAGAAGAACCTATTGTCCATCTCGGAAATGGAAGTTTAACGTTTTAAGGTGGCACTCATCAATGGAAAGGTACGTGTTTGAAAATAGATTTTTCAAATATGTTTTAGAGTTCAGGGTTGTATCAAGTCCACTGGGGACCATGTCCATTGACTCAGCATCAAAGGTCTGTGAGTCAGATGGTGATCGGGATGCCTGAATTCAAAAAGAGCATGAAGGATCATGTCTGAGATGTATTGAAGGAAAATATTATAAGGGGACCATTCCCCTCATGCAGCAGGTCCACAGGTTTGGAACAACCCATGGACTTTGAGATTCATGATCGAGAATCTCATGTATACAGGTGGAAGAAAGCCCTCCATGGCTTGAAGCAAAACACCCCGGGCATAGTATGAGAGGATTGATAGTTGTCTGATGAAGCTAAGATTCACTACTAGTGAAACTGATCCAAACCATTACCCGAAGGTTGTGGATGATAAACCTCTCATACCGGCACCTCATAAGGACGACCTATTTCTAACAGGTGTAGACCCTCTCATTTGCAGAAGAGGGAGTTGGATTTTGAATGTGGAATGATAAACTGCAGGCCTGTGACTACCTCAAGGATATTAACTTTCAGAAGTTATATGGTAGTGATGTCGGACCAGCTTTGGGAAATGCCTTTGAGTTTCATAGACTCAATCACGTTGATGTTCTTGGTGAACTCCAGACATATGTCTTGCAGTTAGCATGGTGAGCTCATATTTGGTTGAGCCTCACTGGATTGGTGCCAAGAATCCTCTAAGATATCTTCGGCGCACAATCTCTCATGGATTGAGATACACTACCAGAAATATGAAAACTGCATGATTATTCGAATGCTGACTGGGCAGGCAGTGTGGAGGATCATTAGAGCACTTCTCAGTGTCAGTTCTCTTTGGATTTTTCTTCGATATCATGGATGAGCAGGAAGCAGAAATCGGTTATGATAAGTACCGTCGAGACCAGATACAAAACTACGAGTATGACCTTGTATGAAGTTGCCTGGTTGTGGAAACTCTTCAGTAAGCACACATGATGAATACCACTGTGATTCTCTGTGACAACCAGAGGTGGGATTCGATTATTGAGGAATCCCGTATTCAATGATTGCTCCAGTAGATAGACATCAGATACTGCCTTATCTGGGACATGGTAAGTCGATGAGCAAGGAGGCTCCATCGCTAAGATGATGTACAGGTTGCTACACTTTGTCAGAGCCCTGAGGAAAGATCAAATTTGTGATTTTCCTGAACGACTTGGAGTCTTCGAGAGACCCTTGTAAAAGGGTCCTGCATGTTGCATACATTGAGCTCTGGGAGCTCTGGGGGCTTGCAGTTTTTACTGCAACAACATACGACCACAGGGTGACTCACCCTCCCTTGGTGGTGCGCACTGGGACAGGATGATTTGCTCTCCTATGGACAGGATGATTTTCTCTCCTGTGGACAAGATGATTCTCTCTCTTGTGGGACAAGATGATTCGCTTTCTTGTGGGACAGGATGATTCGCTCTCCTGTGGACAGGATGATTCGCTCTCCTATGGACAAGATGATTTGCTCTCTTTTGGGACAAGATGATTCGCTCTCTTGTGGGACAGGATGATTTGCTCTCCTATGTAGTAGGATGATTAATTCTCCTGTGAGGCCTGGATGATGTGTTCTCCATGGTGATTGTGTAGCAGGATGATTAATTCTCCTATGAGGTCTGGATGATGTGTTCTCCATGACGATTGTGTCGCAAGATAATTAATTCTCGTGTGAGGTCTGGATGATGTGTTCTCCATGACAATTGTGTAGCAGGATGATTAATTCTCCTGTGAGGTCAGGATGATGTGTTCTCCATGACAATTGTGTAACAAGATGATTAATTCTCCTGTGAGGTCTGGATGATGTGTTCTCCATGACGATTGTGTAGCAGGATGATTAATTCTCCTGTGAGGTCTAGATGATGTGTTCTCCATGACGATTGTGTAGCAGGATGATTAGTTTTCCTGTGAGGTCTGGATGATGTGTTCTCCATGGCGATTGTGTAGCAGGATGATTAGTTCTCCTGTGAGGCCTGGATGATGTGTTCTCCATGGCGATTGTGTAGTAGGATGATTAGTTCTCCTGTGAGGATAGGATTGATTAAGTTCTCCTGTCGAGGCATCCTACCCATGCAGTTTGGGACTCATGGGAAGTACCTATCATCTGATCAATGAGAAGGGAAATGAGGATAGGGACCATAGTAGTACCAATGGATGCATCACTGTATCTACCGTACTCCCTATGCTAGGATGACCTAGGATCAATGATACTGGTTTGGGACCAGTGGTAGGAGTTGTACCCACTATGACACTGCCTTCGGGTCGGTTGAGGACTGGTCTGGGGCCAGTGGCACATACTCTGAGACTGACTTCGAGTCAGTAGAGTACGGGTCTGGGACGAGTGGTAGGAGTTGTACCTACTATGACACTGACTTCGAGTCGGTTGAGGACTAGTCTGGGACCAGTGGTACACACTCTGAGACTGACTTTGGGTCAGTGGAGAATGGTATGATACATTCTCGATCAATTCTTCTTCTTCATGGTTCAGCAGAGCTAAGTTGAGCAGAGCTGAGCAGAGTAGAGCAGAGCCAGTAGAGCTTAGCAGAGTTGAGCAGAGCAGAATAGAGCCCACAGAGCCAGCAGAGCTGAGCAAAGCAGAGTAGAGCCAGCAGAGCTGAGCTGAGCAGAGTAGAGCCAACAGAGTTGAGCAGAGCTGAGCAGAGCCAGCAAATTTGCAGCGCTGAGCAGAGCTGAGGAGAGCTAAGCATAGCAGTGCAGGGCACTAATGGCAGAGATAGTATAGTTGAACATATGGATCAGCGGATGGAGTTCTCCCTAGTTGAGAGGGAGTGTTAAAATTGGCAACTAGGGCCAAAATCCATGTGGGTCATATTATTTATGGCAGCTGATAATTTTGTTGGATCCCTCTCATTGAGAGGTGTAGGATTGATCTAAAGATCATCCGATTCCGATAAGTATTTATGAAGTTATGAATTTATTTATGTTATGGGAAAATTGTTAAGTCGGTCAGCAACTTAAGTAGGCTCAGAAGCCCAACAGTCATGTCTATTCAACCTCTACGTTTTAGTATAAATAGAAGAGGACTTTAATTCATTTCGACATACACTTGAATATCTTCCTCTCTTTACTTGTCTTTGGGTTTTAGTAGGAGGAGAGATCCTAAGGAAAAGCCGGAAAAGCCAAAAATGCTGGAAAAGTCGAAAAAGCCGAAAAAGCTGGTACTACTAGAAAAGCCAAATAGCCAAAAAAAGCCAGAACTGCCGGAAAAGCCGGAAAATCTGGAACTGCTGGAAAAGCCGGAAAAGCCAGAACTATTGGAAAAGCCAGAAAAGCCAGAAAAGCCAGAAAAGCCGGAACTGTCGGAACTGCGGGAAAAGCCAGAACTACCGGGAACTGCCGAAACAGCCGGAGCATCTGTCTCTGAAGGAAGGCAGCATGATGTATGAGAGCATGGGCAGCATAATGATGCATGATGATATGAGCATGGGCAACATAATGATGAATGAGATGATGAGCATGGGCAGCTTGATGATGAATAAGACCATGGAAGATGCAGCATGATGAGTAGCATGAAGATGACAGCAACTCAGTCATCAAGGTTCAACACATGTGACAGTACAACAAGGTGTCACACGGTAATGTGAAACAAATAGACGAGATGCAACGCTATGATAGGTGAACGAGTCACCTTAGAGAATCAGTTGAAGAAATATGTCTTCAACTGATCTCATGCCGATATCAAAAGTCAAAGTGATTGACTTCTATTGTAAATGTACTATCTCTCTCACTTTCTCTGCTGAACTTTGAAGAACATAAAAGAAGAATTGATCAAGGGTTTCCCCACATTGTGGGGTTTGTCCCTGACTAGCACCACATCTTGTGTCCTCTTGTCTTGGCTTGTCTTCTGCGATTTATATTTATGTTCTATCTGTAGTTTACTTTATGCTAATGTGATTGCTAATGTGGAAAAGAAATTGAAATAAATTTCTCTAGCATAGAACATACCTAAAATTAACAATCCCCATCAGCAAGAATCCATCCATCCAAAACCTCAAGACCTACCCATATAACAAGAAATGCAAGGGGCACCTCCAGCTTAAAGTCCAATTTGATCATCACCTAAAGGAAAGCAAGTGGAAGATGTGGACAACATTGAAGGGAAATCAGACGAAGAAGAGGAGGCCTTTCTCTCCTAGAAGGATGTGGTTCGATGCAATTATGAAAGTGTTAACCATAGCCAATTTTTGGATGATACCATTCTTTTGGGAGGAGCATCCATTGCCATTTCCAAGTGCTTCAAATCAGTTCTAGATAAATTCCTATCAACTATGGGTGAATCATAAAATGCCTCCAAATCACAAATCTTTACTTGGAACACACCAATTCTAACCCAAATGCAAATCGAGGAAATGTTTGGGTATAAAGTGGTTAAGGATTGCAAGGAGTTCCATTACTTGGGGATACCTATCTGCCTCTGCAAACATTCCTCTCAGGTATGACATCTCATCTTGGATAAGATAAAAATGAAAGTGGATAAGATAAAAATGACAATGTTAACTGAATTATACGGGGGGATTTTAATACCATCCTGCATCAATATGAAAATAATGGGGTTCCATAATACATGACCCCTTCCAAGAAAATTGAAGACTTGATGTCATATCTTCATTTGATTGACATCAAACTACCCTGCTTCAAATACACCTGGAATAATAGGCGTGTTGGACCAAGTCACATTGCCACTCACCTTGACCATTCTCTTGCTTCAGACAACTTCCTCGCCCTTAGTCTCTCACTTAAATCCTTTATCCTCCCTTGGAATGGCTTTGTCCATCACCCAATCCTCCTAAAAGTCGCCCCTTCCCAAAACTATGGCCCTATCCCTTTTCATTAATCTTCTCTTTAGATCAATGATCCCTCCTTCCTTGAAATTGTCTCCTCCTCTTGGCTCCCTGGGGTGGAGAGAAGTCTTATCTCCATGTAGGAAACAAAATTGAAAAGACTAAAGCAACATATCAAGAGATGGCTAACCTGCCACAAATCAATGCAACAAGCCTCAATATTAGATCTAAAGCATCAATTTGTGAGTCTTCAATCTCATCTAGAAACTGAGCCAGTCTCCCCATACATGCTCTCACAAGAAAATGCCACTTTCATATCCTACCATAAACTCCTCAAAGAGGAAGAAAAATATTTGAGGTTGAAATCTCATAGCCTCTGGCTCCAATCAGGGGCTTGAAACACCAAGTTTTTTCATATGAAAGCTGAAAACATAGAGCGACGTAATAATATCTTAGAGTTAATTATTCAAGGAAGAAAGGTGGATGATTTCCCTCAAATTAAAGAGGAGGATGCTTTTCACTTTGGCTCTTTGTACAAGGATGAGGGCCACTAGGTGAAAGAAGACAAGGAATTTATGTTGGAACAGGTACCAAAAATTATCTTAGGGGACTTGAAAATACATCATCCTCCCCGTTAGAAGAAGAAATACACAAAGTTACTTTCTCTCTTCATCCTAATAAAGCCCCAGGGCCTTTTGGGTTTTCCTCCCATTTCTACCAGCAGTTTTTGGAGTTCATTAAAAGAGATACGTGCAAGATGATTGGGTACTCCCTTAAACAAAAAAATGTATGGGCGGGGTCATCAATTCATCCTTCCTAGATCTTATATCAAAATAATCTAACCCCTCCTAATTTGCTAGATTCCACCCCATTTCTCTATGAAATGTGTCTTATAAGATTATCTCCAAGCTTCCCACCAAGCGCCTCAAGAAATTTCTCCCAATCCTAATCTCTGAGAACTAGGGTGGCTTTGTTCCAGAGTGACAGATTACATACACCATCATTCTCATTCAAGAAGTTGTGGACTCTGGTAAAAGGAGGGAGGATAAAGGAATGCTTATAAAGCTAGATATGGAAAATGCCTTTGACAAAGTCGCTATCACTTCCTACTCCATTACTTAAGGAAAATGGGTTGTGTTGATAAATTTGTTAACTAGATCTCATTATGTATCAACTCTCCTTGGATTTCCCCTCTTGTTAATGAAAGAGTGACCAACTTCTTTAAGGAATTAAGAGGTCTACGACAGGGCTACCCCCTCTCTCCCTTTTTATACATTCTAACTGTTGATATGCTAAGAAAACACCTAGAGTATGAGCACTGGAGAGGACGCCTTCCTGGGATGTGGTTCGATGCAATTATGAAAGTGTTAACCATAGCCAATTTTTGGATGATACCATTCTTTTGGGAGGAGCATCCATTGCCATTTCCAAGTGCTTCAAATCAGTTCTAGATAAATTCCTATCAACTATGGGTGAATCATAAAATGCCTCCAAATCACAAATCTTTACTTGGAACACACCAATTCTAACCCAAATGCAAATCGAGGAAATGTTTGGGTATAAAGTGGTTAAGGATTGCAAGGAGTTCCATTACTTGGGGATACCTATCTGCCTCTGCAAACATTCCTCTCAGGTATGACATCTCATCTTGGATAAGATAAAAATGAAAGTGGAGGCTTGGGGAGAAAGATGGTTGAATTTGGCAAGGAAAGTGATCCTCATTAAAGTTATTATTTCGGCCATCCCCTTGTATCAGTTCTCAGCATTGTCATCTTTACAGTACATCATCCAGCGAATTGGTCTCCGGATCAAAAAGTTTTTGTGGCAAGGGGGGAAATCCACCACACAAAAAAATTCCATGTTATAAATTGGGCCCCGAAGCAACACGAAGGTATGGGTATCATGGGTCTGGCACTGATGAATCAGGCCATAGGGGTTAAAATTTTCTAGAGGATTAAGATAAATTTGGCCACTTGGCGGGTTGAAGTAGTGAAAACTAAGTACATAAACCTTGAAGGGACACTCAGTAGGGTGCCAACCCAGGTCATAAGGTCGGGATCCTCAATTTGGAAACTTATTTCATCCTCTGCTTCCCTAATCACACAACACCTCAAATGGATCCTAGGGAATGGGAGTAATATAAATTTTTGGGAGAACTCGATCATGAATAAGCCCCCCTTTGGCCAACTAGAAGAAATGAGGCCACTCCAAGATTTCCTGAGTAACTCTGGAAAACATACCTTGGCCCATATATCCAAATGGGATTCTCATGGGAATTGGTTTGGTTGGAATCTGGAGCCTCTCCCCACTGACTTAAGGCCTCTAAAAGGAAACCTCAAACTTAATAGTGTAGGATGTGCCCCCCTAAATCAAGGAGTCCTAGACAGATGGGGCTAGAAAAACATTATCTGCATCATGAAGGAGGGGTATAAGGATCTTCTCTTCAACGAGAAAATTCCTCTGAAACCCTCAATTTGGTGTGAAAATCTAGTGATCCCAAATCCTACTACAGTAATTGATTAAATATCTCTTACTTATCCATTTTTGAATCAAGTTATTTACAGTGTTACACAATAAACAATGAAATAAAATCCATTGCAGCCTTTACAACATAAAATACTACGGAAACAAGTATTGGGCAAGAAGGAAATAGCACACACACAATCGACACCGTTGTTTTTGGACAATGTCCCCAGAAAAACCCAACTCGGGAAAACTGATGCAGCAGCTAAGGGTTTTAATTATTATGCAATAGTTTATGAATACAATCTTTGGATGCCTTATTGGCTATCTAATACAGAAAATCTAACTAGAAGAGTAATTAGTGAGAAATACCCACGGGGGCTTCACTCAATGAACCTCTGACGTATCACGTGCTTTCATGGAATACTAAACAATACCCATAATTTGACTACACATTTGAAAACACCTCTAAAAATCACATTATTTAACCCCTTACGAATACAACCCCAATACACTTTCCTAATTTAAAAAACTCCTCTTTCACTAGATATTATAGGTATCCATTTTTTCATTAACAGTTTTTTTACCCCTTTATATTTTCTCATTATCTTCTAGTTCCATTTTTTATAGATGCCAATATAAAAACCCTTTACCCCCTATTATATGCTCAATATATTATGTCATTTGTTCCTCAATATATATCCCCCAATATGAACCCACATGGTATGGTATTTCTCCCCAGTGAAGCCCCCCGTGGAAATACCTCACATTATCACTGGTGATTCGACAATGATCAACCCACTGAATGGCTAGCCCCAAGATTCCTCTGCGCAGTCAATGCATTGATCTACGTCACAATTGATAGGGACTAGGTCACTCCTTCTGGCTGATCGATTTGCTCATTGGATGCTTGATCCTTTGGCCCTTCAGTCTCACACCTCGGTTCCTGGCACTGGATCTGATTTGCTCCTCAACAAATTTTTGAATCTCCTCAAGGGCTCTGTGTTGCCTCAACGTGGCTTTACGCTGCCCAGAGTGGCTCTATGTTGCCCAACTTGGCTCTACGTTGGCTCTTCTAGATCTCACTCTACCTCCTCTACACTGTATCCCCGGATTAGGAAACTCTCCAATCGAAAAATTATCTCTGCCCCTCACTACAAAAAATCTCCTTGATGACTTCTCGAGCAATTGTTGTGTTTCTCTCTTGAGAAAACGATCTCTTTATCTCACTCGATGTGTCTTTCCAAATGCCCATCAAGCCTCTTCTTATAATCTTCTCGTTAATCAATCAACGGCCCAGATTAGATTCTAATCAATGGCTTAAATCATCTTGACTTGATCCTCGTCTTTCTCTAGAAGATTCACACCCAGTTTAATTAATACACTTTAATTATTTTAATTTCTTAAGTTTAGACTTAGGCATCAATTAAAAATAATTAATAATTTTAATTAAACCTCCTCTAGGTGGAATTTCCCAAAACAATTTTTGGGTATTGTGGAATGCATGTGTCCTAGCCTCCCTACAAAATCTTGAGGCTAGAGCACATCTGATGCTAACAGAAATCAACACTCCCTCTTAGCGAGGAATGTGCTCTAGTGTTGCAAGCAACTGAAACATCACTCTGTCTCTGCATCATCTCCTGTTGTTATGAAACCAGCTCACAAAAATATAGAAAAGATAAATCAACGCCTTAGAATTCAGTCTCTTCGAGGGGGCAACCTCCTTTACATTACACAAATTGACAATTCTTGGATGATACAAATGACAACACCTCCTTTCTATATATAGGAGTCTAAGGGGTCATAATATAATCAGAGCCGACATAACAATAATAATGTAAGGGCACAATAATAACAATAGTGGGCTTCTATGGGGCACAATAATAACAATATGGGGACTACATGGGCACAAAAATATAATAAGGTGGTTGTACTAATAACAATAAGGGGTTACACTAGTAGTATAGGGACCTAACATGCCCCTCTCCTATAAAATTCTCATCCTTCCATGTGCAATCTTTAGTAGGTAAGTTCTTCCACTTGATGAGATACTCTGAAATTGATCGATTTCGTAGATGTCGACTTCTCGGTTTCGTGAATTCTTCAGGTTCCAATATGATTTTTCCTTCCTTGTCAAGTTCTGGCAATATTATTGGAAGTAGGATCTTTGGAAATTTTTGAATAAGTTCCCACCCAGCTTCGCCATTCTTCCATTCATCCCTTGCTTTGTTTATCAAATTTGGTTGGATGATTATACCAACCTCTACCATTTCTGCAACCATATGTTCAATTTCACTCCTTTGGGCATATGGATATCTATAAGGCCTGATGTTTGGAGAAACACTTCCTGGAATCAAATGAATAACATGATCATGATCACGAATACGTGGGAGACCGTTGGGAGACTCAAATACCTTGGAATGATTGTCCAAGACTTTTTGGATATCTCGAGAAATAGATGATTTCGATGTGGGAACCATTAGCCAACATAATTGTGCAATTACGCCACGTTGTTCTTTCTTTAGAAGCTTTGTCATTCCGTTAGAGCTAATTATCTTTCCTGGTTTCCCTGTGATACCCCTTAATTCAACTTCCTTTCCTTCCGAAGAAAATTTCATGAAAAGTTCTTGAAAATTAAAAGCTATTGTACCCAAGGATTTTATCCATTGGGCTCCTAGTACAACATCAGTACCACCCATTGGAACGGAAAGCATTGGGCTGTTCAATTCATATTATGCCATGGATAGCTTGATATTATCGCACTTTCCAGAGAAATTTATGGTTCCTCCACTTTCAACCGTCAATTGACACTCTAGTGCTGGATATACGAAGTAATTCAATTCCTTGGCTATCTTACAATGAATAAAATTATGGGTGCTACTCGAATCAATCAACACTATTACCTTTTTCTTCTTGATATGTCCTTCTATATTTATAGTTTGAGGAGTGGTAATTTCGACCAATGCATTACAAGATATGGTCGAATTCATTTCTTCTTTCTTTGGGGTTGGTTCCTGGTGAGTATCCTTTTCTTTTGATGTTTCTTGATACTTTTCTTCCTGATATTTCACTGCTTGAACCTTCTTCTTCTTGATATGTCCTTTTATCTTGAGAGTTTGAGGAGTGGTAATTCCTGCCATTGCAATACAAGATATGGTCTGATTCATTTGTTATTTCTCTAAGGTTGGCTCCCGGTGTATATCCTCTTCTTTTGAAGTTTCTTGATCCTTTTCGTCATTAGGAGGCCTTTCTTGTAGCAGCTTTGTCCCACCTTCCTTCAAACCTTCCATGTCTTTCTTCAAATCTTCCATGCCTTTCTTCCAATATGCTTTCATATCATTGATATCAGCTTCCATGGCATAGATAAAACTATTTATCTTTTGCTTCTCTAGAATATCATTTACCCTTATATTCAATTTTTTAAAGTCCTCAGTTTGCTTTTCCATTGAACCCTTTTGTTTGAGATTTATCAATTGGCTAAAGAAGGTGTTTCTCTTGGTATCCTCATAATGTGTTATCATTTTCTCCGTGAAAATTGCCCACGTGACAAGTGGTTTACGAGAACAAATCCCTTTATACCATAAAAATTGATTCGGTTCTAAATAATTAGATGCAATATGTACCTTTTGTAACAGTGGTACACCATGTAGATCAAAAATTTTCTCCATTTGTAGTATCCAATTTACCAGATCCTTGCCATCAAACTTCCTCATATCGCCTTTTCTTGATTTTGGGAGCTCGATCTTGAAAATACTGTAACTTTGTAATATTGTATCTTCCAATTCAGAAATTGCAACCTGCATTAGCCCTTTGCATCTTCCTTCCGATGCCACCAGTCTAATCGAAATTGGATTCTCCAAGAAAGAGTTATGCACAATATCCCAAGATGACCTGATTATATACCTTTTCAGAAGAGCGAACTTGTATGAAGTGCCACATGTCACTATTGTGACCTTCGGATCTGAAAAGTATACACAGAAAACTACAGTCCGTCCTCTTTCTGTAACTTCTTACGAAATTTCAATCTAATGCTCAGAGAGATAGTTATGACGATTTTCCCCAGGTCACCTGTTTAGGATGTAATTCGAGTGTCTTCCAAAAGCCTAACTTCCTCAGATCATATATCCGTAAATATAGTGAGAAATGGGTTTTTTTTAGCTTCTGAAACTTTGTATCAACAAAGTTATAGCAAAAATTCCACAACGACCTGTTTTAGATTAAATTTTGAAGCTTGCAAAAACCTTAACTTCCTCAGATCATATCTCCGAAAATATAGTGAGACAAGATCTGAAATTCGGACCCTACGTTCAGTGAGATTTCGTCTCAGATGGGTTTTTTTTAGCTTCTGAAGCATCACAGAAAAACATTTATAGTGAAAATTCCACGATAACCTGTTTGGAGCAGCGAAACCTTGGAATCCAAAGCTCTGATACCAAACGTTATGAAACCAACTCACAAAAAGATAGAAAAGATAGATCAACGCCTTAGAATTCAGCCTCTTCGAGGGGGCAACCTCCTTTACATTACACAAATGAAAAATTCTTGGATGATACAAATGACAAGACCTCCTTTCTATATATAGGAGTCTAAGGGGTCATAATATAATTAGAGCCGACATAACAATAATAATGTAAGGGCACAATAATAACAATATGGGGAGTACATGGGCACAAAAATATAATCAGGGGGTTGTACTAATAACAATAAGGGGTTGCACTAGTAGTATAAAGACCTAACACCTCCTGCGCTACTGATGTCTGGCCTCACTTCCCACCAACTACTACAAAACTCTAGTTTGTGTTGCATCCAGGCTACTGCTGACTCTGTTGAAATGTTGTCAACTACTGCATCTCCACTGCAACTTTGTTTTTGCTTCCACTGCAACATCTGCAACGGACAAAATCCAAAATACTGAATTAATTGTGTTCAGTATGATGCATCCGTCGTCTGAGTCCTGACTGTTGCTAGACTTTGCATTGTCACTGAAGCCTTTTCGCTAATGTTGGCTCTGCTCTATGCCAACTTCACTGTTTCTAACCCTACTTTGTGCTGCTTAGTATCTAACCATTACTGGCTACTGCATTTGTCACTCTGGCACCTGATTGCACCACCTGACACTGGTCCATCCTACTACTACTGATTATGGGGTCTCGTAGCAAGGCCTTGATCCAAGAGGTGGAAACCTCAAGGATCCTTCCCGTCCTGTAGCTCTCTGAGACTACAACTCTAGACCACCCCACCTCTCGCCTGGAGGCATCTCGGCAATCATGGCAAACTCTTCCTCCAACCTAGAGGAAAGCCTGTCAATATCAGCAGATGCAACTTGTTGATCCTGCTTCTCCTCCTTGTCCCTCTTTCTGAGAGGACACTAAGTGTTGTAGTGGCCCATCTCACCACACCTGAAGCACTTGATCTTTGAAACGTCTTTTTTCCTCCTATGCTGCTCCTGTTGCCCCTTTGATGCAAGGGCCACGTCCTCCTCTTCCTTCATGGCCTTCGTCCCACTGCTACTACTGCCACTAATTGTGGCCTTCACCAGATCACGCCTCATCTCCTCTTGTTGAAGATCAACCCATACATGTTCCCATCTGGCAGGTGTTCTCTGCCTAGGATGCTCTGTACAAACACCTGCCAATATTCAAAAACTCTATTCAGCACTAATCGAACAAACTTTGTAGGTTGGGGCCCTGACCCTACTGAATCTAGTTGATCTCGGACTTCTTGAAGCCTCTTAAGGAAGGGGTCTATTCGCTCCCCTTTCTGCATCCTCGTGCATCTCAACTTTTCTTATAAGTACATTTTTTCTACTCAGAAGATCCTACGTATAGCGTAGCTAAGGCTTCCCACAGTTGTCTGGCAGTGTCCTTGCAGGCTATATGGGATACTACATGATCTTGAAACCCCTCGAAAATGATCCTCTTAGTCTTCACCATCTCAGCCTTGTACTTCTTGAGTGGATCTACATCAGTGGGAACAACTACCACACTATTGACATACATCTTGAGATCATGCTCATCAAGAAGGAAGGAGATCCTAGCCTTCCAAATCACATAGTCGCTAGATCCATCCATCTGATCTTGATCTCTTAATCCAGTTGTTGTTATCTCTCCAAGAAAAGTTGAGCTGCTCCCTCCCTCCTCTGTGCAACTATTGACTTGCTTTATGAACTCCCTACTAGAGTAAGCATATCTTCTCCTGGCTACTGCTTCTCTGCAACAAGAAATCAAATTCCCTATCTAGGAATTCTTTGAGGAAGAAATTCCCTCAATGTGACTTCTTCTTTTTTCTTACGCTTTTCTGCCCCAGCAACTGCTGTAGAAAAAAATGCATCCCACCTGAAGACAACTCTGCACTGAAGTTGTTGTTGCGCTGCTCCTTCTGTCATTGACAAATCTTGATCTGGAAAATATTTCTCTTTGTTGACTCACTCAGAGAAAGATTTTTCCTTGAGAATCTTTCCCTCCTGGCACTTTACTGTGCAATCCTTCTAGGGATTCGATCTACTGCCTACGTAGCTCTTCAATCTCCCTCTTCAGCTTAGCGTTGGGATCTTTCAGCTCTACTTTCCTCCTTCACCTACAACTCTGGTACCATGTGAAAATTCAATGATCCCAAATCCTATTGTAGTAACTGATTAAATTTCTCCTACTTGTTAATTTATGAATCAAGTTATTTACAGTGTTACACAGTAAACATCAAAATAAAATATAATGCAGCCTTCACAACATAAAATACTACATAAACAAGTACTGGGAGAGAAGGAAATAACACACACACAATTGACACTGTCGTTTTTTGGATAATGTCCCCAAAAAAACCCAACTCGGGAAAATCGGTGCAGCAGCTGAGGGTTTTAATATTATGCAGTAGTTTTTGAATACAATATTTGGATGCCTTACTAGCTATCCTATACAGAAAATCTGACTGGCAAAGAAATTAGTGATAAATACCTCACACTATCATAGGCGATTCAACATTGATCCAACCACTGAATGGCTAGCCGCAAACTGCCTCTGCATAGTCACTGCATTGCTCTGTGTCACAACTGATAGGGACTGTGTCACTCCTTCTGGATGATCGATCTAGTGGCTAGATTCTCGATCCTCTGGCCCTCCGGTCTCACACCCTGGTTCCTGGCACTGGATATGATATTCTCCTCAACAAATTTGTGAATCTCCTCAAGGGCTATGTGCTGCCTCAGCGTGCCTTTATGCTGCCCAGTGTGACTCTACGTTGCCTTTTCTAGATCTCTCTCTACCTCCTCTGCAATGTATCCCCAGATCAGGAAACTCTCCAACTGAAAAATTATCCCTACCCCTCACTGCAATAAATCACCTCGATGACTTCTCCGGCAACTGATGCATTGCTCTCTTGAGAAAGCAATCTCTTGATCTCACTCGATGTGTCTTTCCAAATGCCCATCAAGCCTCTTCTTATAATCTTCTCGTTGATCAATCAACGACCCATATTAGATTCTAATCAATGTCTCAGATCATCTTGACTTGATCCTCATCTTTCTCTAGAAGATTCACACCTAGTTTAATTAATACACTTTAATTATTTTAATTTCCTAAGTTTAGACTTAGGCATCCAAAAAAAATAATTAATAATTTTAATTAAACCTCCTCTAGGTGGAATTTCCCAAAAAAAAATCTGGGTATTGTGGAATGCATGTGTCCTAGCCTCCCTGCAAAATCTTGAGGCTAAAGCGCATCCCTTGCTACCAGAAATCAACATTTGGGGCAAGTTGTGGAGTCCCAATTCCATTCCTAAAGTGAACATGTTTTGTTGGCTTCCCTCTCATAGGAAGATCCTAACATCTGAAAATATCTGCAAAAGCGGAATACAGGGGCAATCCAAGTGTGCTTTGTGTGGAAAACATGAAGAATCCATCAATCATCTGTTCTTATAATTTTATTCCTCCCTTTTTGTCTAGTCGATTACTCTTGGACCCTTGTTTCCTTGCATTCAATGGTCTTCCAATTTGCAAGTTTTATTTTCCTCCTCGCACAAATCTTATGGGGGCTCCCTTCAGATCAAACACCTCTTCAAATCTCTCTGGATAGCCATTCCCAAATATTATTTTTGTCATATTTGGCTTTTCAAGAACAGCGTTATTTTCAAGAATTGTCCCACTCCAATGTGATAGGGCACGGAGTTTAATCTAAATTTATTCATTTTTGTCTAAAAAAAAAAAAAAAAAAAAAAATTGTTGGGAGTTATTTATAAATTTTAGTGTGCCTTTAAATCTAAGGGATGTTCTTACATCTCTTATAACCAACATCACTCTGAACGCTTGAGGTGCAAACCTATTTTACACTGAAAAAAGAGTTTTGATCCCTCTTGGCGCTTGGTAGATACATAGTTAAGATGGATCTAGGTTGGTTCTATTATCAGCCTTTAAATAGGCCTCATTAGAGAAGAATGGCATGGAAAAAAAACCATGGGTTAAGAATACCATGGGAAAAAATCGTGAGTTGGAGAGTTTTATGTTTTCTATTTTAATTTTTTAATTTAATTTAATTTAATTTTGTTTATTTTGACTGAGTCAAAATGTTAAACATTACATCATCTCCCCCATACTAGGTTGGAGAGTGGGTCTTTACAAATAGAGATCACATGAGAATGTGTGTGTGTTGTTCTCTGCATTTGAAGACTAATAATAAAATTATTTTATTGTTTTATGTTTTTTAAGGTAGCAATGGATATGTTTATTACTATTATTTTTAAATGTAAAATTAATTTAACATAATATTGAAATTAAATATAATATTTTACACACACACACACACACACATATATATATGATTTTTTAATAATAAAAAAATTTACTTATGTAAAAATAATAATAATTATTTACTTATAGATGGATTTTTAAATAAAAAATTGTTTATTAATATTTTTTATAATTTTCTTATATAAAAATATTAACAATAATTTTATTTAGGGAAATTATAGGTTTGGCAGACTCGAAATCAAATTCTACATAATCTCATTAGGGTTTTTTAGCTTATGAGATTTTTGAATTTGCATGGTTCTCCCATGGGGGAGGAGGCAACCCCTCTAGCAACATAGTAGCAGTTTGTGCTTCTAAACAATTTCCTCGCAAGCCCAATAATCCCAAGTCCAACAAGAATAATGTGTAACCCTTAGTGGCATCCAAACCTCGGGCAGAGGAAGAATGAATTGATCCAGGGCAGGAAAATCAACAAGCAAATGATCTTGAGAACATAAGTACATGCCTTCCTCAAATGAAAAAAAACACTACTATATGAAATCATCTCAAACAAAATCGGAGAAAAGACCCAATGCATGAAGGATCACACATTCATATGTAAGTTTGTGGGCATCTATCCCTTAAAAAGAATACTTATAGGATGGATCATATTCGTATTGGTAGTTGAAGGGAGATATCGAACTCAAATGTGGATCAAAGGGTTTCTTCATTTTTCATTTTTAACAACGTAGAAGACCAGGATATAATATTCAAGGGATTCCATACTTCCTAAATTATGTAGGGTTGTATATGAAACCATGGGTGGATATATTTAACCCTAATAAAGAATAATTTACCTCAATGACATTATGGATCAAACTCTACTTGATATAGTAGGAGTTTTGGTATCATAATATACTAGAAGGCATCAACAATGTTATTAGATCCATCATTATGATGTCAGAAGCTACCAAACAAGGAAGACGCATCATACATAAGATTAAGTGTCTACCTAAACTTGACTAAGCCCCTCCTGGCAAGCATCCAAATTAGCTATCAGGATGAAACATGGGACCAACCCATAGATTATGAGAAAAAACCCTTTCAATGTAGGAAATGCATGAATATGACCACTTATTCAAGGAGTGTCCTCTATATCAAGTCCAATTGCCTTCACAAATGGAGTAGCAAGTGGACCAGGAAGGATTTGTAAAAGTTTCGAATAGGAGGAAAGCAACAAGAAAAGGAATTGTAGATCCCACATCATCAAGATGAAAAGCAGATAATAAATATTTAACCCTGCAAATTGAGGAAGATATCCCCCAAGAAAATGGGCAGACAAGGGTAAGAACTAGCAATAATGTGAGCACCCAGGAAATTACACAAGTGAATGAAGCAAATCAAGAGGAGAAATTAGAGCAAAATGACAACATAGAAGATACAACGATGGCAGAGGAAGAACAAGAGGAACTAGATGCAGAAAAGCATGGGTATGAAAATTTAAGCAATGTATATCTCCAAAACATTAATGTTGGAATGGAAATCAAAGGACCCAATAGCCATAATAGAAGACTAGGTCTATGTTAGGCCAGGCAGTAACTCCTCAAAACAAATTGATTCGTATATTATTCCTTCAGGTTGGTCTTTATTATATACATGAGGGAGAGACTGTTCACTTCATCTCTCGATGACTGTTCATATTACCTATTATTTATTTACATTAATTATATTCACCCAATCCTAATGATTAGGTGTCAACATTCCCCCCCCCCCTAATCTGAAGGGATGTTGGTGAGTCCAAGCATCATTTTGAATCGTTCAAGCTTTTCTCTTCCAAGCACTTTGGTGAAGATGTCTGCAATTTGCTCATTAGTGGAACAATGATGGAGATGGATTGTTTTGGCCTCAACATGATGTCGAATCAGATGATATTTAGTATTGATGTGCTTCGTTCGATCATGGAACTTTGGGTTCTTGGCCAACTTTACTGCATAGGTATTGTCAATCATGAGTGGAGTTGATTGTACTTGTTTTGCCTGCAAATCTTTAAGAATTTTCCTGAGCCGCACAATTTCTTTTGTTGCTTCAGCTGCTGCCACGTTTTCTGCTTCTGTTGTGGAATCTACTGGAACTGATTGTTTGCGTGATCTCCAGGAGACAGCTCCTGATCCAAGACTCATAGCATATCCTGAAGTAGATACCCCAGTTTCTTTGTCTCCGTCGAAGTCTGAATCAGAGTATCCAATCAAGCTGAAGTCATCCACCTGTGTATACTTGATTCCAAAGTCTTGAGTTCCCTTCAAGTACCTTATCACTCTTTTTGCAACAGACCAATGTCCCTCACAAGGCTTTTGCATAAACCTGGAGAGGATTCCAATAGCAAACGAAATGTCTGGTCTGGTAGTAGTTAGGTAGTTGAGACTTCCTACAAGCTGTGTATACTTTGTTGCATCCTCAAATTCTTTTCCTTCAATAGATGTGAGCTTTAAGTTTTGTTCCATTGGAGTAGTAAGAGGATTGCATTCTGTCATGCCAAACCTGTTTAACAGATCTCCAATGTACTTCTTTTGAGAAAGAAATATGGACTTCGGATGTTGGGTTACTTCAATACCAAGATAGTAATGAACATAGCCCAAATCAGTCATTTCAAAACATTTCCCCAATTCCTTCTTTATGGATGCAATGTAGCTTTCATTGTTCCCTGTCATCAAAAGATCATCTATATATACCACAAGATATACAACTGTTTTTCCAACTTTCTTGACAAATAAAGTTGCATCATCAAGATCATAATGTTTGAAATTGAGTTTCAGAAGATGCTCAGTTAGTTTTTCATACCAGGCTCGCGGTGCTTGTTTGAGGCCATACAAGGACTTCACAAGTTTGCATACTTTATGTTCATGTCCTTTCATAGCAAATCCTTCAGGCTGGGACATAAAAACATTCTCTTTTAGATCTCCATTCAAGAAAGCAGTTTTTACATCCATTTGATGGAATTTCCAACCATTCTGAGCTGCTAGGGCAAAGAGTGTCCAGATGGTATCCCATTTTGTTGTGGGGGAAGAAGTCTCCTCATAATCGACCCTTTCCTTCTGTGCAAAACCTTTTGCCACAATCCTGACTTTGTGCTTGTCAAGTGAGCCATCAGCTTTATACTTGTTCTTGTAGACCCACTTGCAGCCAATTGGTTTGATTCCTAATGGAGGATCAACCAGCTTCCAAGTGCCATTCTTTATGAGGGCATCATACTCCTTTTGCATCACTTCTTTCCATTCATCATGAGAAGCAGCTTCTTTGAAGGAATTTGGTTCAAAATCTGTAGACAAGTTCAATTCACAATCATAAGAAACATCCATATCAACAAGTGAATTAGAGTCATCTACATCACCTCCATTTTGCCGGTTTGAATTTCTAGTTCCTGTCTTTCCAACCTCATCAGGATGAACACTTTCAAGTGTCTTTGTCAGCCACTTTGGGGGGACGGTCCAGGCTGCTCCACTGATTGAGTTGGGACTGAATCAAGGTTGAGTCTCCCAATTCTATCAATAACATCACTTAAAGCATCATCCGTTGTTGGAGTTTCATGTAGGGGAGAGTGTTCTTCAGAAGAAGATTCCACATGTTGATCTAGTATAGGAATCCCCCCTTCAAGATGTGGAATCTAATGATCAAATTCTTGAAATTATTTTGCATTTGCGAATCTATCCAAGCGATCAAGTTGCCGCTCAACAACATTGCCAGTTTTGGATGATTCAAGAAAAATTACATCTCTAGATACAACAAACTTTTTATTGACTTCATCATAGAGACGATATGCTTTGGAGGTGTTTGAATACCCCAGGAAGATACATTTGCAACTTCTAGCACCAAGTTTGTTTCTATGTACCTTTGGTATCAAGGAATAACAGGTGGAACCAAAGACCCTGAGATGCTTTATTGAAGGAACATGTTCATACCACATTTCATATGGAGTCTTGTTTCTAATAGCATTAGATGGACATCTATTCTTTATATATGCAACACATAGAATAGCATCAGCCCAAAACATTATCTTTACATTTTTTAAGAAGAGCATGGATCGTACCATATTTAAGATTGTCCTATTCATTCTTTCAACTACACCATTCTGTTGGGGATTATAAGGCACAATTGTTTGATGTTTGATCCCATGTTGGCAAATATAGTTTTCAAATTCATTTGATGTGTATTCTTTTCCATTATCAGTGCGAATAAACCCAATATGAGATTGTGCATCATTTTCAATCCATTTATGAAAGTTCTTGAATGTTTGAAAAGCATTAGATTTGTTCTTCAATAAATAAACCCAACACATTCCGGTGTAGTCATCAATAAATGTCATCATATATTTATTTCCATTTGTAGAAGGAACAAGCATTGGACCACATAAATCTGAATGAATGAGTTCAAGTTTTGTATGTTCTCTTGAATGTGAATCATGAAAATATTGTTTGCTATGCTTTCCTAGAATGCAAGCATCACACTGTTTAAGTTTCCTAGGAATTGTAGGCAAACCAGCAACACCATTTTTCTTCAACAAGCGGAGGTTGTCATAGTTCAAATTTCCAAATCTAGCATGCCATAATAAACTTGATGGAAGTGTACCTTCTTCATAATGAAAATTGTATGAGAAATGTTGTGCACGAGCAGAGGTTCCTTGCAGCTTGAGAAGCCTTTCTTCTTCTATTCCCCTCATGACAAGTGAGTGGTCAGATGCTTTTCTTACCTCAAGCTTGCCATCAAACATATGAACGGAGTGACCTTGCTGCCGGATGTGGACCAAGGACAGCAAGTTTCTCTTGAGCTGTGGGAGATATAGAACATGATGTAGAAGAAAGTCTGGAAGACCAAGCAGTTTAAGCCTGATTTTGCCAAGCCCTGATGGCTTGATTTTTAATTGGTCTGCAAAGTATATTGCTCCATCAACATTGTCAGTAAATTTTTCAAAAAAATCTTTTCTATGAGTCATGTGGTAGGTTTCTCCTAAATCAAGCAACCAATCATTTTTCCAAGAAGCAAGTGAAGCATTAAATAAATCTTCATTTACTCCAATATTACATCGTGCCACAACATAGTGAGCAGATTCAGGTGCTTTACCTTTGTCTGTATCATCAGTTTTACCTTTCTGTTGGTTTCTTTGCTGCTCAATTTTTTCCCATGGTAACTTGCATGTAGAGGAACCATGTGATCCATTTCTTTTGCAGCATATGCAGTGCAAATCTGCCTTTTCTCCTTAAGAGTGTCTGCCCCCCTGCCTCTGAAATATCTTCCTCTTCCTCTTGAAGAATCTTGAGCAAGATGCTTTTCTTTATGAGCAAGGCACACAGCCTCTTCAGAAGATTCATGGGCTGTCTTCTTTCCAAAATCTTTCTCTCTTTCAGCAAATTTTTTCACAAGAGAGTCAAAGGTAATGTCTTTAAGATTTCCATTTGCTTGCAATGACTCAAGATAATTGGAGTAAGTAGGATAAAGTGCCTTGAGAAAAGCGATAAGAGGAATATCCAAATCAATTTTAGTGGCTTGGATATCATGCATTGTAGACTTTACTTCAAATGCAAGAGCAAGAGGATCATTATTTTGCAATTCAAGAGTGAAGAGTTTAATCATGAGTTGAACAACTTCAAGTGCAGAATGTGATTCATAGAGTTCTTTCAGCTTTTGTAAGGCTTCGAAAGCAATTGAAAATGGTGTAATATATCGACTCACCTCTTCACTTACAGATACTACGATTAATGCATAGGCTTTGTTGTTCTTGTTTTCCCAAATGGTGAGCTCTTTGTCTAATGTAGGCTGTTTTGGCTATTTGCCTCCGTCTCCAATGCACACTCCTTTCCACAACTCATTGAAAATGAGGTTGTGTTTTATCATCCGGGACCACTCAGGATAGTTCTCCTTGCCAGTGAGAACTATTCCCACGATGGATATGATTGAATGCATACTGTAACAAAAACTTCTGCTGCAAAACTTTTACTCTTAATGGGAAAAAAATATAATTCTGATATGACTGGACAGCAAATTCAACTCGACAGCAAATGTCAATACCCAAGATTGTAAATACACAAATCTGTACAATGCATTCAACACTTCATGCCATAGTGATTTGACCCACAACCTAGTTTTAAAAAAAATCTATTAGACACATGGCATTCAACACATTTTATATGCCAAAAAACTTCAACGCATACATAAAGCCTAAGATACCAGCGTTATAATGATACTAGCGTTATATAATGATACCAGCGTAAATACAATGTAATGATACCAACGTTATAATGATACCAGCGGTATATAATAATGGTGTTAGATAATACCAGCGACCACAAAGGTAGCGCTTCCAGAATCTTACTGCAGTCCGGATTGTCAAATTGCAGGTCTGGTTTCTTGGTCTAGAGGTCTCTGTGTGCATTCTCTAGGCGTCCAGGGAGCTGCAATGGACAGCATTGCCTCTGAAGATCGATCTGCATGAGAGAATGTTGATTGCAGAAGTTCTATTGTGAGTGTAGACGCTTCTGGTGATGGCACGGGCTCAGAGACATTAAGCCTTGGTACAGGAGAAATGCATTACTCTCACGGTCATGGAGATGATATTCCGACCAGTTCTGCAGGATTCTGGAATGACCATAACTTATTGCAATGGATTTGCAAATACACCGAAGTCATCCCTCTCTCTTATCAACCTATAGGAACCGTGTTCAACAGTATTGCCATACGCAACATACCAGTTCACAGTTATTAAAAAAATTGCAGGATTTGTTCACGGGTTCACCACAATATCATTCAACGCAAAGTAGTTGTGGATCAATATCACATGGGTAACTGAAAAAATAAAAGGCGGAACGGTTTTTGAATTTAGGCAGCAAGAAAACAGTGGATAGACTACGCAGTAGGCATGTAGAGAGGCAGTGGACCACGATGATTATGCGCAGAAGACACATAGAGAGGCAGTGGATAGATTGCGCAGTGGACAGAGAGCACAGTATACAGTAGACAGAAATCGCAGTAGGTAGACTCCACAGTGGGCAGTGGATAGACTGCAAGAAACTGGCAGAAGGGAGTTACAACTAATTTTGGGAGCTGGCTCTGATACCATGTCAGGCTAGGCAGTAACTCTTCAAAAAAAATTGATTTGTATATTATTCCTTCAGGTTGGTCTTTATTATATACATGAGGGAGAGACTGTTCACTTCATCTCCCGATGACTGTTCATGTTACCTATTATTTATTTACATTAATTATATTTACCCAATCCTGATGATTAGGTGTCAACAGTCTAGCTAATAACCAAAGCTTATTTAAAATCTCAAAAAATGTTGCACATACAAACATCAAGTAAAATTTCTTCCAAACCCTCTTTTGTATCTTTAGGACTCAAAAGTAACATCAATAAGGAACATTCCAAAACAACAAAAGAAGATAAAACAAAGTGAGGAAAAATAATAAACAACTTATATAGGAAATGGGGGAATCCTTAGTTAATATATGCAGAGTTGTGTTAATGACAAAGGCATTTCATCCTTTCACATCAAATTATAAATGAAAGTCATCTCATGGAATATTAGGGGTCTCAATGGAAAGACCAAATAAAGACTCCTCAAAAGAAAAAGTAGACAAGAAAACAAGAGCATCCTTATGATGGAGGAAACCAAATTATCCATGGAAACCTTTAAAAAAAACCCATGTCTTTCTGGGAAAGTTGTCAATTTCTTGCAAATGATGCTCGTGGAGCATCAAGAGGTACAACTATCCTATAGAACTCAAAAAATATAACCTTGTTGGATTCCTTTTCCACACAAAGGACTTTAATAACATGGTTTCATTTAATAGGATCACCAAACCTAGATTTATACCAATGTTTATGGCCTAATCCCTATAGTTGACAAAATAAAAATAAAAAGAAAAAAATTCATACAACATATTCAAAATATTATCATTATCATAGGAGACAATGATTGGACCATTAGGGGATACTTTAATGTGATCAAATCACTACATGAGAAGAAGGGAGGAATCAAAAGATTGGATGATGATTCTTTCATCTTGCAGACTTCTTGCATAACTCAAGATTAGTGGACCAAGGAACCATCAATGGTATCTTCACCTAGAACAATAAGAGAGGAGGTTACTCTGAAATTTCCTCATGCATTGATAAATTTCTCCTCTCTGAACCCCTATTCCTCTTTGGACATAATTTTGAAGCCTCCTACTATGGATTAGATCATTGAGCGATAAAACTCTCTCTTTGAACCCCGGTTCCTCTTTGGACTTAATTTTGAAGCTTTCTACTATGGATTAGACCATTGGGTGACAAACCTATTCATAGACTGGAAATGAAATCCTAGGAACAAACATTTTCACTTCAAGACCTTCTAGTTAAGGCATCCTTCTTTCAAGAACAACAGTGAAAAATGGTGGAAGGAAGCAAGTGCAAGAGAAGGCAATACAATGTATTAGTTTCTGCGGAAAATAAAATTTATCAAGGATAAGATAAAGGAGTGGAACAAATTATAACTTGATAACATTCGTCAAGAAAAACAGAAACTAAAAAGAAATGGAGAACACTTAATAAACAATCATATAGGAAGGCTCTCGCGAACACAAATCCTTGATTACAAGGGGGTCCCTTTTAGGTGTAGGCGATGCCACAAGGTAGGTCACCTCTTTAGGGACTGCCCCCTAAATGGTAAAGCGAGATCTGCGGAAATGGGAAGGACAATCCCAACAAAGGACCCTCGAGCACCTGTAGACCACACCTCTATTGAAGCAGCAATGGAACGCTCCGGCCCTAAAGCAATAGTGGAAACCCCGACCAAGGAGAATCTGAAGAAGTGCGACAAAGCAACATATCGGCCACCCTCTCCTCCTCTGACCAGGGCAAGGGCGGTTGTGGAAACTGCACTATCTTTGGGGGTGTCCTCTTCTAACCCCTGCTATGTACATCACTCTCTTTCATCTGATTGCGTAGATGTTTCTTCGGGGTTTCATCCGATCTCCGCTTTCATGCGCCCGCCTCCCATTTCTTTGGCTTTCTTGTTGCATCCCCATCTGCCCATCTTCTCCTGCACTCCCCCATCTTTCCCAGAGGCGACCCCATCTTTATCCTCTGATTCTGAACAAGGGTCTCTTTCTCACAGATATCCGCTTTGTTCCCTATCCCATTCACTGGCCCCTAACTCCATTAGCATTGGTCTGGTATCTCCACCCATTCCCCCGAAGCCTCCAAGAGGCAAACCTTCCTCCCTATCCAAAGCCAAGTTGCAGGCAAGGGAGGAGATTGCCTCGGGGCGTCAACTTGCTATAGACCGGGTTCTTAGAGCACAGAACACCTTGGACTCATCTCCTCCATGAAATTGCTTTCATTTAACTGTTGAGGGATAGCTAGCCCTAGGAAAAAACTAACTCTACACAAACTCCTTTGGACCGAACATGTGGATCTCATATTTTTACAAGAAACCCTCGACCTCGCTGATGTAATTTCACACCTTCTAGAATCCATGCTCCCTGGCTGGACCTTCCAAGCTCTTGATGTTAATGGCCGCTCGGGTGGCATTGCTATGGGATTTAACACCCGTACTATCGAACTGTGTAATATTTGGGGAGGCATTGGGCACATAGGGGCAGACATTTTCTCAGCCGAACTGGGCACTGATATCAAACTTGTAAATGTATATGGGCCATGTCAACACCGTGAAGTATTCTGGGAATAATTATTGACCTCCAATCTTCTGCAATCAAACAACATTATCCTGGGAGGGGACCTAAATTTCTCTTTGGGTTTCTCATAATCTTGGGGTCATCATGCCCAGATTGATCCCCTATCTGCTTTCTTTGAGAATATCCTGGAAAACCACAGTCTAATTGACATCCCCTTTGCAAAAATCCTACCTACTTGGAGGAACATAAGGATCGGAGAGGACAGAAACTAGATCACTTTCTTATCAAGGATCGACTTCTGGGTTTGGGTTATATTTACAGACAATGGGTCAAGTCAAGAGGTATATCTGACCATTCGCCGATATACCTTGATATAAGGGGAGGGTTGAAAAAACCAAAAGCCCCTTTCAAATTCAATTCCACTTGGTTGAAGGATGTAGCCTATACTCGAATGGTATCTGAATACTGGAAGACCCACCCTCCTAATGTTGGTGGAAATATAGTTGAAGGTTTTGTGCATAACCTAAAAGAGCTGAAGAGGCTATCCAAAATCTAGGCACATAACAAGAGAGAACAGGATGATCAAACCTTAAGGGACATTGAATTGGAAATTGTTGCTTTAGAACCTGAACAAGGGGGGGTCTTCACCTCTAATGAACATAAGGAAAAGCTCGCCGCATTAACATCTCAGAGAGGAAAAATACTAAAAGATTGGGAAGAAACCTAGAGGCTGAGAAGTAGAGAAATATGGTTGATGGAGGGAGATGATAATACACAAAATTTCCACAAATTTTCAAATGGCCGAAAAGCTATCAATACCATATGGCAATTGACAAATGAGTAGGGGAATACTGTGAATACCTTCCAGCAATTAGCCTCCTTGGCCACATCCCACTTCAAGCAGATCTACTAGGCACCTCCCAATGCCACTCTGGCTGAAGTCATTTGAGTAGCACAATTATTTCCTCGGTTTGTGGATCAGGAGACTGCTATGGAGCTAAACAGGGAGGTCACTATGGGGGAACTTGAGGCTACCTTGAAATGGTTCAAGCGTGAAAAAATTCTTGGACCAAATCGTTGGTCAGTGGAGTTCTATACAACTTTTTTCGACATCCTTGGAGAAGATCTACTTAAAGTCATTGAAGATTTCCGGACCACTGGAAGAATGTATGAGGCTATCAATTCCACTTTCATCGCCCTCATCCCCAAATTAGACAACCCTGCCTCCTTTGATGACTTCCGCCCAATCTCCCTATGCAATTGCATCTACAAAATCATTGCTAAAATCATTGCCAACCACCTCCGACCCATCCTTTCCACTCACATATCCTCTGAACAATTTTCCTTTCTCCAAGATCGACAGATTCATGAAGCAATTGGTACTACACAAGAAGTGATGCACTCCATTCAGACGAAGAAGATGAAAGGCATGATTCTCAAGGTGGATCTCTCAAAGGCTTTTGATCGGGTAAGTTGGTTATACCTCTAAATGCTCCTAACCCACCTAAGGTTTCATTATGAATTTATAAAATGCATCATGTGTTGTATAACAAACATCTCTTTTAGTGTTCTTGTCAATGGAGCAACATCACCTTTCTTTCACTTTGAAAGAGGCCTTAGGCAGGGGTGCCCCCTGTCCCCATTATTATTTTTTCTTGTCATGGAGGGGCTCAGTAGACTTATAAAAGAAGAGCATAGTAGGGGAAGACTAAGGGAATCAGGATCATTGACAGCTGCATTCTGACTCATTTACTCTTCGTGGATGATGTGTTGATCTTCCTTAATGGTGGTTTAGGGGACCTGACTACCTTACAGAATACTATCACACTATTTCAAACAGCTACATGCATGGTCATTAATAATTCTAAATCCACCATTACTGCTATAGGTTGCACCCCTCATGAGATACAGTATGCACTCCACCGCTTTCCCTTCACCCTCCTACAGTTGGAGGATGACCTTAGATATTTGGGTTACAGGTTGAAGCCCCATGGCTACAAGATAGCAGACTGGACATCGTTAATCTCCAAAATGGAAAGAAGACTCAATATTTGGTACCATAAGTACCTCTCCAGGGCAAGAAGACTTGTACTCATCAAAGTTGTCCTTGAAACCACTCTGGTGTACTGAATGTCCTTGGCATCGATACCAAGAGGAATCCTCTCCAAAATTCAAAATCTCTGTTGCATGTTCCTTTGGAAAGGGAAAAAAATCAGGGAGAATATTTGCATGGGCCAAATGGGAGTCGCTTACCCTCCCAAAGAAATGGGGAGGCTGGGGTATTAAAAAGCTGGAATATTTCTCCTCTACTCTGGAGGCCAAGCTAGGCTGGCAATTGATCACATCAAACAACCTCTGGACTATGGTGGCTTCCTCTAAATACATAGCTCCCCTAAATCTGATGGACTGGCTCCGACAGCCAAGCTGGAACAAAACAGGGATCTCTGTCATCTGGAAAGCGGTGCTTAATTCTATGTCAATCATCCGAGAAGGACTCACTTGGATAATTCAAGCAGGCACATCAGTGTGCATTGGGTTAGACCCTTAGATTAGGTGTGGCAGCACCCACAGGCTGCCTGAAGAGCTCAAGCTCCATCTTTCTAATTTAGGTATCACTCATATTAGCCACATTGCAGACATGGAACACTCCAACATTTTTTACCAAGCCTAGAAATCTGCCCGCAGTCTACACCTCCCACAACAGTGGCATCAATATTGGGCGGACTATATAGCAGCATTAACTGAATCACATATCAGAATTGTAGAAGGGGAGGATGAAATCATTTGGGCGATTGCTAAAAACGGGTGCTACTCCCCCAAAGAGGGATACCTCTGTTTAGCAAATGTCCATAGACCACAGTCCATTAAACAATGGTGGAAAATCATGTGGAAACTAAAAGCGCCTCCCAGAACTAGATTATTCATGTGGTCCATTCTTAAAAACAAGGCTCCTACAGGAGACAATCTTATCAAAAGAGCCCAACATGGACCTTTTTGGTGTTGTTTATGTAAAGACAGTTCTAAATATTCAGACCATCTCTTTCTCACCTACCCTATCACTATTTCCCTCTGGAATTATGTTCTCTCGACCATCCCCTCCCAGGGCACCTTGCCGGGCTTGACAGTTATGGAAGCATGGACCACATGGTGGACTTCCGCAACCCCTACCAAGGCCAGGAACCTCCCCCTCCTCATTTGTTGGGAAATCTAGATTGCTCGTAACCGATACATTTTTCAAGATACCGTCCCTCACTATCCCTCCATTATTGACCACCTTCTAGTAGATTACTATACCATTCCTAAAGACAATGACACCCCCCCACCCCCCAAGGAACATTGCTCCTGAAATCATCAACTACACTCAACCATGGGAATACTTTGATGGGTCAGCACAGGAAGCTGGGTGTGGGGGCGAAGCCATTCTATATCTTTCAAAATCCCATCACTTCCAAATCCAAATGGGCCTGGGTGGGGGCACAAACAACTTTGCAGAACTTATTACTGCTAAATACCTCATACAATTTGCATTGGAAAAACATTGTAGATATCTACAACTTTTTGGGGACTCAAAAATTGTATGCAATTGGATTAACAAATTAGCAAACTGTTCTACTTACTCTCTGAGACCCATTCTGGATGAGGCCCACAGACTCATCACTTTTTTTGACATCTTTGTTTGTCATCACATCTATAGGGAACACAACTCATCTGTCGACCAATTATCCAAGGAGGCAGCGCTCAAGCCTCGTGGCACATGGTTGATCTAGGAGCAGAGGGATGGAGCACACTATCAGTTTTACCATTGCCCTTTCATGGACTTTACAGTATAATTGGCAATCGGGTGCCTAAATTTTTGGTTACTTGTTAATAGTACTATGTTTATATATTACCAGTTTGTATTTAAGAAGACAAACATACATACTCTTTGCATAGAGTATTATTTTGGTTAACTTTATTATGAACATTACTGAAGGCAAAGCCTCCCTGCGTGGAGTGAGTGCATTGTGTAAATTTTTGTATCCTCTACTTGACAGGCACTCAGCCTCACATACTGCATATGCGGATTGCATCTACAACTTGTAATTTTCCTTTGATAATGAAAATTGTGGTTTTTCCAAGGGGAAAAAAATCATATAGGAAGGATAGAAAAATTAGACCACAAAGAAGCCATTACATAAATCCAATTAGAAGAGTGGCTTAAACAAGAGGAAATCCTTTGGGAGAAAAAATCAAGATCTCAATGGCTGAAGGAAGGAGATAAAAATGCCAATTTTTTTTCAGAAATGGGATCAACCGCAACCACTGCTACCTTCGCTGGCATACTTAACACTTGAATCATAACATGCGCTATAACCGTAATCTCATTGATCACGTCAGGCCCCATAAATGATTCAACATCACCAATAAAACTGAATTTTGAGTCTTAAGAACCCTCAAAATCAAAATACTGAAAGTCAAGAGGAAATCACACAAGAACTTAGACACTATTTTTATGAGATCCTAACGGAATGTATGAGGAATAGAAGACCTACAATCAAGAAAATCACTAAGTGAATCCCCAAACTAGTCATCAATGAGTATAAGGACATGCTCTTGAGAGACTTTACTCCAGTGAAGGTGGAAGAAATAGTAATGGGGATGCCTAGAAACAAAGCCCTAAGACCAGACAGATTCACTGTAGAAATTTTTCAAGAATGCTCGCAAATTATTTCTAAAGATGTCGTGTGTTAGGTCCCTATAATACTAGTGTATTCCCCTTATTTTATTGTTAGTATAGACCCTTATTGTTATTGTTGTGCCCTTACATTATTATTGTTATGTAGGCTCTGATTATATTGTGACCACTTAGACTCCTATATATACCAAGGAGGTATTATCATTTGTATCATCCAAGAATTGTTCATTTATGTAATGTAAAGGAGGTTTCCCACTCGAAAAGGCTAACTTCTAAGTCATTGATCTATATTTTCTTCTATTTTGTATGTTGGTTGCATAACATTTGGTATCAGAGCTTTGGATTTTAGGGTTTCACTTCTTCAAACACGTCATCTTGGAATTTTTGCAATAATTTTTTTCTACAAGGATTTAGAAGTTGAAATTGCAACCACGTGAATCCAAAATATTGGTGAAATTCATGTACAAATTTCGGATCTTGGTTTGATATGTTTTCAGATATATGATCTAAGGAAGGTAGGCTTTTTGCAGGCTCCATAATTCCATCTCAAACAAGTGACCCAGGGGCAGTTGTCATAACTTTCTCTCCAAACATCGCATTTGAATTTCATAAAAAGTGACTAAAATTGCACGGACTTTAGTTTTTTTGTATCATTTTAAAGGCTAAAGGTTGAAACAGTGACACGTGGAACTCTGTACAAGTTCGCTCTACTGAACCAGTCTATAATCAAGTCATCGCGGGAGATTGGGCATAACTCTTTCTTGAAGAATCCAATATCGGTATGAATTATGGGGTTAGAAAGAAGACTCGTAGTTCTACCACATGATGGAATTTTATACCTTGTAGATCTAAAATTACAGAGCTACAACAGTTTCAATATCAAGCTCCTAAAAATCAAGAAAAAAGTGTGTATTTTTTTAAATTTTGCATAAATTTTGTTTGAAAAATCAGTTTGAAGTGATTCAAAGGGCATAGTGAAGCATAGATATCATTGTTTGATTCCAAAATGCCTCAAAACAAAAAAATATGGACACACTTAGTAAGAAACCAGAAAGCTCTTCCATGATGCATGAAGAAGAGGAAGAAATGCAACATGATATATCAAAATTACCAGACCAAGTGCAACAAATATCGCTCTCGTAAAAAGTAACAAAAAATGAATTGGAACCAATGATGAATGTTAAGATAGATGGTATAAAAAGGGACATGGTAGTTTTGAATGATGGTCTAAAAGCATACATGGAAGCAATGGTGAATGTCAAGATAGAAGGGTTGAAGGAAGGTTTGAAAAAGTTTCTAGAAGAAAGGCTCCCCAGTGGTGACAAGGTAATCCATGAAAATCATGAATAGGACAAAAGAAATATAGATTATGATTTTAGAGACTGCCATGTTGGGTTTAAGAACCACCACATTCCAAAGATCAATATGAGAAAGTTTGATGGCAAGGATATGGTAACATGGATACTACATATGGAGAAATATTTTGATCTCCATGATGTGCCACAAACACAAAAGGTACGCATGCATCTTTATATTTAGAACCTAATTAGTTTGTATGGAGTCGATGACTTTATCTCATAAACCATTTGTTACTTGGTCAATTTTTATGGAGTAAATGATAGCACATTATGAAGATACAAAGAACAACGCCTTCTTTATGCAATTGATAAATCTAAAACAAAAGGGTTCAATGGCGGAGCACATTAAAGACTTCAAAAAATTGAATATCAGGGTAACTAATATTCTAGAGGAGCATAGGATTCATGTCATCATAGCATGAGATTCATCTTTGGGAACTTGATTCAATGGAGAAGGAATTCAGGGTGGCAACAAAATTTGAAAGCAAAATTATGGAAACAAGAAATTCTACCACTCACAACGATGGAATTGTTGTTGCTCCTATCCTTCCACAACCTACAAGGTTGACACGAAAACAATTAGAGGAAAAAAGAGAGAAAGGGCTTTGTTACAGTTGTGATAGAAAATACACTAAAGGTTATAAGTGTGTTGAGAAGAAATTATTCTACATAGATTGTGAAGAGGAGGAAGAAAAAGAACAAGAAACATCAAAAGAGGAGGATATACACCAAGAACCAACCCTAGAGAAAGAAGAAATGAATCTGACCATATCTTGTAATGCATTGGTAGGAATTACCACTCCTAAAACTCTCAAGATAGAAGGATATATCAAGAAGAAAAATGTAATAGTGTTGATTGATTCAGGTAGTACCCATAATTTTATTCATTGTAATATAGCCAAGGAATTGAATTGCTTCCTATATCTAGCACTAGAGTGTCAAGTGATGGTTGCAAATGGAGGAACTATAAATTACTCTGGAAAGTTCCATAATATCAAGCTAACCATTAGGGAATATGTATTGAATAGTCAAGTGCTTTCCATTCCAATGGGTGGTGTCGATGTTGCACTAGAAGTCCAATGGTTACAATTTTTGGAGATGACAAATTTTAATTTTCAAGAAATTTTCTTGAATTTTTTGGGAAGGAAAGGAAGTTGAATTAAGGTGTATCACAGGGAAACTAGGAAAGATAATAAACTTTAATGGCATGACAAAGCTTCTGAAGAAAGAACAATGGGGCGTAATTTCACAATTATGCTCACTAGAGTTTCAAACATCAAAATCATCTAATTCTCCAGATATCCAAAAATTCTTGGACAATCATTCCAAGGTATTTAAGACTCCTAAAGGCCTCCCACCTATTCGTGATCATCATCGTTCTATTCATTTGATTCCAGGATGTGTTCCTCCAAACATCAGACCCTACAGATATCCCTATTCCCAAAAGAGTTAAATTGAACGTATGGTTAAAGAAATGTTACAGGTTGGTATAATTAAACCTAGTAAAAGTTATTTCTCTTCTCCAGTAGTATTTTTGCACAAGAAGGATGGATCATGGCGTATGTGTCCGGATTATAGAGAACTCAACAAGCTCACTATTAAAGATAAATTCCTCATTCTTGTCATTGATGAATTGTTGGATGACTTACATGGAGCAATTTACTTCACCAAGTTGGATCTTTGTTCAGGATATCATCAAATTAGAATGAAGATTGAAGACATTCCAAAAACAACACTCATAACTCATGAGGGTCATTATGAATTTTTTATCATGCCTATTGGCCTTACTAATGCACCTTCCAAATTTCAAGGTTTGATGAATTCCATTTTCAAACCCTTCCTTAGAAATTTTATGTTAGTATTTTTTGATGATATACTAATCTACAACAAGTCTTAGAAGAATCATGTTCAACATGTTGACAGGGTGCTCAAACTATTGGAGCAAAAACAATTATATGCAAAAACCTCCAAATGTTTCTTTGGATTACATGAGGTGGAATATCTGGGTCATATTGTATCTCATGAGGGTGTTAAGGTAGACCCTAACAAAATTAAAGCCATTAAGGAACGGAAAATTCAAACAACCATAAAGCATATTCAAGGATTTCTCAAGTTGACAATGTATTATCGCAAGTTTGTTAAGAATTATGGGAGAATAACAGCACATCTAACAACATTACTGAAGAAAGATGCATTTTCTTGGACTCTAAAAGCAACTAAGGCCTTTGAACATCTTAAAGCAGTGCGTCGAAAAGCAACTAAGGCTTTTGAACATCTTAAAGCAGTGCACCAAGCACATGTCTTAACTACGCCAAACTTCACAAAAACCTTTATTGTGGAATGTGATGCCTCAGGAAATGGAATTGGTGTTGTTTTAATGCAAGAAGGAAGGCCCATTTCTTTTGAAAGTCGTCCAATCAAAGGAAAGTATTTACACAAACTTATTTATGATAAGGAAATGTTGGCAATACTACACACACTAAAGAAATGGAGACCTTACCTAATGGGTTGAAGCTTCAAGGTAAAAACATATCATGATAGTCTTAAATACTTTTTGGAACAACGATTATCTTCAAAAGAGCAGCAAAAATGGGTCACAAAGATGTTGGGTTATGACTTTGAAATAATCTACAAAAAAGGGAAAAAAATGTTGTTGTAGATGCACACTCAAGAAAGGATGAGGATGTGGAAGCATCGCTTTGTGCCATTTATATTATCCAACTTGATTGGATAACTGATGCAAGGGATGAATGGAAGAATGACAAAGAGGTACACACACTCATTCAAAAGTTGCAGCAAGATCCTAGTACATTTGATAACTTTCGATAGAAAAATGATTCACTATGGTACAAAGATCACTTATATCTTTGTAAGAATTCCCAACTCAAGCAAAAGATTCTTTTGGAATTGCACACCTCCCCCTTAGGAGGGCACTCAGGATTTTCAAAAACTTACCACATGATTAAGAAGGAATTTTTTTTGGATGAACTTAAATCTGATATTCAGAACTTTATGGCAGAATGTTTGGTTTGCCAACAAAATAAAGTTGAGACAATTAAGACCCCGGGTCTTTTACAACCTTTAGTCATTCCAAGTCAGCGTTGGGCAGAGGGCTCAATGGATTTTACAATAGGTTTACCCAAGTCTAAAGGAAAGAGTGTCATCATGGTGGTTGTTGATAGACTTACCAAGTATGCACACTTTTGTGCATTATCTCATCCTTTTAAAGCCAATACAGTTTCTACTGCATTTATGGAAACAATTCAAAAGCTACATGGAAACCCAAAGATTATTGTAAGTGACATAGATCCCATTTTCACTTTTCTTGTATTGGCACTCAATTAGCTCATAGCTCATCTCATCATCGTCAATATGATGGGAAAACTGAGATAGTAAACAAATTTTTGGAAGGATATCTTTGTTACTTTGTATCTGATAAACAAGCACAATGGGTCAAGTGGTTACCTCTAGCTGAATGGTGGTATAATACTTCCTTCCATACTGCAGTAAAAATGACCCCATTTATGGCACTTTATGGATATCATCCACCATCGATCACATCGTTTTTAATAGAAAATCCTAAGGTTCAAGCAATAGAATATCAAATTGAGCATCAACAATAACTTCTCCAACTCTTAAAGGATAACCTCACTCTGGCATGAAATCGAATGAAATAACAAGCAATCAGCATCGAAGTGAAGGAAGTTTTGATGTAGGCGATTGGGTATTTTTATGGCTACAACCATACAAACAAATGTCCCTCAAGCAAGATAATAATGATAATAAATTATCACCCAAGTTCTATGGTCCTTACAAGGTGTTGCAAAAGGTTGGTACTATGGCATACAAATTGGAGTTGTCTGCATCTTCCCGAGTACACCCATTTTTCCATGTTTCATGCTTAAAGAAGGTTATCAGTGACAAACTTCCATTTCAAATAGTGTTTCCAGAACTTGACGAAGAAGGAAAAATCATATTTGAGCTTGAAGCAATCATGGAAACAAGTACCTGACAACCACATAATCGATTAATTTCAGAGTATATCATTAAGTGGAAGAACTTATCTGCTCAATATTCCACATGGGAGGATGAGGAATTTATACATAAGCATTTAAAACTACTCAAGCATTGAGGACAACTGTTTTTTGAAGGAGAGGGGAATGTTTTTTTTTAACAAGAACGGGTATGGGATTATATTAAACTTTGGCCAAAATGCCTTTCACCGGTTACATTTGGTCGAGCATAGCCCTTAAACTTTCTTCCACTAGCTGATCAGAGGTCCCAAATCCTGGGTACCCGCGAGCTTTATTCAAGACTATCGATTCTATCTCTGTAATTTTCCCTATCTTAAATAGACAAACAAATTGATTCAACAAAATGCAGAAAAACATGACAATCGTTATGGAATGGAATCCCAGCTCTCAATTTCGTCTGCCAAGAGACAGCTAGCGGAAAGAGGAACTGCCCTGTTGGCTTCCATATCAGCATCTTTATTGTTTTCTCTCAAAACATGGAGGAAAGTTGTAGTCCGGAAGGATTTCATCAAGGTTCTGATTCTTGAAATGATTCTTGCCAGGCTGATGTCTACAAGAGAGGAATCCTCTACTAAGACTTTGATAATGGCTTGAGAGTCTCCTATAATGCTGACTTCTGAGAGACCCATAGCCTTTGCTTGCTTAAGGCCTTGCAAAAGTGCCAAGGCTTCAGCTTGCATGCTGGTTGACTGCCCTAATCCCCAAGCGAACTTTGCCACTGTTGTGCCCTCTTTATTTTTTATAATTCCTCCTACCCCAGCCAATCCAGGATTTCCTTTTGCTGCTCCGTCGAAGAACAAAGAAAATCTGGATTGCCTGAGAAGCAAATCCGACAGTTTGTTCTCCTTCCCCCTGAATTGCCATTCTTTTATGGCCTTGTGGTGCCTAATTTCGCCTGAGAAATGGAGGCCCATAGAGGCACCCCAATCTAAGTCTTGCTGACTCAGATTCAGATCCGGCAGATAGTACCCAAGACTTTCTTTCCAAAGGCATTTTTTTTTAATGATAATGACCTGTGAGTTGAGACTTTCATCCCTGAAGACTCTTCTATTACGCTCGAGCCAGATCTGCCAGCAAGCGAATTTCGGCAGGGAGAGCCATGCTGCTATGAATCTTTCGTTTTTTGGGAGAGTTTCAGGGTAGTAATTCCACCAATTTGCAAAGAGGTCTGATATAGACATGGGAAAAGTGAATTCGGATTTCCAGAAACTCAACAGTCCTTGCCAAATTTCTCTTGAAAAATTACAGTCCAGCATGATATGCTGAGCGTTCTCCTCACTGTTACAGCATAAATGGCAACGGGAGGGGCCATGAAAGCCTTTCTTCTGCAATCTATCAGCTGTTAAAATCACTCTGTGGCATAACAGCCAGCAAAAGGAGTCGACCTTGGGCATGGATTTACAGTTCCAGATCTCGTTCCATACAGTTGGGTTAGGGGGGACGTAAGGTCGCTCCTATAGACTCTTGTAGCCTTGCGGCACCGTGTACAGCCCTGGGGCGGCTCCCCATCCTCGGGCGTCCTTCTTACCCACGCGCAGAGGCGCCATCCCGTTTAGCGAGGCAAGGAGCAGATCGCGAGCTTGAGACAGCTCAGGAGGGACGGGTGGGAGTCTCCAGCGCAGCCATGATCTGCCTTCCCACTGCGAGATGTCCCAAAGTGTGTTGCAGCCTGCGTTGTCCAACCACAAACGCAGCGATTGAAGAGAACTGTGAGACGATAAGGGTGGATGCATCATAATTCTATCTTCCCATATCTTGCATTCTTTACCGTTTCCTGGAATCCAATATGCTCTGTCTCTGATTAAAGGGACTGCTTTTTGGCAAAGTTTGATCAGCTGTGAGCCTGTGGTGGGTAGAGGGGCGTCCAAACATCTCTTTCTCTTTCCCCTGAAGTATTTCCTCCAGAGAGCTCTTTGCGCCCAGCCTGGATGTGATCCAATGACTCTCCAAAAGATCTTGGCTCCCATGGCTATGTTTTGGAGGCTGAGATCCTTGAAGTTAAGGCCTCCTTCGCTCTGAGGCTTGCATATTTTGTCCCAGCTTACCAAAGGGATTTTCCTGTCATTATGGTTGCCCCCTTTCCAGAAGAACTTGCGAATGAAGGCTTCCATTTTTTTTATGATGCCTGAAGGTGCTAGAATTACAGAGAATTGAAAAATGGGGAGGCTACAAAGAACGGATTTGATGAGGATGGTTTTGCCAGCGAGATTTAGCCATGAAAACCCCCAAGCTTGGATTTTGGCCTTAAACTTGTCCAACAGAGGGACCTAATCTCTGCTGTAAGCCAATTTACGAAAGGTGAGGAGGCCCAAATATGTAAAGGAGGACCAGTTGAGGGAAGCAGTAAAGCCCAGAATTCTTGAAATGATTGAAAGGGTGGAAGTCGATATATTCCAACAAAAGATTTTGCACTTACCACTATTTAAGCTGTTACCTGTAGCTTCACTGTAGTCGTCCAAGACCTCCTTGAAACTTGAAGCAGATCTGGCAGAGGCAGCCCCTAACAAGAGGGTATCATCCGCGAACAGGGTGTGATTAACATTTTTAACACCTCTTGCTATATTGAGCCCCGGGATCTCTTGGTTAGCCAGTTTCTGATCCAGGTAGAAACTCAGGACAGAAACATGAAGAACGAAGAGGAGCGAAGAGAGGGGGAAACCCTGCTAAGCCCTCTTAAGGCTTTAAAGAAACCAGCTTCTCTCCTATTCACAAGAGGGGCGATCCAAGGATCAGTAATACAAGCACGAGTCCATTTTAAAAAACCCATTCCAAAGCCGAATTTTTTCAGGACCTCCCAAAGAAAGCTAAGTCTGACCCGATCAAAAGCATTAGCTAAATCTGATTTAATTACCATACCTTTCTCTTTGCGAAGCTGACTCGAATGGATTGCCTCTTGAACCAAGATGAAGTTGTTAGCAAGCTATCTCCCTTGAAAAAATCCACCTTGGTTCTCTGGGATGATGGCTGGAAGTATGCCTTTTTGTCTATTGGCAATGACCTTTGTGATTAGTTTGTATCCAATATTACAAAGCGAGATGGGGCGGAACTGATTGAATTCTTTAGCACCCTTTTCCTTGGGGATGAGGGCAAGGAAGGCTGAATTGGTGTTGCCCCCAATTTTCTGGCAAGTTTGGGATTTCAAAATCATTTTGTAGAGATCTTTCTCCACAATCTGCCAGCAGGTTTGAAGGAATCTTGCAGTGAAGCCATCTGAGCCCGGGGCTTTGTCAGGCTCCATGTCGGAGAGAGCATCTTTTATTTCTTGTATAGAGATCTTCACCTCAAGCTGTTGATTCATTGAAGGAGAGATCCTAGGAGGAACCGCCTCCAAGAATTTAGAGATTGGGTCCGTCACTCCCTCTTCTCTATACAGATTTTGAAAATGGTTGAAAGCTGCTCTCTTTATGCTATCAAAGTCTTTGTGAGTTGAGTTGCCATCTTTTATTTCTGCAATAGAATTGAAGCTCTTTCTGGCTTGAGCTTGTTTGTGGAAGAAGGCAGAATTTATGTCTCCTGCTTTAAGCCATAAACTCCTAGACTTCTGTCTCCAATGCTCTTCCTCTGAAAGGTAGGCTTTATGGAAGATTTGTTGGAGTTCAGCTTCCTTGTCTAATACTTCTTTAGTGATTTCTGCATCTTCATTTTGAGCATGGTGATGGGCGAGGTTGTCCTGGGTTTGCTTTCTCTCTTTTGCAGGAGAGGGAAGGGATTTGGCCCAAGTTTTAAGGACCGCTTTCAATCTTCTAAGTTTTTCTTCCCAAATGAAGAAAGGGGAGCCTTTCACTGGCAGAATCCAGCAGTCATGAACCAGCTTCAGGAACTCTGGTTCCTTAACCCAAAGAGGGTTGAATCTGAAGGGGATGGGTCCAAGATCTTTATGGCCCGACATCTCAAGCAAAATGGGCTTGTGATTAGAAGCGTTGCATGGAGGATATGCAATCTGGATTCTAAGCCCAGCAGAAGAAAGGAACTCTGCACCAAGCATCTATCAAGTCTAGCAGCAATATGACCAGGACCTATTCTTTTGTTAGACCAGGTGTACTTACCATTTTCTGGAGGGATGTCGAGCAGATCCCAGTCCTGCATGAGGTCTTCCACCCATTCCCTTGCAGGATCCCTTATGATTGTTCCTCCTCGCTTTTCCTCCATGCGCATGGTAAGGTTTAAATCCCCTGCCACAATGATGTTTTCCAGATTTTCTGACTCCGACAGTTGTCTGATGGAGTCCCAGCACTCCCTTTTCTCCCCTATATTTGTTGGAACATAGACATTGAAAAGGCTGACTGCCTCCCTTGAGTCCAGAGGCTGGAGCTTCAAAAATAGCCAGTGGGTGTTGTGCAACTCGATGACCAGCCTATACTTGAGAGGGTTCCAGAAGGAGCCCAGACCCCCAGAGGCTCCCCGTGTTGAAACTGCATGTCCGCTGCTTCCTTTCCAAAAAAATTTACTGATTTGGAGAAACTCCTTGTCCTCCATTTTGGTCTCCTGAATCAAAAGAATGTTTGGGGCTTCTCTTCTTATAAGGCTTCTTGTTGCTTCTTCTTTCACTTTTCTCCCCATTCCTCTACAATTCCAGGAGATGATCTTCATCATTTATTTTTATGATGATGGGCTCCCTTGGAACCCTGCACTTGGTTTTTGGTCGTCTTCGAATTTTTTCCAAGGAGTTTCTCCAGAGTGGGCTGGCTACCCGGAAGCTTGTCCTTGTAAGTTTCCTGATCTCTCTTTTCTCTAGCAGATTTACGGCCTCTTGCAGATCTTCTGACCGATGTCTACATGTCTCCTATTTCTCCATCCTCCTCAGACTCCTCCGAGTCATGTTCCTCCTCGGATGCTTCTGTTTGCTTTTCCTTGTTTCTTGTCGTGGCACTTTCTTCAGGTCTTGAATCTGCTGAAGTCGTTTTTTTTGGTGGATTATCTTGCTTATCTTCTTCCTCGGGAGTCTCTTCAGCGGAGCTTAAGACCACATACCTGTTTTCTTGACTTTTTGGTGGGTGAGCATTCTAGGTGGAGGCAGGATTGGGGCCATGAACCCTAGATTTCTTTTGGGATGCCTTTGACCTCTTGACCTGGTTCCAGCCCTCTTCCTTACCTTTCTCTGCTTCCCCTTTGTTCGGGCACCCTCTTGCAAAGTGGCCATAGATATGACATTTTCGACATTTGAAAGGAAGTTGCTCATAGTCCAGCACTTGCACGTGCGTCCAACTACCGACCTTTAATTTGATGGCCTCCGGAAGCCCCACCTCTAAGTCTACCTCGACACAGATTCGGGCGCAATCATACTGGTCATTGTTGTTTGCTCTATCAATGAATTTTCCCAGAGTATTCCCTATGTGCTTGAGGGACTCCCAGTTCCAGCAATGCACTGGGAGATTAGGGAGCCGAACCCAGACAGGGACCGCCGTTGGGACATCCATGGTCGGATCGAAGTCAGGGGTCCATTTGTTGAGATAGAGACCCTAAGGTCCCATGAAATATGGCCCATTCCTGAAGATCAGGTCTTTGTCCTCCTTTGTGTTGAACTCAAACAGGAAGAAGCCTCTACCCAGAAAATAAGAGGTGACATTGTTTTCGATCAACGGAACCCAGTTCTTGATGACCCAATTTTCTGTTGATTTTGGCGAGGGCCAAAGGCCCGTGAATTGACCCACCAGGGCTCGATCTGCCAGGGACAAAGCAACCTGGATCGGACCCTCAGGAGGAAGGTTTACCTCCGGAACATCGTCGAGCCTTTTGACGAATTTAGAGATTTCGGGCTTCTTCTTTTTGGGCAGCGAAGCAAGGAGAGAGGAGAAGGCTGCTTCAGCTTCCGGGGGTGAAGCTTGCGAGGGACCGGTAGGCGAGCCTTGGGCCTCCATGGCAAAGCACAGATCAGCAAAACTGATCTGCACCAAGCAAGAACAGGAAGCAAGGCATCTCAAGCTCGGAGAGAAGGAGATCCGATCAGATCCTTCAGGACGAGGGTGATCCAAGCAAATCTGACAGGTGCAGGGGTGCAGCGCGGACTAGGCAAGGAGCAGAAGGGAGGCCTGGCAGATCCAAGCAGCCCCGTAATCAGGAGGACTAGGATCGAGGGCAGAGAGGCTGAGAGGGCAGCGCCCAGGTTTAGACTGCGCAGATCGCAGCGAGGGCAGCAGCACTAGAATTTGAAGGAGAGGGGAATGTTAGGCCCCAATAATACTAGTGTATTCCCCTTATTGTTATTGTTAATATATCCCCCTATCGTTATTATTGTGCCCTTACATTATTATTGTTATGTAGGATCTGATTATATTGTGACAATTGTCCTCCAGGTTGGAGGAATATTTCGTTTTATATGCAGCTATACCTCCAGGAGAGAGGTGGGGAGACATTGAGTTCTAGACTTCAGAGTTACATAGAGCTGGGCAGTCCATCAAGGTGAGGATTGGACAGGTGTTTCCCCTTAGATCAATACCCTTTATACAGGGGCCCATAGTATTCAGTAGCACATGGATAAGTGTCAGTTGATGCAGTCAGTTCTTGAGGAACAATTGCAGTACTAGTTGTAGTCATATGCTGACGGGCGCAGTGCAATTGCAGCGCAGATAGACTCAATGAACAACGTAGAGGCTAGTAACAATCAGAGACTCATGAGACAGTTGCATCATAAGGGCACAGTTGATTCATTATTCAGTATTTTTGGATTTTAGTTGCAGTAGTTGCAGCAACAACAACATGAGATCAGTTGCAGTGTAGTGGTATAGTTGACAACAATATAGTAGTACAGTGTAGGTTTAGCAACAGTATTGATGCAGTATTGATTAAGCTATAGTTATGGCAGATGAATCAGAGTTACACAGTACTTGGTGCACAATGGTAGTTTTCATAGTTGTTAGACATCAACAATGTGTGTAGGAGATGTTATGAGATCATCTACAACACCTTCCTTGCTAAGAGGGAGTGCTGATTTGTGTAGCATAAAATAGGTGTTCTAGTCTTGACTTTGGTCAGAGAGGATTAGAAACACAAGAGCTCCAGAACCCAGAAAAATTTTCAGGAGAAAACACCTAGAGATGGCTCAATTAAGTTAATTAGGCAATAATTAATTTTTTCATAAGTCCAACTTAGGAAAAGTATTAATTAATAGCAATTAATTAAGAAAGGTGAGATTTCTCTAGAAACTCACATGGATCAAATCAAAAATAATATTGGTCGAACTAATGAGGATTTAATCATGGTTGTTGGTGAGCCAACGAGAGATTATAAGAGGAAGTCGATGGGATTGGAGCTAGATGCAGAACACAGAAGCTAGTAGTGTGAGTTCCTTGGCAGATCGAGCTATCCAGCTACAAAGGTCTAGCAAAGGAAGGGAGTTCGAGCCAGAATGGATGCAGAGGGGCAGAGATAGTGATTTTGGAGGAGGTTTCCAGTTTCAGAGAATCAGGAGAGGAGGATGCATTATTTCTCTAGGAGGTTACGCAGGGACTGCGTAGTAGCCTCAAGAAGGTTGTTCAATTTGTCTGACCAAGAGGAGGATTCTGTTGCCAGAGGCCAAAATATTTTTCTAGAGAGCCAGAGAATTCCTTCCAGAGTAGCAACAGTCAGTAAGAAGTAGATTCATGGAAATTCCTGGCAGATCATGTGAGTGACTGAACAAGGCTTACGCAACAGTTGCACAAAGGGGTCTGAGTTAGCCAATTCAAGTTGCTAGATTGAGCTAGGATTTCTTGTGGAGGAAGGTAAATTTCCCTCAGTTTATTTTGCCAGTATTTCTCTTAGATTTGATTACTAGTTTGGGCATCCATGTATTGTACTCATAATTTCACTGCTGCATAATAATACAATCATCATCTGTTGCATCGGTTCTCCCAGTTGGGTTTTTCCAAGGAAAAATGTCCAAAAATAATTATATCAAATTTTTATTCTATGTGTGTTATCATTTTCTCAATTTAGAATTATTTCCGCATTGTTTTTATTTGTAAAGAATTGCAATGTGATTAATTCATTATTTTACCATTAAAAAAAAAAGGAGTAAATTGCATAATTTATCAATTAGAATAATTAATTCCAATTGCTACAATTTAAGGAAAATTTGATATGACATGCCCCTCATTTATTAGATATCCACTATATAGCTTATCGAGAAGCATTAGCAACAAATGATGCTTCATCTTATTTTTAAGAGTTGCAAGTTATTGATAAGTTTGCAAACAAAATCTACTCATGGTTAGGGAAATCTACTAAAAGACATGGAGAATTGAAAGAGATAATGGAGAAATTTCAAATCACAAAGCTAAGTCATAGTAGATGTCTTTCTAGAGGCAAAGTCATGGAAAGAAAGACTTGTTAAGATCATGCTTGCTTTGTTAAGAGACTGAGAGTTAGTGGAGGAAATAATGTATGAGAAGGCTAAAATATTTCAAGTTCAATTTTGCATCCACTTACTTGCATATGTGCTTATTGAGTTAAATAAGTTGAATAAAAATTTCAAGAGGACCATGTTCACATTACATCTATTGGAATGACTTTGGATATCACTATTAGCTTGCTTCATGAGCGATTTCTAAGAGACATATTTGGGGCCAATGTAATGCACACATAATTTTTTTTAAATAAAACACAAGGAGGAACTCTTGAGATTGCAGATTGCACATGTACATGAATTGAGGTTTCAGAGTTTGCTAAAGTCACAAAGATCAGGGACATTAGATGATCGCATTATGCTAGGAAAAGTTTTTTTAATGAAGATGATTCACTCTCTAAATGCAAGGTTCACATATTTACCTATTTTTAATGCATCTAAGCTTTTTAGTCCTCATAATTATTACGAGGATGTGGATGATAGATATTTTCAAACAAGAAGATGGTTGACATATTTATGTGAGAAATATAGTGTTGGAGGGTTGGCTATTGTGGATAGTATTAAATGTATGGATGAATTGATTTGTACTGTGTATAAATATCATCCAAAAAAACATATGTTTGGAGCATGGAATCTATGTAGAGGTGAATTTGAATGGTTTGAAGTATTTCCATGTTTAATGTGGCTATGGAAAAAAATTACTTTTATTTTTGCTAGTACAACGGTTTGTGAAATAGGCTTTTCAAAATTAAATTGGATAAAAAATGATGATAGCTCAATAATTTATTTAAAAACATTGGATATGTTAATGTTTCTCTCTCTCAATGCACCTCATGCTCTAACTGAGGTAGATTCAAACATTATTTATGATGAATGGAAAGAGATGAAAACTCGAAAATCTCTTCCACTATGAAAATAGATTGAAATAACTAGTAAGTTCCATTCTTTATTATCATCATTGACTTACTCTATCGAGCACTTGAAAGAACCATTTTAGTAAGTGAAATTTTTCAGTTTTAGGCCATTTGACTTTTACTTTTTGTTTTACAATATCTCTCAAATTCTAGTATGTTTACCATCAACTTATTTTACAAAAAAAAAAAACAAAAAACAAAATTGTAATTTGTCAATATACTTATTTTTAATTTATTTTTGTTTGAGGTCTCATAAATGTATTTGAATTTTTTCTTCCTCAAATTTTGTTTTATCCAAATCCAATGATCATTTAAATAGAAATGTTACAAGCTGCAACTTCAATGATGCATGATAGGCATGTCTATGAGAAAAATTTGGAACGTAATACTTTTTTGTGATCATTTGCATATTCCACTACATACTAATTTAAATTTTAGATCATGATTAATGTTATCACCTACAATTTGTGGAATGCATATATTCTAAGATAAGGATTAGTATTTATTTTTTCTATCATATTTTTTTGAAGATGAGATTATAGGTTAAGTAGTAAGCATTGTATATGAAAGCATAACCATATTTTTTCAAGTTTGTATGTGATTTTTTTATAACATATTAAATTTAATCATTGCAGAATATTGTGCAAGATATGCTAAGTTGGAGGACCACAACCGTCAAAGTTCTATAACTGAAAGAGAAGGCACCTTTGATTAATTGTGCAATCAGGTCTAGGGACTTTGGTTCCAATTATTTGAGATGTGCAATTATTGGAAGTCTTAGCTTTCCAAAAGAGTTTAAATAGATTATAGAACAATGATCCACTTAATATATTCAAATCTGAATTTTATAAGCTAGAATTCCATTGATACCTCTCATCTAAGCTAGAATTTAAATTTAATTTTCTAAATGAGACCTTTCACATACTTCTAATATAAGTATTTATGTTTTCACATATTTATGTTCTTATGTCAATCTCATTAAGATGTAGTAATTTTTATATGTTTATTTTTTGTTCCTATTTTATGTTGAAAATAGCAACAAGAAATGCTAAATATAGAAGTGCTAAAAATAGCATTTCTATAAATAGCATTTCGGGATACATTCCAATTTTAGTTAGTCCCTAAACTAAAATTGAGAATTAAAATTCGAATTTGATCTTAGCAATTGTTTGAAAAATAATTAATTAATTCATCTTGAGTTAATTAGTTGGAAAAAATCAAACATAAAGTCTATGTGAAGACATGCAACAGTTTTCCCTTTGATTGAGAAAGTTATCCCTTAACTAAAGTGATCAGGATGAGTTGTACTTTGAGTTGTAATTAGTTAGCTCAGTTAACTGAGTTAAGTCCAGTTAGATTAGTTCCAACAGTTTATGGAACTGATTGTGAGTTTAGTTAGTTAATGCATGCATGCATGTAACTAGTGTACTTCAGATAACTAAATATTCCCTCATAAATAACTCATGCATGTCAGTTCAGTCAGAGACCCAGTTGAGATCAGATGATGGGACAGTGTACTATCAGTTGCAGGAATATTCCATTGAGGATATCTCTTGCATGCAAAAGGAATTCGTTCCTTGGAGATTGCGCAATTACTTCTGAGTTTGGTAAGTTGTGTGAGAGGTGAATTCACACAGGTGGTAGCAAGAGGACCCAGGAGAAACTGCACAAGGAAATAGGAGGCTTGGAGGACCAAGGGAAGGCATATGTTGTGTCTATTTAGTCTATGAGCAGAATTGAGGGATTTTACTGAGAGTTGGATAGCTTGTGAGCTAAAGCTTTGTGTAATCCGGTGATATTTCCACTTGTATGATAATACAAGATCGGGGTTTTTAGCTAAGGCTTTCCCCATAGTATTCTTCTGTGTTCATGTGTGATTGATTTTTCATTCTCTGTTATATGTGTTCTATTTGATCTTGCTCAAAATCGATTAAGCATCCGCAAGTTTGTTTGTAGAAGTAGATCAAGTATTTTGCTTTAGTATATTGCATTATCTAGTGATCTACAGTGAGAAATTCTACATGGTATCAGAGCAAAGGTGATCAAAGTGAAGAACAGTATACAAAGAAGGAAGAAGTTCAAAGTTTGAAGTTCCTGATTATAGAAATCGAATTCTTATCGCATCTCAAATTTCACCAATGGCGTTCAACGGTTTGAGACTCGAGTATGCCCTGGATGGTAGCTCGAATTGTATAGCCTAGAAGGATCGCATGGAAGCGGTATTAGAGGACAACAGTTTGAAGGACTTCATTGATCAAGAAGTCCCCAAGCCAGCAGCTGCTAATGCCCAAGAAATGGTGGAATGGAAGAAATATGTGGCTAGAGAAAGGAGGATTCTTCTGGAGGGAGTTCAAGACCACATTGTCTCAAGTCTCCATGGGAAGGAGACACCTTTTTCAATGTGGAAAACATTGAAGGATCTATATCAGAATAGTAGCAATCAGAGGAAGCTGGCGCTGAAAGACAAGCTTCGAAAAATCAAGTGTGAAAAGGGCGACACGATATCTACATATCTGAACAAGATCACCACTTGCAAGGATGAGCTTGGAAGTGTAGGAATCACGACAGTTGATGATGACATGGTGAGTCTTGCTCTCCTCAGTCTTCTTAAGAGCTAGCATAGCTACCAAGACTCAGTAAATGGAAGAGAGAAATTGCTAGATTGGGAACGACTTTGGTCAGATCTCATGCAGGAGGACATAAGGAGAAGCACTAGATATGGATCTTCATCAAAGCAAGATGATGAAGAAAATCTAGCCTTAGCGAGTAAGGTGAGGAAAGGGAAGGGGAAGGCTTCCCATTCCAAATCGAGTTCTTCCCATGGTGGGAAGAAGATTGACAAATCGAAAGTGCAATGCTTTCATTGTCATGAGGTGGGCCATTATGCAACAAATTGTCCACAGAAGAAATCCAAGAAGGGATCCTCGAAGGGATCAGATGGTGAGGCACTGGCCTCATAGTTCGAATTGGATTTCACCCTCATCGCATGCATGGTTTCATCGATGGTGGGTTGTGTTTGGTACCTGGACAGTGGAGCCTCATTCCACATGACCGGTGACAAGAGTTTATTCAGTACCTTGGAGGAGAAGGACCTCCAGATGCACATAGAGATGGGCGATGATGGAAAGTACCATGTTTCAGGTGAAGGTATGGTTGTGTTTCAGAGGGAGCATGGAGCTCCTCTCACCCTGACTGATGTAAAGTATGTGCCTGGACTGAAGAAGAACCTGGTGTCCGTCGCTATGTTGGAAGATAAAGGCTATGATGTAGTCTTTAGTAAAGGAAAGGCATTCCTGAGGTACATCGGCATTGGACAGACCAAGAGGATTGGGATTCGACTAAAGAATCTCTATAAGTTTCAAGTAGATGACTATGCTGCATTGAGTTCCAAATCAGAGTTGGTGTAGAGCCAAAATATTGGTGAGCTATGGAACAGAATATTGGGCCACTTGCACCATGGGGCCTTGAAGATCATGCAGCAGATTTCTACCGGACTTCCCAAGGGCAAACTGGAGCAAGTGGATACATGCAAAGGTTGTACCTTGGGTAAGTATGCAAAATATTCCTTTTAGGATCGAGACAGTAGAGCTGGAGCAATCCTGGAGCGAGTTCATACAGATGTGTGTGGACCATTCTCTACAACCTCCACCGCTAAACAAAGGTACTATGTTATTTTTATTGATGATTTTTCTCGTAGATGTTGGATCTACTTCATGCAGAAGAAGGATCAAACCTTCTCAAGGTTTTGTGAGTTCAAAGCCTTGGTTGAGAAAGAATCTAGAAAGAAAATAAGAGCCTTGTGAAGCGACAATGGTGGAGAGTATGTCTCCCAACAGTTTAAGGAGTTCTATACAGCAGAAGGAATTAAATGGGAGTTAACGACACCCTATAACCCACAACAGAATGGGGTGGCCGAAAGGAAGAATAGATCGATTGTGGGAGTAGCTCGGGCGATGTTGCATGACCAAAGCCTACCACTTCATTTGTGGGCTGAGGCATGCAATACAATAGTATACTTGCAGAATAGAAGCCCACATCATATACTGGGGATGAAGACACCAGTGGAGGCCTTCTCCGGGAAGAGACCAGATGTGAGTCACTTTAGGATCTTTGGATCATCGGTTTATTTCCATGTGACCAAAGATGCCCGAAAGAAGATAGAGCCAACAGGTGAGTTGGGGATACTTGTGGGGTACACTGATACACCCCACAACTATCGGGTGTTCTTTCCTACCAGTCAGAGGACAGTGGTACGCAAAGATATGAAGTTCGACGAGCAGAAAGCCATGTGAGTATCCTTTGAGAGGGAGCTCAAGTTGCATGCAGAGGAGGAACTTTTGATTCCTAAGGAGGAGGAGCCTCAGACTGATGCAGAGCAACCGCATGCAGAGGATCTAGGAGTGGAGACATCCACTCATGCAGAGTCTTCCATAGATGGGCGGAAACGCTCAAGGGAAGCTGACAGATTGGTGATGGATGCGATAGAGAATGTGGGACAGCCATCCTCTCAGCGTAGACAAAGGAGATCACTCGAGCGGTACACTGGTTACATGGCCCTGGTTGGGGAGTGTGTAGATACTGAACCATCTTCCTTCGAGGAAGCAGTGCAGCAACCAGTCTGGGTTGATGCTATGGTGGAGGAGTACGACTCCATAGTTTGGAATAGTATTTGGGATGTTGTCCCAAGGCCGGAGGACAAGTCAGTGGTGAGTTCCCGATGGCTTTACAAGGTAAAGCAAGTAACTGATGGTAGTGTGGAGAAACATAAGGAATGGTTCGTTGCCCGTGGTTTCTCATAGATCGAGGGGATCAACTACGATGAGACTTTTGCTCCTGTAGCAAGGTACTCATCTATCAGATTGATGTTGGCACTATTAGCACAGATGGGTTGGAAGATCCATCAGATGGATGTGAAGACTATGTTTCTCAATGGCAAGATTAAGGAAGAGGTATACATAGAGCAGCCGGAAGGATTTGAGATGTTTGATCGTGAGTTGCATGTGTGCTGACTCAAGAGAGCTTTGTACAAGATGAAGCAAGTACCTCGTGCTAGGTACACCAGGATCGACAGCTATTTCACCAGGTTGGGCTTCACAAAGAGTGACGCAGATGCGAACCTTTACCACATCATGGTAGAAGGTAAGCCATTGATCATTGTTCTTTATGTTGATGATCTGATATAGACAGGTGATGATCAGTTGATCAAGTCTTGCAAGGATGACCTTGCAAGAGAGTTTGAGATGAAAGACATGGGTCTCATGCACTACTTTCTAGGCATGGAAGTGTGGCAGAAGGATGGGGAAGTGTTTGTGTCTCAAGGCAAGTATGCCAATGAGATACTCAGGAGATTCCACATGGAGAAGTGCAAGCCCATGCAGACTCCTCTAGCAGGTAACTGGAGGAAGGAGGATGCTACTTTAGGTGAGGTAGTAGTTGCTACTGTTTATCGGCAGCTTGTGGGTTCATTGATGTATTTAGTGAACACATGACCATATTTGTGCTTTGTAGTGAACCAGCTGAGTCAAGCTATGGTTCAGCCTACCAAGCTATTTTGGAAGGCAGCGAAGCATGTGCTGAGATACCTCAGAGGCACATCTTAGTATGGATTATGGTACAGACGGACAAAGGGAGTGAAGCTTCAGGGCTTCACAGATGTAGATTGGGCAGGGAGTCCATCAAATCAGAAGAGCACTTCAGGAGGAATTTTCAACCTTGGTTCAGCTGCAGTTTCTTGGTACAGTAGGAAATAGAGGTCAGTTGCACTTAGCTCAGCAGAGGCTAAATACATGGCTTCCAGTCAGGTAGCATGTGAGGCCATTTGGATGCGGAAAATTCTAGTTGGATTGTTTGGTCAGAGGATGGATCCAGCTGTGATCTATTACGATAATCAAAGTTGTATCAAACTCTCCGAGAATCCAGTATTTCATGATAGGTCCAAGCACATCGATATCCGATATCATCATCTTCGAGACTGTGTGGTGAAGAGGATCATGTTGTTGCTATATGTTTCGACCGAGGAGTAGGATGCAGATATTTTGACTAAGGCATTGTCAAAATGCAAATTCGAGTTCCACAGAGACAGGATTGGGGTGACTGATAATCCCTTTCTTGTTGAGAGGGAGTGTTGAAAATAGCAACAAGAAATTCTAAATATAGAAGTGCTAAAAATAGCATTGTTATAAATAGCATTTCGAGATACATTCCAATTTTAGTTAGTCCCTGAACTAAAATTGAGAATTAAAATTCGAATTTGATCTTAGCAGCTGTTTGAAAAATAATTAATTAATTCATCTTGAGTTAATTAGTTGGAGAAAATCAAACATGAAGTCTATGTGAAGACATGCAACAGTTTTCCCTCTAATTGAGGAAGTTATCCCTTAATTAAAGTGATTAGGATGAGTTGTACTTTGAATTGTAATTAGTTAGCTCAATTAACTAAGTTAAGTCCAATTAGATTAGTTCGAACAGTTTGTGGCACTGATTGTGAGTTCAGTTAGTTAATGCATGCATGCATGTAACTAGTGTACTTCAGATAACTGAATATTCTCTCATAAATAACTCATGCATGTCAGTTCAGTGAGAGACCCAGTTGAGATCAGATGATGGGACAATGTACTATCAGTTGCAGAAATATTCCATTGAGGATATCTCTTGCATGCAGAAGAAATTCATTCCTTGGAGATTGCACAGTTACTTCTGAGTTTGGTAAGTTGTGTGAGAGGTGAATTCACACAGGTGGTAGCCAGAGGACCCAGGAGAAATTACGCAAGGAAATAGGAGGCTTTGAGGACTGAGGGAAGGCATATGTTGTCTCTATTCAGTCTATGAATAGAATTAAGGGATTGTACTGAGAGCTGGATAGCTTGTGAGTTAAAGCTTTGTGTAATCCGAAGATATTTCCACTTGTATTATAATACAGAGATCGGGGTTTTTAGCTGAGGCTTTCCCCAGATTATTCTTCTGTGTTCATGTGTGATTGATTTCTCATTCTTTGTTATGTGTTCTATTTGATCTTTCTCAAAATTGATTAAGCTTCCGCAAGTTTGTTTGTAGAAGTAGATCAAGTATTTTGCTTTAGTATATTACATTATTTGGTGATCTACAGTGAGAAATTCTACATTTTAGACTCATAAGAGAGACAAAATATTATGGATGTGAAATATGTTAGTAAAGTTTGATCTTTCAGATCTCTCACCAGAAATGGGGTATATTTTGAAAATTTTGCTATATGTAACAACCTTTTGTTAACACAAATATTGTTGGTTTTTTCTTTCTGAAAATGAATGTAAAGATATTATATTGTTGTCAATTGAAATGCATTTTTAAAAGTTTTTCATTATGGAAGGGCAACATGAATATATGCCCTTCTAATTGAAATTAAGACCATCCCTTGAAATTTGGGCACTACATGCATTTGATATTAATAACAAATAAAAGTATTGTTATGTGAAGGTTGATCCAACAGTTAAGATAATCCTTACATTACTCTAATTCGAACATTTCTAATCCTATTTTATCCATTGCATTAGATGCATTTATTTCAATGTAGATGTTAATTCTGATTAAGTACACTAGATGCATTGATTTTTTTTTATGAATGTTAATTTTGATCATATTTTATTAAATGAACTTGATGCATTTATTTTAGTGTCTACTCAAAGTAATTATTGACGAAATGCATTGATTTCTGTGTTGCAATAATTGACATAACCATTTCCTCTCATAATGACCGCGTGGAGATGTGCACATTGAGGATTTAAGAAGACACATATGTGAACATGTTAGACACGAATAAGAAGAAGAAGAAATAGAGAATTCAAAAGAAATGTGTGGTGAACAAAGAGAATATCAAAGAAAGGAGAAAAGTGAATAACAAAAACCAAATCAAGCCACATATCTAAGAGAATATCAGAGAGCATATTGAAAAGGAGAGACACAACAAATGATAGTTGAAGAGCTTGATGAATAGAGAAAATCAAGGGAAAACAGGGGTTATGAATTGAGTTTACTCAGGGAGTGAAGGATTGGAACTGGTAAGAACTAGGGTTTCAAGAATATTCAGGAGTTGAACGATGTGGAAGGGTGCAAAGGGGGGAGCTCCACTCCCTCCTACAGACAAGCAGTAGCCAATCGAGGTAAGAAACCGTTGGAGACGGCTAGAAGTCTTTCAAGAGAAGGGAAAAGGAACATTGATGAGGCGCAGGACTTGACCAATTCAAGGGAGGACAACAGTTTAAAAGGCAATGAGGAAGAGGACAAAAAACAGGAAGCAGAAATCAAAACGCAAAAGGGTCCATGTAAGCCTAAGGTTGAGGTCACACCCAGAGTAGTTTTAAATGATCCTGCACTACAGGCGCACAGGGATCACATGCGGACCTATGCTATTATTTGTAAATTCATGGGATTATGGCCCACTGAGAAGGCGCTGCAGGCGTGGATTAAATACCACTGGAAACCTAAAGGAGGCATAGACCTACATCTTGGATCAAAAGGTTTCTTCACGGTAGTCTTCACAAATATAGAGGACAAAGACAGGGTGTTTGAAGGAGGGCCCTACTTCTATGCAGCTACAAGCCTTTATATGTGGCCTTGGATGATGAATTTCGTACTGGAACGCGAGACTTTCACTTCAGTCCCAGTCTGGGTAAGACTCTATTCCCTACCTCTAGATTACTGGCAAACTGAATCTTTATCTACAATAGGAAATAAACTAGGGCGTTTTGTCAAAGCTTCTAAGGCTACCAGAAGGGGAAAATACACTTCCTTCGCTCGAATATGTGTGGAGATGGATCTCTCTGGAGCTCTACCGGACGAGGTCATCTTGGAAGTTTTTGATGAAGAATGGGTGCAAACCGTGGATTATGAACATATTCCTTTCAGATGTCGAAGGTGCCATGAACATGGGCACCTATTTAGAGATTGCCCTCTTAGTAAAATAGAGACCAAAAGTAAAGCTACCACAGTGAAAGATACTGAAAGATTTCACAAAATGGGGTATAGAGGAAAGGGGGGTAAAAGGGGGCCCAAGAAAAATCAAACAGAGGGGCAACAGGCCAGTCAGAACAGGTTCCAAGTATTAGAAGAAGAGGAAGAGGCAACAAAGGTAGATCAGGAAATGGAGGAAAGCCAAGGAGAGAAAGATAAGGAGGAAAATAGTGTGAAAACATAGGATACTTATAAACAGACAGGGACTATGCTGAACAACAAGGAACTAGAAAGGGACCAAGAAATGACCCCGAGTGAGATGGAAACGGAGGATCATGAACTGCAGGATATTCTTGACAGAGAACACCTAGATCTGGAAGGCTTCTTGAAACAGGGGACCATGGGAGGGGTTGACTCATTACCTCAAGAAGAGTTTAACAAAGTGTAGTAGTTATTCCTATGGAGAACCTAGACTAATAGGCTGGAAGGACAAAGACACACAAAAATGCAGGGCAACGAAGGGGTGAAAATTATGAAAACCATACCAGGACTAGCTCCCAGTAATCCAGGAAGGAAAAGGGGCAAGAAAAAACTAATTGAGTTATTGATGGAATGTGGAAAACTAATGATAGATACAGGTAAGATGAAAGATCTAATCAGCTACTCCTTTACAAATCTTTCATAATGAAGCTAACATCTTGGAATATCAGAGGTCTAGGAAGTAAAAGGAAACAAAGGTTACTCAACAATAGAATGAAACAAGAAGCTCCGGACATGATCTTTATCCAGGAAACTAAATGTTCCATTCAAAAAATAAAGGAGATACATAGCAGATGGCTCAATAAATATGAGTTTCTAGAAGTCAAAGCAGACAAAACAGCAGGAGGTATCCTTACTCTTTGGAACCCCCAAAAGATTGGCATAATAGATGCTGAGGCATCTAGGAATTATTTATCAGTGGTTATTCAGCCTGTTGGAGACAGGGAGATGTATTTAATTACAAATGTTTATGGGCCTCAAAGACCTGATGATAAACTCAGGCTTTTAGATTCTCTTGGGGAACTAAGAGATAGACATGCAGAAATACCATGGATAATGGGAGGGGACTTTAACATGATCAAATCCCTTACGGAGAAAAAAGGTGGGACCAGAACTTTAAGCAAAGACTCTATAGAATTTCAGAATTTTCTTGACAACATGAAGCTAGTTGACACAGATACAAGTAATGGCCTCTTTACATGGAACAATAAGAGAGGAGGAGAGTCTTAAGTAGCCTCAAAGCTAGACAGATTCCTTATCTCAGAGGACCTCATGCTCATAGGCATGGATATGACAGTAAGAATTCTCCCCTTCAATGGCTCGGACCATTGGTTTGTCCAACTTGAGGTTCAGGGCATTGGCACCCCCAAGAACAGACCTTTTAGATTTAAGAATATCTGGCTCACCCACCCAGATTTTATCAGTGACATTGCTAAATGGTGGACAGAGGATATGCAGATTCAGGGTACGAGAATGTTTCTACTACACAAACGACTGAAACATATCAAGCTCAGACTCAAAGATTGGAACAAGAATGAGTTTGGCAATATTTTTGAAGTGAAAAAAGTTGTCAAAGGTAAAATGCAGGAACTCAATCAAGCCCTTATCACGAATGGCTTTGATAGGGAAAGGAATGATCAAGCCACCAAGCTTCATCAGGACTGGGAGAATCTACGTAAACAAGAGGAGATATTTTGGAGACAAAAATCAAGGGTTCAATGGCTAAAAGAAGGGGAGAGAAACACAAGGTTTTTCCACATATCCACTATGGAGAACAGGTCACATAATAGGATCTCAACGATCAAGGACTCTAAAGGTCAATTACTCAATACCCATAAAGACATAGAAGCTGTGTTGGTTTAGCACTTTCGAAGTATCGCAGAGGAGACCATCTTAGATAGAGATCATTTTATCAGGGACTTCACGAAGCACATTCCTAAGTTAGTAACAAGGGAAGATAATTACAATCTCAATAGGTCAGTGAATGAAGATGAGGTTAGTGAGGTTATCAAAGAAATGCAGAATGGAAAAGCGCCTGGCCCTGATGGTTTCAATGTCGATTTTTTTAAAGCTTGCTGGAACATTGTCAAGCAAGATATTCTGGATGTCGTGGAGGACTCCAGAATGAGTAGAACCATTCTGAAGGTGCTCAATACATCTTTCATCTCTCTGATCCCCAAATAGGACAATGCTCTGACTCCAGACAGATTCAGACCCATAGCCTTGTGCAATGTGGTGTACAAGATAATATCCAAAGTAATTGCCAATAGACTCAAACCCCTTCTCCCCACTCTAGTTTCTGTGGAGCAAACAGGTTATGTGGAGGGCAGACAAATTCTAAATAACATCATCCAAGCACATGAGGTGGTGCATTCATTGTTAAGTAATAAGAAGGCGGGAATGATTATGCAACTGGACCTAGCCAAGGCTTATGATAAGTTGAATTGGAACTACATCAGGAAGGTCCTTCTAGCCTTCGGATTTGACCACAACTGGGTCAGGTGGGTCATGGCCCTGGTGACTTCTTCTAGTTTTTCAATTCTGGTTAATGGTTCTCCATCTAAAACTTTTAAACCTTCAAGAGGCCTCAGGCAGGGAGATCCTCTCTCCCCCTTTCTCTTTATCCTCATGATGGAAGGACTTGGTCGATCTATCAAGCATGCTAAAGAAGTGGGTACTATCCAGGGGCTCAAACTCTCTGAGACTGGACAGGCTTTGACCCATCAGCAATTTGTAGATGACACTATGCTTCAGGGCATCCCCACGGTCAAAGAGGTGCTAGCATATAAACAAATCCTAAGTGACTTTGCCATGGCAGCTGGTACAGAGGTAAGCCTCTCCAAATCTAAGATTTTCTTCTTTAATACTAATATTGCTATTCAGTGGAATATCTCCAGAATTTTGGGCTTTCAAAGAGATGTGCTACCTTCCAAATACTTGGGAGTTCCACTAACTGACAAACCTCTGCACAAGAGTATCTGGGAGCCAGTGATTAACAAGATGCAAGACAAGACTAGGAAATGTACCATTAGATCTTTGAACTTGGCAGGTTGACTGTTGCTTAAAAAAGTCGTCCTTCAATCAATCCCCACCTTCATGCTTTCAGCCCTTCCAGCTCCAAAAGGAGTCTTGCATCAATTTAGAATCATTCAAAGAGACTTTATTTGGGGTAAGGGGGAGGAGAAAAATAAATGGGCCTTGGTAGCCTGGGATACTATTTGCAGACCTAAAAACCACGAAGGTCTTGGTCTGGATGACCCGAAAGTGCTAAACAAAGTTTTAGGGGCTAAACTATGGTGGAGATGGGTAAAATATCCAGAGGCACAATGGGATCGTATTTGGAAGGACAAATATGCTAGCAATTGGAAAAACAGTAACCTTATAAGGATGTCTGGCATCATAAAGGGCTCCTACATCTAGAATAAAGCGTGGGAGAATAGAAGCATTAAAAATAGTTTCTGGGAAATCAGAGCGGGAGATCTAGCTTTGTTTTGGGAGGATAAATGGCAACAAAAACCTATACTGCTAAGAGAGGACTTTGTGGAACTCAAGAATGATACTGACACCAAAGGACTACTTAGGGTAAAAGATTTTTGGGATAAGACTAGCAGTGAAGGAAAATGGCGTGCTTGGAAGAATATGGATTTCAGGGATGACAGCCCCTTGAAAGTAAAAGTTGATGCACTTCTAGTAATGTTGGACCCAAAGGAAAATACTAGTATCAAAGGATCATGACCAACTTAGATGGGGCAATAATAATGAAGGAAACTTTAATCTTAAGGCAAAGCGCTTAGTCCTAGAGCCTGATTCTAATGAACTCGATAGGGTTTGGAAAAACCTATGGAGACATCAAGGATGGATTAAAACCAAACTTTTCATGTGGCTGGTACATCATAAAAAAATTCTTACTTGGGATAACATTAGGAAGAGGGGTGTTCTGGGACCTTCTAGATGCCAGCTTTGTGAGTCTCAAGAGGAAATGATGGAGCACCTACTCAACACCTGCATATTCACCTCCAACTTGTGGGATGCTTTTTCCTTCATTTTCAGAATGATAGACAGGGACAGAGGGAGAATCACCAATACCCTTAATAACTGGAGAGGAAACTTTTTTGATTATGAAATAATCAGCAAAGCTTGGGCTTTAACTCCAAGCTTCATAATATGGAATGTATGGAAGGAAAGGAACAATAGAATCTTCAAACATAAAAAAAGTTCCTACCAAAGCATCATGACTTAGATCTTAAGTCAGATCAAGGAGACGGTGGGAACTTTATTGCAGACTCACCCAAATAATCCCCCTTCAAATGTTGATTTGCAGATACTTCTTCAGTTGGGTATGTAGGGGCTTATTCCACAGGGCATGGACATGAAGGTAAAGAAACTGGCCACTGAAAAAGACTTCTAGCATCCTCCCCCTCAGGGTTTTATGAAATTCAACATAGATGGAGCCTCAAAAGGCAATCTGGGTATTGTTGGTTATGGTGGGGTGTTAAGGGATGAAAATGGATGCATCCATTTTATTTTTCATTGCCATCTGGGAAGGGCCACAAATAATATGGCGGAGCTAATAGCACTAGAACAAAGTTTAGATATCCTTAAGCAGGACAATCTTCAGAACATCATCATTGAAGTTGACTCTGAGCTAATCATCAATTCGGTCAAGAGAATCTGTTGTGGTTCAGCGCCAGAAAAGGTCTCAAGACACTGAAGGTTGCTTCAGGTCTTCCAAAGGATACAATTCCACCTTCTGCACTTGAGAACAGTAAGCTTCGCTCATGTGTGAAGGATGACCAATAAATTGGCGGACATTCTGGCTAATAAAGGGGCTCTCTGCACCGAAAGCAGTGTCAAGTTCAGATGGCAAGAGATGCCACATGGCAGCTTGAGGGAGAATTGTCTCAATCAGGTGAATGAGGATCGATCGCTCTATTGAAACAAAGTATGTCATCAGCCATAGAGACTGGGTCTAGGTGATATGGATCCTATATGAAGTGGTGTTTTAGTGGTGTTTTAGCAATAGGGATGCAGGTCTCTGCCAGCTTTCTCAGCCTAGGAAAGCATGATCACATGGGTCTTAGATGGAAGTTTCTTGGCAGCCAGCGATTCTCGGATGCTCGGACGGTGAATATCAAGGGTGGTGAGACGAGTTCCTTCTTCCTGGGGATCAAGCAAATGAGGTGCAGAGGTGAAGTGAAGGACCACAGTCTCGGCTTTCTCAGCCGACATGAAACCCTCTGAATTACTACCTGTGGTGTCAATACCGACCAAGGGGTGGTTTATGGTATATCGCACACCCTTAAAGCCGGGAGTGGTTTTTCTATGTTGAGAATGATTCCACTCACCACTCTACATGTGGCCAAGGCAGGAGAGAGAATACCGCCCTAATTCTCTGAGCTTTTTAATCATGCAATATGATCCTCCACCATTGGATCGGGCAAGGATAATCGATGGCTATGATACAGCGTGCTTGTTGGTGGGTCCAGGCGAGGCATTACTACCCGTGGTGTCAATACTAGCTGTGGGGTGGTTTACGGTATATCGTGCGCCCATAAAGCTGGGAGTGATTTTTTTGAGTTATGAGCGATTCCACTCACCACTCTACACGTGGCCAAGGTTGGAGAGAGAATACCGCCCTAATTCTCTGAGCTTTTTGTCCTTGCGATATGATCCTCCACCATTGGATCGGGCGAGGATATTCAACGACTATGATTCGGCGTGCATGTTGGTGGGTCCGGGCGGGCCACTCATATTTTGCTTTTATTCTCTCTGTTGTATGGGTCTCTGATTACTTCAACCTTTGGGTTTGGGAGTCAAACCTTAGGCTAAATGGTTCAGCCTCTGGTTGTTTGTATTATATGTATTTTCCCCCTTTGGTTAATTGAAATAGAAGGCATGACTCTTGCATTAGCAAAAAAAAGAATAGAGAAAATCGAGCAACATATCAAAAACAATATCAAAGATCATATGGACAAAGAAAGACACAACAAATTACAACTGAAGAGCCAAGAGAACAAAGGGTGAATATAGAAAATCGAGCAGAGTATCAAAGAGAATATCAAAGAGCATATTGACAAAGAAAGGCACAATACATTATCACTGGAGAGCCTGAAGAACAAAGCATGAATAGAGAAAATCGAACAACATATCAATGAGCATATCAATAAAGAAAAGAACAACAAAAAACAGAAGAAAATGCACAACGAAGAAGAGATGGACAAGAAAAGGCAAAGGAAATGACATTCGAAGAGCATAAAGAACAGAGGAAATGAAAAACTAAAGAACAAAAAGAATATTGACAAAAAAACAATATTCAACAAACTCTATTATGGTACAAGATGCAGAATAAAAGTTGATCCAAGTCCAGGTGTGACAAAGGACCCTTCCAAGGCCTTTTACTTTCATGATGTGTTAAATTTCATTTTTAAAAGAACATAAGTGAATACATCTGCATGCGGTAAATAAGAGGAACATGTCAATCATCAACACATGAAAACATAAGCTGTTGATAACGGAGTTCGTCCAGGAGGGACTACGTCTCCGGGCCCCGATGTCAAGATGGTGTAGGCCGCTGCATTAAGTGTTGTCAATAGTGGTGATGTACATAAGAGGTGATGTCACTGTCATACAAGGAAAATGCCCTCACGCAGGTTTGGCTCCAAGAGATGTTCTGCTACAGGAACTCTTAGTCAAAAGACTCCTATCAGTATGACATAAATTCATGCATGATGATCATGAGCATCCCGCCAACATGGCATAAAAGGGATCTCCATGCAAACATATATGACGACAACATGAGTATCCCATCAACATACAACAAAGGGATCTCAAAACAAGACATGACAAATCATGATAGCAAGTACATCATACAGCTAATTCCGCATCACATCAAGCAGGAATCATGAGACAAGTAAGAAACAAGATCCCACATCAAACATCAAACAGGGATCTCTGCAGCACAATGCATAGCAAAAGAAGTACATGAACACACTGCATATACCTCACATCCAGGGGCCATCTAAAGAAGCGGATGTCAAACTGTTGAAGCTGGTCGCACCATCGATCTCGCGGCGTCGCATCTCATGAAATGGTTGCTCACACATGAATGCTGACACCTGCACTTCACATTGAAAAGTGGCTGAAAAATAGAATAAGCAAATGGAAAATTTGAATGCACCATCAGATTTGTGGCATCGAATAGTGCAAAATTGACTGTCAAATTTCTGAATTATGAGAAAGTGGAAATTTGGGGCTTAATGAATCTTTTAGATTCCCCCTAGATTCCTCAAAGGTTCCCTCCTCCGGGTCCTCTGCAAATCAGCTGCTCAGATTAGGGAACTGACTGCGACATCGGGTTCGTGTCACTAAGAGGTGTAAGATCGACATAAAGTTTGTCCAATTTGGACACTGCGAAAATTTCACCCTCCTGGAAATTTTGCTCAGTCATGGTTCCACCTGCATAAAAATTAATTAAAAAATTATGCCTCATTTTCCATGCCCGCTCCTGGTTCCTCCATGCTTGTGGGTGCACTGAAAAATGAAGGGTTTATATTATTTCTCGTGCGGATTAACCAAAGCAAGAGGTTTGGCATAGTGGTAAATAAGGAAAATGGTTGAGGAGGGGTCGGGGGATCAAATCCCACCCCTCCCTATTTTTATTACATTATTGTTTCAAACCACAAATCCGCAGATTTCTTTGGGGGCTTGGGTCCGCATTGGGCAACCCACCCCCATACTTCCCGCAATCAAGACTTGGTGCATTAAAGTTTGTTGGCGAGTCGTATGGTACGTTGTATTCATGGGTGGATGCGTGTATTAAGGTTTTGTGTGGGCGCCCGAGTGGTGGGTCGGCCATTCGGCCGGGTGGGTTTGAACCTCACCGCCCACATCTTACAACATGGTAGGTGGTACTGTTTGGTGGGGTGTGGACCGGGTCCACTGGAGGTGGCCCGCTCACCACCCTTATAATATTTATGGTGCATATATGGGAAGTTGGAGGAGGGTCCGGCAGGGCCATGGTCGCCGACCCAATTAAAAATAACAAAAAAAAAAATGGTTGCGGTTTTGGGTTAGGCCGGTGGGGGTCATGGCCCGTCGGCCTTATAACAATAAAATTTTGTCATGAACTAAGTTTGGGGGTGGCGGGGGTGGTGGCCCGCCACCACAACATATATATTTTTTATTTTAATAAAAACAGGGGAGTTTTTCCAACCTTTACAAAATAAGGGATAATGGGCAAATTAAAGAGGCCACAATTTCGACTAATATAGGGGAGCTAGGTTTCATGCCTCGGGGTCGGTCAAATTGTAGGACACTTAAACCTCGCCTGCATCCCAACTTTGACTGGCTCGTTCTCCCTCATACAAGCTCGAATTGATGAACCGTTCACACCGCTGGGATCAAGACGACGAGATCTACGCTTCGGTCTTGGTTTGAAATCATTCTAATCACTTTGATTTTCGAGCTTCCATCAGCCCTCTTTGTCCTGTGTGTGTCCCTGGAGCCACCTGGATCAATCCTCCCCACTGAGGAACATTTGGTCCTCCAAAAGCATCAAAAATAATCTGCAACTTTTCTGTACCTTGTCTGCATCACAAGCGTCATGAAAGGTCTCGCTTCCATCTCTTTCACCTTTGTTCTTCGGAACCTTAAGCGATGAGCCGACACCTGTAACCTGTAGTACATTGTTTTGCAAATTACATGCTTGAATTTCATGACCAAATAATGACCCAAGCGTCCCACACTTGCCACAAGTTTATATCATGTACTCGATGGTCAAGTTTACATCAAGATGGACGCAATACCCCAGCTATGAAAACAAGGCCAACATATCATTGTTGCTTTAACAAGTGATGGAAAACTCATCATCACTGCAACACATGATTTACAAATATAAGGCCAAACACTATTGTTTTGACAAGTGATGAAAACACGACATAACTTTCATCATTTATCATGCAACACAAAATAAGACCAAACATCATTGTTGCTGAACAAGTGATGGAAAACATCATCACTTTTACATTTTAAAATGCAACAAATGATTTACAAAAGCACAATCGTGACAAGCTAACATATCTAGAAACCATTTTTCACTTATCAATGTGAATGGGTTGCCTCCTTGTGCTGGTTTTGATTGTCAAACAACTGCTTCACCTGGTTCATGCACTGTTGTTTTGTCTTTAAGGTGCTACTCTGGATGGAACCTCCAACATGTGGCTCTTTGATGGCCATTTCTATCGCAATGACTACAATACATCTTCTTTCTCCAGATCTATTTAACCTGCTGTTGAGAGGGTCTTTCATGCCTCATCCTTTTGTGTGCTGCCATTCTTTTCCAACACTTATAAAATGTATGGTTGTGTAATCCACAAAAGGTACATGTTTTTTGATTCCATGATTTACGTCCATCTTTAACAACATGATTATAGTAGAAATGAATATTCACATATCGGAACTAGTTATACCTTTCCTTGCCATCTCTGGTGTAAGTATGGCGATGAGAGCTTGCCTCAGCTCTTTCCCTACAATGGGCACTGCCATGGGATGATGGGGATGTGTTCCCATCATTCTCTTTCCTCGATGATTTCGACGATGTCTCGGAAGAATCTGACACCTTCGAGCATTCTCCGTCAATGTATCTCGAGCTTGCAAATTGAGCTCTCTGCATAACCTCCAATGGTTGAGTCATGTCTTGGTTATTAACACCAAGTTCCTTTTCCTCCTCATGCCTCATTCTTGTAAAGAGCCTCATGTTTTTCCCTATAATTTGGATCTCCAAATCTCCAACAGAAATCATACTATGTGACAACAAAACTGAAAGTAAATCAACATATTTTACCTCCTCTATTGATTTGGAAAGAACTAATGAGGGATTCTCATCATCTGTTGTTGGTTCGCTAGCTGTCTCAGCGCCTTTTCCAACTTCTTTTCTGACATACCCAAGTCCTTCCTGACAGGGTAATTCTTCTACTTTGATGGGGTTGACAATGCCTTGGCCATTAATGCCCAAGCCTTTTCCTCCATACCCCATTCTCTTAAACAGTTTGGAGGCAATCCCTGTGGTATGATTTTCAAAAACAGTGAAATCATCATTAGGAAACATACATGAATTTGGAGAATTACATTTACCTCACATGGGTCACGCTGCAGCTTTTCCAAGGCCTTGTCCTTTTCTTGCAACTGTCGTAGAAAACTATGTTTCTCCTCTTTCTCTTCATGTAGAAGCATCTTCAATTCAGCGTTCTCTGTTTGAAAATTCTGTTTGTTGTGCTTCAGTTCTTCTAGGGCATCTTCCGTGGCTCACAACTGAAGTTGCAATTGCTCCTTTTCCTCTGTCTCTTTCTGTAGAGTTTCATACATTATTTCCACCCTTTTGGAAATTTTGAGCATGGTCTCGTACATCACTTTTTCATCCTCTATTGCTACACGTTCCATTGTTCACACCTGCAATTCACATCAACGCAAAGACTGCTCCGATACCACTTGATCTAGGTCTAGGTGTGATAAAGGACCCTTCCAATACCTTTTACTTTCGTGATGTGTTAAATTGCATTTTTAAAAGAACATAAGTGAATACATCTGCATGCGGTAAAGAAGAGGAACATGTCAATCATCAACACATGAAAACATAAGCCGTTGATAACGGAGTTCGTCTAGGAGAGACTACGTCTCAAGGCCCCGGTGTCAAGATGGTGTAGGCCGCTACATTAAGTGTTGTCAATAGTGGTGATGTAAATAAGAGGTGAGGTTGTTGTCATACAAGGAAAATGCCCTCACACAGGAGTGGCTCCAAGAGATGTTCTGCTACAGGAACTCTCAGTCAAAAGACTCCTATCAGTATGACATAAATTCATGCATGATGATCATGGGCATCCCGCCAACATGGCATAAAAGGGATCTCCATGCAAACATACATGATGACAACATGAGTATCCCATCAACATACAACAAAGGGATCTCAAAACACAACATGACAAATCATGACAACAAGTACATCACACAACTGATTCCGCATCACATCAAGCAGGAATCATGAGACAAGTAAGAAACAGGATCCCACATCAAACATCAAACAGGGATCTATGCAGCACAATGCATAGCAAAATAAGTACATGAACACACTGCATATACCTCACATCTAGGGGCCATCTGAAGAAGTGGATGTCAAACTGTTGAAGCTGGTCACACCATCAATCTCGTGGCGTCGCATCTCATGAAATGGCTACTCGCACATGAATGCTGACACCTGCACTTCACATTGAAAAGTGCCCGAAAAATAGAATGAGAAAATGGGAAATCTGAATGCACCATCAGATTTTTAGCGTCGAATAGTGCAAAATTGACTGTCAAGTTCATGAATTCTAAGAAAGTGGAAATATGGGGCTTCAGGAATCTTTTAGATTCCCCCTAGATTCCTCAAAGATTCCCTCCTCTGGGTCTTCTGCAAATCGGTTGCTCAGATCAATAAACTGACTCCGCCGTCGAGTTTGTGTCGCTGAGAGGTGTAAGATCGACATAAATTTTGTCCAATTTGGACACTATGAAAATTTCACCCTCCTGGAAATTTTGCTCAGTCATGGTTCCACCTGCATAAAAATTAATTAAAAAATTTTGCCTTGTTTTCCGTGCCTGCTCCTGGTTCCTCCACGCTTGTGGGTGCACTAAAAAATGAAGGGTTTATATTATTTCCCAGGTGGATTAACCAAAGCAAGAGGTTTGGCATAGTGGTAAATAAGGAACATGGTTGAGGAGGGGTTGGGGGATCAAACCTTGCCCCTCCTTATTTTTATTGCATTATTGTTTCAAACCACAAATCCACAAATTTCTTTGGGGGGTCGGGTCCGCATTGGGCGGCCCGCCCCCATACCTCCTGCAATCCAGACTTGGCGCATTAACGTTTGTTGGTGTGTTGTATGGTACGTTGTATTCATGGGTGGATGCATGTATTAAGGTTTTGTGTGGGTGCCCGAGTGGTGGGTCGGCCATTCCGGCTAGGCGGGTTCGAACCCCACCGCCCACGGCTTACAACATGGCAGGTGGTACCGTTTGGTGGGCATGGGCCGGGTCCACCGGAGGTGGCCCGCCCACCGCCCTTATAATATTTATGGTGCATATATGGGAAGTTGGAGGAGGGCCCGACGGGGTCATGGCCACCGACCCAATTAAACATAAAATAAAAATAAATAAATAAAATAAATAAATAAATAAATAAAAAATGAAATAAAATAAAATAAAATAAAATAAAAATAAAAATAAAAAATAAAATAAAAAATATAAATATAGATAAAAATAAAAATAAATATAAAATATAAAATATAAATATAAATAAAATAAATAAATAAATAAATTTGGTTGTGGTTTGGGGTTAGGCCGGCGGGGGCCATGGTCCGTCGGCCTTATAACAATAAAAAAATTTCATGAACTAGCTTTGGAGGTGGCGGGGGTGGTGACTCGCCACCACAACATATATATATATATATATATTATTTTAATAAAAATAGGGGAGTTTTTCCAACCTTTAGAAAATAAGGGATATTGGGCAAATTAACAAGGCCACAATTTCGACCGATTTCTTGAGTTAGATTTCATGCCTCGGGGTCTGTCAAATTGTAAGACACTTAAACCTGGCCCACAGCCCAACTTTGACCAGAACTTTGACTGGCTCGTTCTCCCTCATACGAACTCGGATTGATGAACCGTTCGCATGGCCGTGATCAGGATGACGAGATCTAAGCTCTAGTCCTAGTTTGAAATCATTCTGATCACTTTGATTTTGAATCTTCCATAAGCCCCTTTGTCCTGTGTGTGTCCCTGGAGCCACCTGGATCAAAAGCATATGAAAAAATATGTTTAAAAAGATATTTATGCACAAGATCAACCTATAGTTCTCAATGATATGTATAATGCGCATCAAAAACATCGTGATAGGATTGATCAATTGAATCAAATTCAAATGTGTCATGTGTGTGAAGAGTCATATCATGGAATTCAAGTATTTAGTGTTAATTTTTGCAACTAGGGTCAAATTCCACCTTGGACAGCTCAAATGACCGATATGATGATTGCATTAAATTCCTCTTTCCGAGAGGACCAAAATCGACCTAAAGATCACCCTATTTGGTCAAGAAGAAGTTTTTTTTAAAATTTATTTTATCCACTCATGTATAATGGAATAGGTCGGCCCTAAGCACATGTAAAATTGGACGGGTCGGCCTCAACACCAAGTGGACTCTCATGGAAGCATGTAAATAGAAGAGACCTCAAGCTCATTTGCACACATTGATCAAGTCATCTTCTACTCTCTTCTATTGTCTTGGTTCGCACAGGTTTGATGAAGGAAGTTCGTTCAAGGGTCCGAAACTACAGGGGTGAAGCTTGCACGGATCTAGGGTTTTTGTTTCTCGTTTGCATGCACGTAACAAAGCATTTTTTTCCCCTAATGCATGCACACAGTGGCTCAATGAGCGTTCGGGAAGGCTTAAACGCTCATGCGGTAGCCTAAAGGGAGAGTCTAAGGTTCCTGGAATAGATCAAGCCCCAGACGCATGGACACAGTGGCTCAGGGAGCGTCCGGGAAGTCTCAAACGCTTGCACAAAAGTCTAAAGGGAGCGTCTAGGGTTTCTGAAGCAGATCAGACAGTATTGGTCCTCAGACGCATGCACTGAGTGGTCAAGGGTGCATTTAAGCAATCCCAGTCACTCGCACAATCCCTAGAAGGGAGTGTCTGGGGGTTTGGAGCAGCTATGTGTGTGTTTGTCCCTATACGCATGCATATAGTCTTTTTGGGAGCATCTGAGTCAGACAAAAATGCTCGCACATAGTGGCTAAGGGAGCATCCAGGAAGTTTCAGTCGCACACAGTCTGCCTTGTTGGAAACGTCTAGGGTTTTGATCTAGGGTTTGACAATTGCCTTTAGTTGGATTCAGTGGTCTGATGGATAAAGGGTTTCTCTATGTTATTCTGTAGTTCTGCAGTCGGCTTTTGTTCTGTAAATATCCGCTGCAATATTGTTATGAAACCAGCTCACAAAAGAATCCTTCTTATCTTGCTTGAGGGACATTTGTTTATATGGTTGTAGTCGTAGGAATACCCATTCACCTACATCAAAACTTCTTTCGCTGCGATGCTGACCTACTTGTTGTTTCATTCTATTCTGCGCCAACATGAGGTTATCCTTTAAGAGTTGGAGAACTTGTTTTTGATGCTCGATGTGATGTTCCACTTCTTGAACCTTAGAATTTTCTCTTAAATATGATGTGATGGATGGTGGCTGATATCCATCAAGTGCCATAAATGGGGTCATTTTTGTTGCAGTATGGAAGGAAGTGTTATACCACCATTCAGCCAGAGGCAACCATTTGACCCATTGTGTCTGTTTATCAGATACAAAGCAATGAAGATATCCTTCCAAACATTTGTTTACTATCTCAGTTTGTCCATCAGATTGAGGATGATAAGATGAACTATGAGCTAACTAAGTACCAAGACAAGAAAATAATTCTATCCAAAAATTTCCATTAAAAATGGGATCTCTGTCACTTACAATAATCTTTGGGTTTCCATGTAGCTTTTGAATTGTTTCCATAAATGCAGTAAAAATTGTACTGGCTTTAAATGGATGTGATAATGCACAAAAGTGTGCATACTTGATAGGTCTGTCAACTACCACCATGATGACACTCTTTCCCTCAGACTTGGGTAAACCTATGATAAAATCCATTGAAACCTCCTCCCAACGTTGTATTGGAATGGATAAAGGTTGTAATAGACCTGGTGTCTTAATTGTTTTAGCTTTATTTTGTTGGCAAACCAAACATTCCGCCACAAACTTTTGAATATCTTATTTAAGGCCATCACAAAAAAATTCCTTCTTAATCCTGTGGTAAGTTTTTAAAAATCCTGAGTGCCCTCCTAAGGGAGAAGTGTGCAATTCCAGAAGAATCTTTTGTTTGAGTTCGGAATTCTTATAGAGGTATAAGCGATCTTTGTACCATAATGAATCATTTTTCCAGCTAAATGTATCAGATGTACTGGGATCTTGTTGTAACTTTGGAATAAGTGCCCACACTTCTTCGTCATTCTTCCATTCCCCCCTTGCTTCATTTATCCAATCTGGCTGGATAATAGAAATGACGCACAACAATGCTTCCACATCCTCATCCTTTCTTAAGAGTGCATCTGCCACAACATTTTGCTTCCCTTTTTTGCAGATGATTTCAAAGTCATAACCCAACATCTTTGTGACCCATTTTTGTTGTTCTTCAGAGGATAATCTTTGTTCTAAAAAGTATTTAAGGCTATCATGATCCATTTTTACCTTGAAGTGGCTTCCCATTAGGTAAGGTCGCCATTTCTTAAGTGCATGTAGTATTGCCAACATTTCCTTCTCATAAATAGCTTTGTAAATACTTTCCCTTAATTGGACAACTTTCGAAAGCAATGGGTCTTTCAACTTGCATTAAAACAACACCAATTCTATTTCCTGAAGCATCACATTCCACAATAAAGGTTTTTGTGAAGTCTGGTGTAGCTAAGACCGGTGCTTGGCACATTGCCTCTTTAAGATGTTCGAAGGCCTTTGTTGCTTCTGGAGTCCATGAAAATGCATCTTTCTTCAATAATGTTGTTAGAGGTGCTCCTATTTTCCCATAATTCTTAACGAACTTGCGATAATACCCTGTCAACCCAAGAAATCCTCTCAAATGCTTTATGGATGTGGGGATTTTCCATTCCTTAATGGATTTAATTTTGCTAGGGTCTACCTTAACTCCTTCATGAGATACAATATGACCCAGATAGTCCACCTCTTGTACTCCAAATAAACATTTGGATCTTTTTGCAGATAATTGTTTCTCCTCCAATAGTTGTAGCACCCTGTTAACATGTTCAACATGATCCTTCCAAGACTTGCTATAGATTAGTATATCATCAAAAAATACTAACACAAATTTTCTAAGGAAGGGTTTGAAAATGGAATTCAGCAAACCTTGAAATGTAGAAGGTGCATTGATAAGGCCAAAAGGCATGACCAAAAATTCATAGTGACCCTCATGAGTTCTAAATGTTATTTTCGGAATGTCTTCAGTCTTCATTCTGATTTGATGATATCCTAAATGAAGATCCAACTTGGTGAAGTAAATTGATCCATGCAATTCATCCAATAATTCGTCAATGACAGGAATGGGAAACTTATCTTTAACAATGAGCTTGTTGAGCTCCCTATAATCCGGACACATGCGCCATGATCCATCCTTCTTGTGCACCAATACTTCTGGAGCAGAGAAAGAACCTTGACTAGGTTGAATTATACCAACTTCTAGCATTTTTGCAACCATACGTTCAATTTCACTCTTTTGGGAATAGGGATATCTGTAAGGCCTGATGTTTGGAGGAACACTTCCTGGAATCAAATGAATAGCATGATCGTGATCACGAATAGGTGGGAGACCTTTGGGAGTCTCAAATACCTTGGAATGATTGTCCAAGACTTTTTGGAGATCTAGAGAAATAGATAATTTTGATGTGGAAACATCTAGCGAACATAATTGTGCAATTACACCTCGTTGTTCCTTTTTTAGAAGCTTTGTCATACTGTTAGAGCTTATTATCTTTCGCGGTTTCCCTGTAATACCCCTTAATTCAACTTCCTTTCCTTCCGCATAAAATTTCATGAAAAGTTCTTGAAAGTTAAAAGCTATTGTACCCAAGAATTGTAGCCATTGAACTCCTAGTACAACATCAGCACCTCCCATTGGAATGGAAAGCATTGGGCTATTCAATACATATTCTCCCATGGATAGCTTGATATTATGGCACTTTCCAGAGCAATTTATCGTTCCTCCACTTGCAACCATCACTTGACACTCTGGTGCTGGATATAGGAAGCAATTCAATTCTTTTGCTATCTTAAAATGAATAAAATTGTGGGTATTCCTGAATCAATCAACACTATTACCTTTTTCTTCTTGATATTTCCTTCTATCTTGATGGTTTGAGGAGTGGTAATTCCAGACAATGCATTACAAGATATGGTCGGATTCATTTCTTCTTTATCTAGACTTTGTTCCTGGAGTATATCCTCTTCTTTTGACCTTTCTTGTTCCTTTTCTTCTTCCTCTTCACAATCTATGTAGAATAATTTCTTCTCAGCACACTTATGATCTTTAGTGTATTTGCTATCACAGCTGTAACAAAGCCCTCTTTCTCTTTTTTCTTCCAATTGTTGTGGTGTCAACCTTATAGGTTGTGGAAGGCTAGGGCCAACAACACTTCCATCTTTATAGTTGTGAGTGGTAGGCTTCCTGGTTGCCATAATTTTGCTTTCCATTTTTCTTGCTAACCTAAATGCCTTCTCCAATGAATCAGGTTCCCAAAGGCGAACATCATGTTGGATATTCTCCTTTAAAGTCCCTATGAACACATCAATCATATGCTCCTCTGGAATATTTTTTACCCTTATGTTCAATTTTTGGAACTCCTCAATGTGCTCCATCATTGAACCCTTTTGTTTGAGACTTATCAATTGACTAAAAAAGGTGTTGCTTTTTGTATCCTTATAATGTGCTGTCATTTCTTCTGTAAAAATTGCCCAAGTGACAATTTGTTTATGAGAGCAAAGCCATTGATACCATACAAACTAATTTGGTTCCAAATATAAAGTTGCAATACATACCTTTTGTGTGTTTTGCACATTATTGAGATCGAAAAATTGCTCCATTTGTAGCATCCATGTTGCGGGATCCTTGCCATCAAACTTCCTCATATCGATTTTTGGAATATGGTGGGTCTTCAATCCAACATTAGAGTCTATGAGATCATGATTAACATTTCTTTTATTCTCATCGTGAGTTTCCTTTACTACCCTTTCACCATTAGTGACCATTTCTTATAGCAACTTATTCAAATTTATCTTCAATTCTTCCATCTTATCATCCATGCCATCCATCTTAGCGTCCATGCCATTCATCTTAGCTTCCATGCCATTGATATTAGTTTCCACACCATTCATCTTAGCTTCCATGCCATTCATCTTAGCTTCCACGCCTTTTATCTTAGATTCCACGCCATTTATCTTAGCTTCTGTTAGCTTTTGTGAGAGTGACATTTGTTGCACTTGGTCTCGTAATTTTGATATATCATGTAGCATTTCTTCCTCTTCTTCATGAGTCATGCTAGAGCTTTCAGGTTGTTTACTAGGTGTTTCCATTTTCTTTCTTCGGGGCATCAATTACTGATAATAATGCTTCACTATTCCCTTTGAATTCCTTCAAACTAATTTTTCAAACCAAGCTTATGCAAATATTTAAAAAAAATACACACTTTTTTTTTTTTACTTTGTAGGCACTCGATATTGAATCTGATGTATCTCTGTAATGTTGCATCTTCCAATTTTGAAATTGCGACCTGCAGTATCCCTTTGTGTCCTCTTTCCAATGCCACTAGTCTGATCGAATTTAGATTCTCCAAGAAAGAGTTATGCACAATCTCCCAAGATGACCTGATTATATACCTTTTCAGAAGAGAGAACTTGTATGAAGTGCCACGTGTCACTATTTTGACCTTCAAGTCTAAAAAATATATATAGGAAACTATAGTCCATCCTCTTTCTATAACTTCTTACGAAATTGCAATCTGATGCTCAAAACAAAAGTTATGATGATTTTCCCAAGGTCACCTGTTTGGAATGTAATTCAAGAGTCTGCAAAAAGACCAACTTCCTCAGATCATATCTCCACAAATATAGTGCGAAAAGCTCTGAAATTCAGACCTGAGGTTCAAGGCGATTTCGTCTCAAATGGGTTTTTTTGTTCGCTTCTGAAACGTCGCAAAAAAAAAAAAAAAAAAAAAAAAAACAAAAAAAGTTATAGTGAAAATTCCACGATGACCTATTTGGAGCAACGAAACCCTAGAATCCAAAGCTCCGATACCAAATGTTATGAAACCAACTCACAAAAGATAGAAAAGATAGATCAACGCCTTAGAATTCAGCCTCTTCGAGGGGGCAACCTCCTTTACATTACATAAATGAACAATTCTTGGATGATTCAAATGAAAAAACCTCCTTTCTATATATAGGAGTCTAAGGGGTCACAATATAACCAAGCCGACCTAACAATAAAAATATAAAGGCACAAAAATAACAATAGAGGGATTTTGTGGGGCATAGTAATAACAATATGGGGACAATAGGGGCACAACAATATTAATAAGGGAGACAACTACAATAGTAATGGGGGCATCATTAGTATTATAGGGACCTAACAAAGATTATGTATTGGGCTCACTGTACTCTCTACTAAAAACAAATTATGACGATCTAATAAAGAAGAAGATTTGGAAGGGTTTCCCCCTTGTGGGGTTTTTCCCTGGTCTTGGACCAATCTGTTGTCTCTTATGGTTGTGTTGTTGTCTTCTTTGTCATTGCATATATTGTTCTATATTTAGTTATAGTTTATGATTCGATACATTGCTAATAATTGAATGCATTGTAAAATGAAGACGTGAATTGGGCTAAAGTAATTGATATAGCATAGGACAATATGAAAAATTAACATTTAATACCAATATAGGTCTAATGTGAATGAGATGTAGAACATAAGGAACTAATCAAAATTTTCAGCTAATGACAGTATGAATCCAAGAAGACAACCTAAAGTTCTTGTAGCACTGACCCAAGTTGAAGAGATGTTGATAACACATGTGCATGTCCAATTTTGTAATTTATGCATTCAATAGGTGGACAATACAAATATAGAGGACACGCCATTAGTTTTCCACAAGAGGTTACCAATATTTCCATGACATTACGTCAACATATTAAAGACTTGGATTTGATGATTTTTGTGTGAAAGAAAGGTTAGGAAAAGGATCAAATTATAAATTTTTATGTCATAAAAGATATTGTATTGCATGCAACATATTATAAAATTGATAATGATCCATGTTATCCTGAAGTTTAAGTTGATAATAATACACTTAGAGAATTGCTTGAATTTGCAATAGATGTATCACATATGATTGATGTTGTTGCTTTGGAAGATATAAATATTGACTTTGAACTTACAATGTTGGAAGGGGTTCCAAGGATTGATGATGCATTAGATGGATTAAAAACATATTATTTTGCAACAAATCTTCCAAATGCACAACAAAAAATTGATATTATTCGATATTGGGCAGAGAACCCTAATGCAAAGTAACATAACCCTAATGTAGAGGAAGTGCTTAGTTGGCCTGGCATTGGCTCATATCCAATTAATGAATATAACGTTGTGGGATTATTCAATATGAAATTTCCAACATTGTTTCCAAAGGATGAAGTAGATTAGTTGCAAGCACGAAAGAGAAATGTCTTTTTTTATGAGTATGAAAAACATCTTCTTCAATATCATGACAACAGGTTTGGATAATACCCATTATTTATATACTTTTTAATCAATATCATCATGAGACATCGTGCTCAAGCTTCCTCTACAATTTTTGTAAAGAAGAATATGACAGATCTACCAACAATAATAAATGAGTTATGAGAACGTCTACAAAATCTTCCAAAATCATGACTTGGAGAAAGATTAATGTGATTTGGAACAATATTAAGAGGCACACATGCATATTGGAATAAGTGTCGTGTCGAGTTATCTAACTTGGTTCAACATATTGGGTGTCCTACGATATTCTTTACATTAAGTAAAACAGATATGCAATGGCCAAATTGACATAAATTAATTTAAAACACATGTCCTATAGTTCCAACAGAAGTAAAAAAAATAGAGACATCAAAACAAAATTGATAATCCTCTTATTGTAGCATATTATATGCACTTAGGAATACAATGTTTCGAGATGAAATTTTTGAGCATTTTCATCGTGCTACAGATTATTGATGTCACTATGAGTGGCAACATCATGAATCTCCACATGTGCATGTATTTTTATGGTTGAAAGATGCTCCAAACATGGACAAATTAAACTGGAATGATCCAAAGCAAATTAAATTTGCAAAAGAATATTTTGATGGATGTGTACATGCAATAAATCCATGTGATTGACATAAAATAAATATTCAAGTTAGACTCAATGTTGATGATCGTCCTTGCTTAAAAGATACATCACAAATATTTCAATTTGATCCTATGATTGATTATGAAGAGCTTCTTAATTGCGTTGAGTGTCACATCACATGCAATGAAATATCTTGCCTCTGATACAAAGCAAGAAGACTTGTATGTCGATATAAGGCACCATGAAATCTATGTGATGAGTCAAAAAATTATGTTGATGAGAATGGAGAAAAGAAATATGAACCAAGATGAAATTATGATAGATAGAATACACACAATCATGAAACATTGATGATGTGGAGGGCTAATATAGATTGAAAACCCATTCTTACAAAATGCGTTGTCATTAATTACATAGCAAAATATGCTAAAAATTTGAAAAATGATTAGAAACATTCCATCATATGTTGATGTGTGTCTCTTCTATTCAAAATACAAATGAAACAACAACCTGTGTATACAAGAGTTTGTTTTGTGAAACCATTGTTGATAGGGATATAGGTGTACAAGAGACATGTCATTTGCTTCTAGAGATCCCTCTTTTTGAATGTAGTCTTAGATTTTTGGTTCTAAGTTTTAATATGAAGTTTTTCAAACAAGTATAGGTTGATACATACAATGTCGACAATGATAATTCCCTTATTGATGCATTTACCAAGAGACCTCTTGATATTGAGCATCTTGCATTGATAGATGTCACAAAATCATGGCCATATGATAAATTCTGATGTGCGCAGAAATGGTTACAACGAAAGAATGCAACTAGTGTACGTGTGTTCCCTCGATTTAGCTCAACTCTTGATCAATAAGATGACATTTTTGTTTAATTTTATTCATATGATTTGGTATTATACAAGACCTTTCTTGATTTTCACAAAGATATAGGTCGGACAACTGCTGAGATAGTCCATAATTGTGAAAATTTTCGATACCAACATGGCATGTTGATTGCAATCCATTGTCTCTAATTGATCCAGTTGAATCTAACGAAGAAGAAGTTTGAAATCCACCTGCAAATTCTAGGGAGAATGAGTGGGAGATCCTTTGTGGATAGTATAAGAATAAATATATAAATTGCAATGAGTTTGAGATCTTGGGACATAGATATCATGATCATATGCATTATTGGAAAACAAATTTTATTGATGATGTCACCACTAATTATGCATTTCATATTTGAATAGCAAAATTTGAATTCCCTTAACATTAATCAGCATGGAAAGTCTTAATCCTTTGAAAGTCTTCGTGCTAAGGAGATAAAAGCATTTGATATTATCTTTACCATTATAGATCAAGGGTTGATCCATTGCACATGATAATCCAAGGAACTGCAAGTACAAGGAAGTCTTATTTGATTAGATCCATTAAAAATACACTTGAAATTGAGTCCTTTCCTAAGAAGAGTCCATTACTTATTTAACTCCTATGGGGGTTGCAACTTTCAACATATTTGTAACAACAATTCATTCTACACTTCAACTTCCAATCAAAGACATAACACTTCTAAAAGGACCAAGTTTACTTAGATTTTAGGAAGCGATGAATCATGTGAAATATATTTGAATAGATGAAATGAGTTTCATTGGAAGAAATCTATTAATAAACATTGGTTCAAGACTTTGACAAGCTTTCCCAGAAAATGAAAAAGTTTCTTTTAGTGGGAGGTCAATTATATTGGTTGACGATTTTGGATAATCGCCACCTATTATGGATAAACCTGTATATGCATGTGATGGTCCCACAAAATAATTATGAAACTCATTCACAACGGTTGTGACCCTTGATATTGTGTTTCGACAAGATGGACAAAGCAATCAACAAAGACATTTTCACTATTTGTTGATGAATGTAAGGGATGCAACACCAACTATAGAAGACTGGAAATTACTTATGACTCATACAAATACACACTTAGATACTTCCATAATAGAGTCATTTGATAAGGAAATACATTTGTTTGCAACAAATGACGATGTACAAAATCATAATAAGCTTTGTTAAAGAAACCTAAACTATTCCATTGCAGCCAACAATGTTGCAAAAGGAGAAAGCAAATACATGGAAACATATGGGGAAGAAATGGAACTTGATATACTTATTACAATCAGAGCTCTAGTGATGCTTACATCAAACATTTGGACTGATGCAGTACTCATAAACGGTGCTCTTCGAATTCTAGAAAAAAATGTATATTTATAACTATGAAGTTTCACACCCAAAACTGCCCCCATATGTTTTAGTAAGATTTGATAATTACATGGGAGTACCATGGGATGAATCATCCCCTAGAACAATTCCTATTACACCCATTGAAAGAGGTAATAGAAAAGAACTTCTTTTGAAACGTGCTCGGGGCTTAAGAATTCATAAGTCACCGGGATTGACTTTTAAGAAAGCTACTATTAATATCAAGCAAAAGAGATAGGGTATAACGTTTACGACAATAACTCGAGTTAAAGATTTCATTGGCCTACAATTTCAACCTCCCTTTTCATATGAACAATATGAAAAGATGGAAAAAGTAGCAGGTGTGAAAATAAGAAAAGAGAAGAAGAGAGATTGAGATTGATCACATTGTAAACTATTTATAATTGACTAGAATATTAATTTTCTCTTTTTCATCATTCAATGTTGTAACTTTGCATTCAAAATTTGTATTGGATGCATGTATTAAGATGATTATATTAATATTATATGTATTTAACATATTTAAAATGATTAGATTAATATTAGATGTATTTACATATTTAAAATGATAAGAATCATATGTTCAATAGATTTTCGTTAGCCGCACATGATTGAAACCAACCTAGATCCATCTTAACCCTAGTTCTATCAAGCATCAACGAGGATCAAATCTCTCGAGGTGCAAACCTTTCTTCAAGTTTTGCACTCAAAAAAGAGGTTTGCACCTTGAGAGATTTGATCCCTCTCGGCACTTGATCAATTCAGGGTTAAAATGGATCTAGGTTGGTTTAATTCTCCCAAAAGTGGCTTCCATCCTCAATTGCTCCCCATCAAGTTTAACCCTAACAGCTAGTGAAAACTAAACCCCACTCAAACCAACTAATTTACGACTCATGAGTATTGTACATTAACCTTATAACAACATACATTTTGCAAGTTAGTAATAATATTTTTTTTTGTAAGTCAGTAGAGAAACCTTATATTACTAGATAACCATAGAGTACAAAAAAAGCAACTGGCCTGCCAGATTGGAAACCAGACCAGCTACACTAAAAGATAGTCTTGACCACACATTTAACCAGACATGCCATAAGGTTTTTTTGTCTCTGGTATCCCTTATATAGATCTACAAAATTAATTTTTCTACCACTGCTAACTATCAATTTATAGCTTAATCTCGGTCTGTCTATCATTCTGTCTACATATTTTGAAGCTACAAACCCAACTAACATGCTATAAATTTTATCTAGCCTACGCAGCCATACGATTAAACAAAGCAAAACAATGGATAGAGTCATAATCATTTGACATCGGGCATTGGTGTTGCTTCCACCAAACCTGTTTTAGCCACAAGTGTTGCTCCTTCCATTGGAGTTGCTTTTGTTGCCACCCCCGCTCCTTGAGTTGCCTGTTGAGGACCGCCTGCTCCTGTAGTTTCCCTTGCACGACATTTCCTCAGACGGGCCATATCTCCTTGCTATTTCCCCAACAAGATATATAAGTTGTGGATGTATTTCAGGTAGATGCAGAACATCTTATTCATGTCTTCAATCATGTAGTCTTGCAATTGCTCTATGTTCACCACCCTTTTGAGGGTATCTTCTATAACTCTTAATATTTGTTCAATCACCCTCATCTGGATCTATTTCTCCATTTGCCTCCTATTTTTATCCTCAAATGCCTCTACCTGCAACTTCCCCAGTATGGTTTTGACATGCCACATTGTCTCCAATGTTTTATGATACACCATCGTCTGCGTTCAGGATTTTCTAGTGTCTATAATCCAATCTATTTCTTCTTCAATTTGGCCATCTAAGATAGCCCTTCGCAGATGCCTAACCTCATTCTCCCATATTTCCATGATTTCTTTCCCTTTTTCTAAGACAGACGCTTGGTAATTTGTTGCAACCTCCCTCGCCGCATCCTCCATCCTCGTCCTCTTAATAGTCGCCGAACCCTGAGCCTTTGCGCGAGGCATGCTACCAGCATTACGTCCCTTAGCCATTGCGACCTTGGAAGCCTTATTTGTCAAAATAACATACTCCCACTCGCCATAACACCCCCTTCTAACTTTCGACCTTATCTATATACAACCTAGGTGTCATCCAGCCTCTTCATATAAAGGGAACAACCAGAACAGGTCATGTTGCCCCGTCCTTTGAGCACCTTCTTCATCTATTTTCAGTAACTTCCACATTCCAACAATGTTACAGTACAATCATGTGATTTTGGGGGCATCTTCCTTCTCATTCACCCCTTCAATCGATCCGTGCATAATCATTATTACCATGGTCCTATTCTAGTACGTCTGCCCTCTCGGCTTTGTACTTCTCCACTCCTCACGCCACCCTCCCAATTAATGTGGCATTCCAACAGATGATTGTTTGAAGCCAAATTCCTTTCCCTCCCATCATCAATCACCATTTCTTCCATATGTTGTAAACACATACCCCTTCTCATATCCCTAAGAGTCACTACCTGTATTACCATAATAAACATTATCCATTCATATCTCTAGGTGGGTCTCTAACCTGATCCGAGCCCACCCCTTGTCTGTCTCCTTGCCTTCCTGACGTGGAGTAATCTCGCTCTGCCAATGTTCGAAAATCTTCCTTTAGCTGACCCTCCAATAGGTCCTCCCACGCCACCTCAGTAACCAATCTAGCACTCTGTACCCCTACATTTTCCACCCTGTCCATAGTGACGAACCAAGGTGAACTTCATGGTTTTCAGCCCCTCCAAGTGTCTCCGTTTCCATTGGATTAATTGTGTGAGGTGCCAATTATTCGTGACTTTTCTCATTTGTGGGCCACATTGCAACTAACATGCCACGTGGATAGCTAGCGCAAAATCCCCTTCAAATATCACATTCACCATTCCTTCTCGGCGCAACATTTCTAGCCCATGCTCCAGGGCCTAAAATTTTGTTGCATTGTTCAAAGCCTGTCCCATATTGATGAAATATAGTCTTTCAATTTTACTTGTCTAGTCCCGAATGATCCCTCCAAATCCTCCCTTACCTAGGTTTCATTTAGACGCCCCATCAAATTCAGTTTAAGGAAAACTTTTGGGGGAGCCAGCCACATTGTAGAGCCAAGTTATATATGCTCTATCTAGGTTTGTGGTTCAGACTACTCAGGTAATCCATGTCAAAAAAATTTAGAATTCTCGCTTCCTAAAGGGAGGGTTTCTCCTTTGAGGTTTGAATGCCTTTGCTAATAACTGTCTCCTTAAGCTGACAACAAATTTCTTCCATTAGGTTTGCAACAGGGAGCTTCTTATCACAAAATATGCGGCGATTGTGCTCCTAGACTGACCAGAGTATGAATCCCATAATTAAATTCCAAGTCATATTCACCACTCCATTTTTAGTGTACTGCAACCGCCATTTTTTTATGGTTTCTTGTATGCTTTCTTTGTTTCAACCAGTTTGTCTAAAGATGAGGGTCAACCACTCCCATATGGATTCAATATAGATGTAAGTTTTCAAAAGGTGATTAAGGCCTTCTTTTGCATTCTCACAAAGGTAACACCAAGATGCACTTGTAATTCCCATGGAAGAAGTATTTTCATCATGTTGGCTGCTACTTTGGATATGATCTTGTATAGAACATTACATAGGGCTATCGGCCTGAACTTCTTTGGGGTGTTGGTCATTTCTTCCTTAGGAATAAGGGCTATAAAAGTCAAATTCAAGGCTTTGAGAATCGTTGCTGACTCCTGAGAATCTGCCACCACCTCATAAATATCATGTTTAACTACTTCCCAGCAGGCTTTGAAGAAATCAATAGTAAATCCATCCGGTCTGGGGGCTTTTCCATTAGCCATTTCATTCATAGCTAGGGCCACTTCGTCCATGGAGACCGACTTGTTCAAATTCTTGTTGTGTTCTTCCATGATCAACTTAGGGATATGCCTCACAATCCTTTGGATATTCTCTCGTCTATCCACTTGGGGTTCTTCTACTATTTTTTGGAAGTGCTGAACTAGGACATTCTCAATATCTGATGCACTTCGTAGGTTTTCCCCCTCTCATCCTTAATTCTAAGGATTCGATTGGAATTCCTATGTTCTATCGTTGATTGATGAAAGACTTAGTATTTCTCTCACCCTCCCTGAGCCATAACACTTGAGATTTTTTTCTCCATAGAATTTTCTCTTGTCTACATTTGTCCTCCCATTGCTTTAATAACTCCATCTCCTCTCCTCTGCTTTCCTCTAAGTAGCCTTCTGTGATCATCTTTTGTTGTAATGTTTCCATTTTCTGTTCCAATTCTTTTTTCACTTGGAAGATGTTCCCAAATTCTATCTTATTCCACTGTTTTAATTTCGACTTGATATGTTTTAACCTTGCCCTTAAGATGTACATTTTGGAGCCCCTGATTGGGATATGTTCCCCCCACCATCTTTTGATATTCTTCAAAAAGGAAGGGTGGTCCAACTAAAAGGCTTCAAATCTAAATGACCTATTTTTGGGCATACCTAACATCTCAATCATTAATATTACTAGCCAGTGGTCTAATCCTCCGCAGGGAAGGATATTTGCTAGTACATCTACCCCTCTCATGAGTAAATCCTCCAAAATTAAAAACTTGTCAAGTCTGGACACAACTTGATGTTTCCCTCCCTACTTGTTACTCCATGTGAAGCAACCATTAGCGGTTTCCATATCAATGAGGTTGGCCGCCTCTATGAATTCCTTGAATGCTTCAGCATCTCGGTCTACTCGTCTTTGACCCCCCTATTTTTTTCCGATAGAGAGGTTATCATATTGAAGTCTCCCCCCAGAACCCAAGGGAGATGCCCTTTCCTAATTTTTATCTTCCTCAGATCTTGAAGGAGTTTGATCTTCTCTTATGTTCTTTGAGGCCCGTAAACATTTGTAAACACCATTGTGCCTGGAGTCCCTATAACTTGCATTTCTACTGATAAGTATGACCTTGTTGCTTTCAAATCAAGTAAGATCAAAGATTGGGGTTCCAACTAATCGTCAATCCCCCTGCAAAGCCCTGCACTTCAACCTCCACTATATCATACCTTCTCCCTAATTTCCTACTTAATTCCTTGATTTTCTCAGCAGAGCACTTTGACTCTTGCAAGAAAATAAGATCTAGTTGTTCCATTTTAATCTTCTTCTTAAGCAGACATTGTTTCCTAAGGCTACTAATGCCTCTTATATTCCATGTTAAAATTTTCATGATTTAACTGCGGTTAAGGGTGGGCGAGTTTAACGCTCTCATCTTACATGAATTTATTAGCATGGATCCCAACGCCTTGAGGGAGACATTGTTCGAATTCCTCCCCCTTTTTTTTGCCTATGTCGTGGTGCCAAAACCGTCTGAGTTCTCGTTGCTTTCACTCCCAACTAAACTATTTATGGATGTGATATTTTTTGGCCCCTTATTTTCGTCTCTTCTCTCAACAGGGAAAGATACTGGATTTTATCCATTTGATCCGCAGGGATAGCTTCTAGTCCCTATTTTCTCACTTGCTCCACCATATCCTAGAAGTCGATACCCTCTCGTTCTATTATTTCCTGCAATTTTGGGTCCTCTGTTCCTACCTCGCTTGGGGTCATTTCCACATCTCCCTCAAAATCCTTTGATAGATCTGGGATGTCCCCTTGTTGTCCATTCTCTTTAGTTGGCTGCAACATTTCTTCTTCTTTCCTTTCGCCTTTTTCCCCATTTTCCTCTTCCTCAACCCCCTGACCCTTTGGGTTTTCTTTGGATAGGATTTCAAAGTTGTTTCTCTGAGCTTTTCTCCCTCCTTGATTTCTTTGTTGTTGTCTTCTATTAGCTCTACCCCTTGGGTTGGGTCTAACAAACCCATATGCATCCTTTCAGTCTGCTTCTTTGCCTTGTTCCTCCACTTTATTTAATGGGCATTCCCTTATTAGGTGTCCATGTTCATGGCATATTTTGCATCTAAATGGAATTTGCTTATAGTCCACGAGTTGTAGCCAAAATTCATCTCAGAACTCTAGTTTGACTGCTTCAAGTAGTGCCCCAGAAACATCCATTTCCACATATTTTTGCATACGATGTATATCTTCCTTGTAGTGTTGCTTCTGATATTTTAATAAATTTTCCCAGTGTGTCTCCTATCAACTTTAAAGTTGAAGGAAGCCAATAATCCAGGAGAAAGGAGTATAGCCAGACCTAAACTAGGACATTGGTAAAGGTTTCCTTCTCTGGGGTGAAATTCTCCATCCATGGCCGCATGTATAAACTAGCTGATGCAAAAAAGTAGGGACCACCATCAAAGATTGGGTCTTTATCTTCCATATTGGCGAATACCATCATAAAAAAACCTTTGGACCCTAGATGTAACTCTATCTCCCCTCTCAGTTTCCAATGATGTTTGATCCAGTCACACAAGGCTTTTTCTGTGGGCCAAAGGCCCATAAACTTGCATATGACAACATATGACCTCATACGATCTCTGAAGGCCTAAGTCTTAGGATCAATGATCAATGTCATCGGGATCAACACTATTTTTAGCTTACACGACCCTGTGAAGCCTTTTGACTTTGATGTTGTTGTTGATCTGCTTGCTTTCCTGTCAGACCTCTATCTTCTCTCTTCTCTATTTGTTCCCACCTACTCCAGCCATACCTTGGACATTCTCTGATATACATCTACCTGACCACCGAAACTTGCCTTGATACCCTTCCCCTTGTCTGTTACCACATTCCGATAGGAGGGAGCGGTGTGGACCGCTCCCTCCCCTCTGAACACCATCAACGTCAAACCCTAGACATCTTTGATATCAAACCCTCGCTACTCTCGAGAACCAAAAAAAAAATCCTAATGACAACTTAATAATAATCATCCCTATGAGTTTTGGAATATTTTCGCCGTATAAAACAAAGAAAAATAATTTTAAAAACCCATTCAATTTATTTGCCCACTTTTTGCAATAAGGGTGTGATGGAGACAGAATGACACTTTTCATACAGTGTACAGCCTATGAGGATATCCGTAGTCAATATGAAAACAATCTAAAGGTTGACAACATGCACCATCTATTTGACGAAGATAAAATCAATCTGATTGCTAGCCTTCTAGTCAAGACTCATAGCAGATCTGACATCAAAAAGAATATAAAGATGATGTTAGATCGAAGACTTTTGTGATCCATAATGTAGATAGAAGTGATCCTTAGGATAGACCACATTAGTTGGTTCGAAACGTCGACCAAATCCTAACTATGTGATTAATCCGAAAAACTTCTATATACAATATAAAGATGAGTTAAAATTGGTATTCTTTTAGTCAGTTAGGTTGTTCAACGACCTGAATATCATTAAAATCATTCATTCATTCTCTAAGTGGCACACGTCCAATTTAGTTTTAATTAAAAAAATCCATTCAATTTATTTTTCCGGTTTTCCTATGTGATAACTATTTAATTTTAATTAAAAAGGTCTATTTTTCCTTTCCCCTTTTCCTTAGCGGCACATATCGCCACGGAGGATTACTATTTACTTTTATTAGCTAACATCTCATCACACGTGTCAAGGTGCAATTGGTTCGAACACGTCAAAATTCTAATAAGAGTGAATGAGAAGGAAACGTGGCCAAATCTAACTCAATTACGCCCTTCAACTGCATTATATCTTACAGCAAAGAAAATAAATTATAAAACCTATTTAAAATCTGCCACCGCTTTTCCTACGTGGCACAGGGAGGACGACTATAGAGTCTAAATAGTTAATTACCTCTTCCAGATGTCAAGGAGCAATTGGTTCGAACACGTCAAAATTTTCTAGGAATGGACTCCACAAGCAGGAAACGTGGCGAAACATGAGAGGCTGTTCCCACCACGTGTCGGAAGGCGATCGGTTATGTGACGCATCATGAATTTACGGGAAGTAGATGATTCTGGAAGAGGTTTCCCAGTAGAGCAATAAGATTGTGGAAGGGCACCATAAATGTATTGCTCTGTGACAGTTCATTCACGGTTTGGAGGTGAGCGCGATGTTGCTGAGGTCGTATGATGCAATTGCAATGTTGAGGGTTTTCTGAGCGGATCGATAGTCTGGACTATTTTCTCTCGTACGATACATATCCTTTCGCTTTGCAACGACATCGCTTCGTTTGCGGCCATTTTCGCGGCTAAAACAAGAGAATATATTGACTTATTGGCGTACCTGGACGAAGATCGGGTCCAGAGAAGTTTTTCTTCTCGGTTTCGAGTTTTTTGCATTGTGATAATACACCAAGAAGCGTCTGTTTGCTTTCGTCCACGAGGTATTGAGGTTGCTTCTTCTTGTAATTTGATGCGTGAGGGCTTCCGAAAGGTTCCAGTCATGGGACGGAAGCAGAAATGCACGGTGTTCAACAATACTCGAAAAGATTATAACGGCTTTATGTTCCTTGCGGCGTTTATTACAGCGGGTAAATTATTCTCCCTGCAAAATAACAATTTCAGACTTTAAATAATAATGTCGTTATTTTAGGCTTTAATGCATCAGGATTCCAGGATTTACAGCATGAAATTGTAAAGATCTTTAAAAAAAGGATTTACAACATGAAATTGAAAAAATCTTTAAAAGATAAGAGTAAGTGTCCATTATTGCGGAGAGGCATCCTCCGTTGTATAATAATCACTCTAGGGTTTATAATGCTAGTTCGTTCTTATTTTGAAGTACGCTATTTTAATAATCTGGATAAGATATCGTATTTGGATGCTAAGGGTTTCTAAAGATGCATGGATCGGCCTTGCTGCTCTCTGGAAAACGAAGTTGGCTTTGTTATTATTATCTTGCGCGATTTCCTGGAACGTTTTGCTGTGTAAATATTAAACTGCAGCTGTAGCATTTTGCTGTGGAACCTTTCCTTCAAATTAATCTGAGAAATATGCGTAACCTGCCTGTAATACGCTCAAAAGCGTTATATAAGAACTCCGGACTTAACGATCTAACTCAAAACAGTTGATTGACTATCTAGCAGTGATTAGTTAAACTGATTGCTTGACTGTTGGTTGTTGCGGTTGCTTGTATATCTATCTTCGATCTATGACTGCTACTTCTTGCTTTTCTCCAGATCTCATATAGGTCCTTTTTTAATTGTTGCTTCATCGAATTCTATGAAGCCTTTGCTTTTCTCCAGATCTCATATAGGTCCTTTTTTAATTGTTGCTTCATCGAATTCTATGAAGCCTTTTAACTGCTGAAGCCAAATTTCATTGTTCTATGAACTGGCTTTTGCCATGTCTAACTTATGTCAACCTCACAGTTTGTTAGCTGCCTTGAGTTAAGCTTTCTCTCTCTCTCTCTCTCTCTCTCTAGGAATCCATGCCTGGATCTGTGCGGAGAAGGTTTCAATTTTTTCAAAGCTCTTAAGAAGTTTCTAGCTTCTACACTCGTCTACTGCAAGAGTGAAGGAACTTTTGCACTTCCTCCCGACTCTCCTTCATTCTCAGCCTTCCCATGTTTCTTTCCCATATCTTTGATCATTCCATACAGCCCGCTCCTCCAGAATACACTGTTTCGGATATTTTGCGTTAGTTTTTCATGTTCTCTTTTTCTGTCTTCCTTCCTTCGTCGATTAATTCCATTATTTTGACGAAGAAATCGTATATGATGGCCTGCATTATGTCTTGACATTCACCGTTGATTCCTCCTAATTGATTGAATAACTCTTCGTAAATGTAAAGTCATACTCCATGGTACTTTGTCCTTATTTTAAAATCCGTGGTCTCAGATGTTGGTTTTTACTGCTTGATTTTCTGTATGTTCAAATGTTAATATTCATCTGTAAAAGCCCTTTGCCTTCTCTATTTCCAGAAACTAAACTAATTTCCTGTAAAACATTTTTTTCATGGGTGAACACACATGAGCCATTTGAACTGATGAACTTTTCACATGGTGTGCATTTTATAGATACACGTTTAAGATGAATTTCGATGAATCTAGATTAGTTCTAGATTCAGGGACCAGGATTTTGGTTGGGAAATCAAGCTTTCTGGAGATGCATTTTGATTTAAGCTATTTCTAAATCCCTTAATTTTGAGGGATCGATAGCTTAATTTGTCCTTTTGATCATTTGAAAAAAATAAAAAAGATTTAGCTGCTTTTTAGCTTTCCAATGTTTGAATTGATCTACAAGTACAAAAATAAATTATAACCTGGTTGAGTCAAGTCATACAGAACAGTGAAACAGGGTTGCAGCTTTAACCATAAAATCTACATTCTATATACTATAGTTCCAAAATCTTGCAGTGATGGTTTTGGCTTTATATTCTATATACTAAGTTCAAATCTTGATTTGTGCTTAGCATCGATAGTCAACTCAGTCAACTCACAATGATGATTTGCGTTTTGTCTCAGGTTTTCTTGCCAGCTCTGTTATTGCTGCAGAAGAAGCGGTAAAGTTAGGAACTGTGATTGGTATTGATCTTGGAACTACATACTCATGTGTGGGTGTTTATAAAAATGGTCATGTTGAAATCATAGCAAATGACCAAGGAAATAGGATTACACCTTCTTGGGTTGCCTTTACTGATACTGAAAGACTCATTGGAGAGGCCGCCAAAAATCAGGCGGCTATGAACCCTGACAGGACAGTTTTTGATGTGAAACGATTGATTGGTAGGAAGTAAGTGCGTCTATCCCATTCATTCTGTTATTTTTCATGACATATCTCCTCTTAGGAAATTGCAGATACTGCAGATAGGAATATCAGTAGGTCATCATTTTTCCTTTCTTTTGTTACTCTTTCCCACTTGAGGACTCTGAGTGTACATTCTCTCTTGCTTTTCTTTTTGTTTTAGCAATTAGGTGACATTCTTTCAATCTTTCTATTTTTTCGTACGTTATAAATGACGGCCGGATAGTGCAGCATTACATTTTTAATTTATTAATGTGATGTATTTGCTCTCAGGTATGATGATAAGGAGGTCCAAAGAGACGTCAAACTTCTGCCCTATAAAATTGTAAACAAAGATGGGAAACCTTATATCCAGGTGAAGATTAGGGATGGTGAAATCAAAGTTTTCAGTCCCGAGGAAATCAGTGCAATGATTTTGTTGAAAATGAAGGAGACAGCGGAGGCCTACCTTGGGAAGAAAATCAAGGATGCAGTAGTTACTGTTCCAGGTAAATTGCGGCACTGGAAGATCCTGAATTGAAAATTTTGTTTTCGATGTGCAATAGAAATGTTTGAAGTATCAGTGAACTTGAGTCACATATATCAACAAGAGTCTGACAGATCTTCAACTTTTTTGGTTTGCAGCATATTTCAATGATGCCCAAAGACAGGCAACCAAGGATGCTGGTGTAATCGCTGGGCTAAATGTTGCTCGTATAATAAATGAACCAACAGCTGCAGCAATTGCATATGGATTGGATAAAAAGGGAGGAGAAAAAAATATTCTTGTTTATGACCTTGGAGGTGGGACTTTTGATGTTAGTATTCTCACCATTGATAATGGTGTCTTTGAAGTGCTGTCAACCAGCGGGGACACTCATTTAGGAGGTTAGTTTGTCGCTAATTTTTGGCTCCAGCAGTTTTGCCTCAAATTTAGGCTAGCAGAATTTTCTCTAATTTAGGCTAGCAGAATTTTCTCTGTATTGTGTCAATGTCTGAAAGTTTGATGCTCATCTGCTCTGGATAGTATGAGGTTACTGATTTGTTTTACTCAAACAGGAGAGGACTTCGATCAACGAATTATGGATTACTTCATAAAATTGGTCAAGAAAAAACACAACAAAGATATTAGCAAGGACAACAGAGCTCTTGGCAAACTTAGGAGAGAGTGTGAGAGGGCGAAAAGAGCTCTGAGCAGCCAGCACCAAGTTCGTGTTGAAATTGAATCACTTTTTGATGGCGTTGATTTTTCAGAACCATTAACAAGAGCAAGATTCGAGGAACTCAATATGGACCTCTTCAAGAAAACCATGGGGCCAGTAAAGAAGGCTCTAGATGATGCCAACTTGCAAAAGAATGAGATCAATGAAATTGTGCTTGTTGGAGGAAGTACTCGCATACCAAAGGTCCAGCAATTACTGAAGGACTTCTTTGATGGCAAGGAGCCCAACAAAGGTGTTAATCCAGATGAAGCCGTGGCTTACGGGGCTGCGGTTCAGGGTGGTATTCTGAGTGGTGAGGGAGGTGACGAAACAAAAGGTATGCCATACCGAGTCATTGCTGGATATTTCGAAGTCTTCTTGTCCTTTTGTAGGCCTTGAAAGTATTTTGGTTTGTAGTTTCAATTTTTAACTCAGGATCTAGAACTGGTTTCTGGATTTTTATAAGTTAGTCCTATAAACCGGGTAACCTGAGTATTATATTTTGGTGTGAGATTTACTTACAAATACTGTCATTCTGGCTTTTTGCTATTCTATGTATGCGAGATTCTGAGAGATCGAATTTCTGTTTTTTCAGATATTCTTCTATTGGATGTTGCTCCTCTCAGTCTAGGTATCGAAACTGTTGGCGGAGTAATGACCAAACTAATTCCAAGGAACACTGTCATACCAACAAAGAAGTCACAAGTGTTCACAACTTATCAAGATCAACAAACCACTGTTTCAATCAAGGTAAAGCATTATAATCTGTGAACATTAAATGCTTTCTTCCTCCTCCTGTCTCAGTTATGAAATATTTCTTCAAAGTTGTCTTACAAATTTCTAGTTTTGGACCAATCGTTTTTGGTTCAATGGAATAGAGTTTTTTCTCATAATTGAAATGAATTCTGATTATTTTAGCTGAATGTCATGAGTAAGTGCAGGTTTATGAAGGGGAGCGGAGTCTAACAAAGGACTGCCGAGAATTAGGCAAATTTGATCTGTCTGGAATCCCTCCAGCTCCTCGGTAAGCTTCCAAATACCTTCTGTAACGCTAGTTTGTTAACTATCCGATCATTCTCTAGTCCTCTGCTGTTACATCATCAATGCCCCAAATTATTGACATGGTATTACGCTTGCAGTGGTGTGCCACAGATTGAGGTTACCTTTGAGGTTGATGCCAACGGTATCCTTAATGTAAGAGCAGAGGACAAGGGCACCAAGAAATCAGAGAAGATCACCATCACAAATGACAAAGGCCGGTTGAGCCAGGAAGAAATAGACAGGATGGTCAAGGAGGCAGAGGAGTTTGCAGAGGAGGATAAGAAAGTCAAGGAAAGAATTGATGCAAGGAACAATCTTGAAACATACGTCTACAACATGAAAAGCACCATCAATGAGAAGGACAAATTGGCAGATAAAATTGATTCTGATGACAAGGAAAAGATTGAAGAGACACTTAAAGAAGCACTGGATTGGCTTGATGAAAACCAGTCGGCTGAGAAGGACGACTTCGAGGAGAAGTTGAAAGAGGTCGAAGCTGTATGTAACCCCGTCGTTAAGAAAGTATACGAGAAAACTGGAGGGCCTTCTGGAGGTGATGAAGAAGAAGAAGATGACTCACACGAGGAGCTCTAAACAAGTTCAGTTTTCCACTCAGTTTTAGTCTGTACAGTTCACGATGAACAAATTTTACAAAAGAGGACTTTGAGCTCAATAGGGTTATGAGAACAGCATTTTTGACGATGATTGGCAAGGAACAAAATATTCAAATGAAAGTCAAATGACGATCTGTTTGTTTTTTCTGTCATTCAGAATGTTATTTCAGAGATTTTTCAATTTATTCTTGGCATGTAGAGGCCCTTGTTAATGTGCCTTTTTTTTAAAGAAAGTTGTCATTTAGTCGTGAATGAAGTTTGTGTTTTTCTGTTTCTCTTCCATTGATCCCTATCGTTATTTTATCTCTAGCCCTAGGAAGTATTTGCCACAAGAACTATTAAGAGATGTACAATTGAGCAATTTTAGTGATAGTGTTACCTGTACCTTCCCCGAATGATAACGTAGCATAAAACATTATTTTTGGGGGCATGAACCAGAAAAATAAATTAATATTAATTTGCACACATTTAGATCAATTTTGGGTTGCCCACATCCATTACTAGTGATATTGATCTTATGTTTGTCTCTAAACTTTATTGATATAATGCTTATGTTTTGTCTCATGTCTCTTCTAAGAAAATTCTACTATGTCTCTTCTGTGCATGTTTGAGAAAATCTTAATACATCTATAGCTTTTTATCATTACTTTAATGTATAGCTTTTTATCATTACTTTAATGAAGGAGCATTTTTTTTTCATTGGGGGAGATACTTATATTTTAGCGGAAATTTTGTGGGTATTTTGTTTCTTTTTGAAAGAAACATAAGAGCTTTCTTTGCCTTTTCCAACGCCTTGTTTCACAACGGAGTTGATGAGAATTAGTCCATAACTGAGCAATAAGAACTTTGGCTCTACAAGAGATATTCACATCTCGGTATGCTTTTTGTTGATGATTATGAGTGGGATTAAACACTTCAATATAATAATTTTTATTTTTTCCTAGCTCTTTATCCTAAGTACGTTTGTGGAATTTTTCCATAACAAAAGCTTTTCTCTCTTCACTGTTTATGGGACACGCGTTGAAGCAAATACCCCATTTACTAAACCATTTGTTATTTTTCAGCATCCAAGTTTTTTCGCTCTTGCACAATCTATCATTAAAGACAACTTTAGGCCATCTACCCTCTTCCATCTGCTCAATTTTTTTTTAAATACTTTATGACTCGCACCATAGCAATTGCTTCAATAGGAGCAGTCCCTATTTCTCTTAACAAGATATCATAAGGAACTGCACTTTTAATCTTAAATTTGTTTGTAATCAAATGCTTCTGAATTTTCTCAATTTGTCTCCACTGCATGTCGGAGGTATCGCTAGCCCACAGTGCACAACCATAGAGAATCACCGGAATCACTAGAAGCCCAAAAAAGTGTGGTCTTCAAGTTCCATAACTTTGTCTCTCCACACCTATTTTGAAAAGCATAAAATGCTTTCCAACTCCCCAAAGTTCTCTTCTTTCTACAACCATTCCAGATTATATTTTTGTTGAAGTCAATTCCAGGGTACTTGTAATTTGCAAACCAAGAGTTGATTTAGCGATTAGAGTAAGGTCATTTGCATACAAAAGAAGCCTTATAACAAACTTGCACAAATAGATACCATCAACCCTTTGCGAATTTAAACGCTCATCAAGCTTGTCGATATATAAACTTTGCTTGACCCCGATATCACTTTTAAAACTTTTAGAAATGCGTCTTGAAGTTCTAATTTTGACTTTCACCTCTTCATATAGCCTATGCACCACTGCTCTCAAATGCTTAGGAACCCCAAATTCCCCCATTCTCTGCTAAAGTTTATCCCTAGGAATTGAGTCAAACGCTTTTCCGAAATCAACAAAGCAACAAAAAACTTTTTTTTTCTCCCAAACTTTTTCAATGATGTGCCTTAAAGTTGTGCAATGATCAACTGTGGAATGTTTAGGTCTAAAAATTGCTTGCCCTTTAGCATGTTTATCACTTTTTTCTACCCACTTGTTAATTTTGTTTTCTAGCATGCTTCCAAATAGCTTTGCAAACAAAGGGTTTATCATGATGGTGCTATAATTGGAGGGATTATTGACGTCACCGCTCTTGAAAATAGGTATTGCCAGACTAGTTGTCCAATCTGCGGGGAGCTTTTGTTGTATGATGTTGTTGAAGATTTTGTAACGTGAAGTGTAAGAATCTTTGAGCCTCACTTTAGATATTCTGCTTGGAGTTCAGCCAAGTTTTTTGTTTTTCCAACACCCAACTTCTTGATACCCATCTCTACCTCTTGTACCATGAAGAGTTCAGTATCAGTGTTGACAAAGGGGAGGGTCAACCTTGGGAACTTGCTCATAGGGTTGTTTTGCATAGTCAAACTATTTAGAAGTTGTAATATTATTTCCAATTTGTATTTTTCTCGGTTGGAGCTCCTTCCAAAATATTTTGGGATTATTTTTCCCAATGAAGATTAGTTCTTCCCTCCTTGAAACCATGAAATCAATTTTTTTCTTGCTTAATAACTCTTAGTAAGATTTGAGCTTTATGTTATCCTTGTTTGAATCTTTCCACATTTTCGTTGCCTTTTGCATTTCTCGTCAAACCAAGCATTAATCGGAAAGCAATTTGTTTCAGACTTATTAATTTTTGTTCTTTTGCACCTTGCAAGTGCGCATTGAATTAAATGTGTTAATTCATTACTATGAAAGTTGTGAATTGTAATTTTCTCTTTCTCAAAAAGCCTCTCTAGCATCATTTTGAAGGTATTACAATTTTTTGGGGTCAAAAGAATTCTGTCCTGTGGGAGATTTTGTTGGACATGCTGAATTTTTGATTCTAATTGTTTCTTTCCAATCCAAGCGAAACAAAAATAAATTGGTTTGTGATTTATTTCAAATCTCATCGCTGATCTCCAACCAAAACTTCTTCCATTTTCTCACACAAACCATGTGAGAAAATTAATTAATCTACCGCACTTGCTCCATTGTAAGTATTGCAAGTGAGATTACTGGACTTTGCCCATCTAGTCAAGCCATTATAAATGACTAAATCAAAGGCCCCACATAGAGTAAGCAATTGTTCATCAGAGAGATTGCAGCCCTTGTTCTTTGAAATTCTTTCCCACTGATGATTACTTTCTTCTGTAAGCCAAATAGGGTCACAATCATCTTTACAACAAAGAATGCTAGCTTGCTCACTTGTAGTCCTAGCATTGAAATCACCCACTATAAGGACTTCACCTAGCTGCTAATATGTTGCAATATCCGCTTTTAAAGCTGCAAATGGATCTTTGTGGTCAAGCCCTCTACTTTTGTAGATTTTTGAAACATGTGGCGAAAAATGGCATGTTGCAATTTTGATGTGGTTTCCATTTTTTGATATTTTAAACCAAATGAATTGCTTATTTGAGTCTTCTTATTTTAATTGAATGAGACGACCTTCTTTCTCCCTTACTAAAACCATGATACCCCAGTGCCCTTTGTCATTTCTTGCTGCCTTGTTCCATACTGTCATCTTCCAGTATCCTTCAAACAAAGGTGTCTTGCACCCTTCATGCTCATGTGTTTTTATGAGGCAAATTATGTCTCTATTTTCCACAATAGTCCCTAACCCAAGTCCTCGTTTCCATGGATAACTTTTGCAATTCCAACAAACTAATCTTAAGGAAACCTGGGTATGACTTGATTGCTATTTATTTTGATATGAAAGACTCACATTTGAGTCTTTGTCCTTGTTTTCCCATACCGACCTTGCTTTTTGATTTCCTGTTGAAGAGTTTGATGCCTTCTCTTTATTACCATCTTGCTGCTTTGTTATGGAATGAGGTCCAAATTGCGTTATCACAGCTTTACCTTTATAAATACATGCTCTCTTTCCTTCATCTCTTGCTGCTCTAACCTTTAAAATTTCGTCCTTTCTTTCCTCGTGTTGTTTTACAGTTAAATCTTCTTCTATGAAAAAACGAGAACCCCTCAAGAGATGTTTCTTGCTTAGAATAATATATTTATCATGCAAGCTATGCATAATGAATTTTATGGACCTGGCTCTCTCTTCATTAACTACCCACCTTCCATGCTAGACATATTTGACCTTGCCATAGAAACTTGTCTTTCAAGAAGTCTCTTGCAAGGTCAAGAGTACATTCATTTTTCCCATAGTCTTTCATCTTTTTAATAATTATGTTTGCTGCCCTATTTTGTCTTTCCTTGTCTTCACTATTTTGCATGTTGTCAACTTGAATATTTGTTTCTCCTTCCTTATTAGCAAAATTGCTAATAACTTGAGCCCAAGTTTTGGAAACTTTGGTGGAATCTCCTTTCATTTCTTCTCTTGCGTTCTTTACATGGGATGATTTCACATTCACCACTCCTGTACTTTTCACTGCAGAGTTCTTTATGTTTTGCACATCCGCCTTCATGCGTTGCCATTTTGTCTTCCCTATCAGGAGAGCTTCCTATAGCAATGCCACTTGTTCTTTTCAAATTTTATTGCTTTCTACTAATGCCTTGTTCTCAGCTGTTATTATATGAATTTTATGATCTCTTTCTTGCCCTTTAGCGTCTAAAACCTCCAACCTTTGTTTTGCATTTAACAATTCTTTCACATAAAGATCAGATGACCAGGTGATAGGTGTGGATGTGGGACTATACAAGACAGAATCATCAATGACTTTTCCTTTGGACTTCTTGTTGCCATGTGCTTGTGGAGGAGACTTGTATGAGTGCTTTTTGCAAAGGGCTTGATTACTTTTCTTTTTAGATCGTTTCTTTTTTGTTTGCTCCCATTTTAGACGGGCTATTCTTCATTTTAAAATGCCTTGATATTGTTTGGCATTGACCCAAACCCACTTCTCAGCTTTGGCGGATGAGGCAATTTTCGCTTGTCTTAAATCATTTGTCTCCAAATGTTCTGAAATTTCTGGTTCCTTTGTCATATTTGAAAGCATTTCCTAGTGCTTGCTCGTTGCTCGATACTTCTGCTGCATAAAAACTCACTGCTCTCACGCTGCGCATTGTTCACTGCTCTGCTCACACTGCTCACACTGCTCTGCTCATACTACTAACCACACTTCTCATCACGCTGCGCTGCTCATAAATGCCCTGAAAATTTCCACTGACATATAATCACTGTGTATAGTGCTTCGCCCAGAAAAACCCTTGTATTATGTTTTCCCATCAATCCATCTTGCATCGCACTTCCAACCATGTTGAAGATAGTTGATCACTGGAATGATGTCATTGTGTATCCCTTGTCCGCATAATTACCTCTATTGCCTCTAATTACAATCTGTTGCCTCTACTGTCGCTGGCTAGACGGTGAATAGCAACAGACCCATTGCAACACAGGGCACTCGCTGGTTTTTAAACAAATGTAGTTCTTTTAACACGGTCATCAATCCTCGTTGTATAGCTAAATGGGTGCCCTAGTTTTGTTTCTTTTTGATAAATTTTGAAATTGGTGGGTATTTTGTTTTAATTTGATAAATTTTTATAATAGTGACTAACAATGTAGTTAATGAACAATTTACTTACTAAAAAAGTGAGATTAGTTAATCAATAATTTACTCACTGAAACGTGAGATTTGAATCTTGATGGGAGGGTAACAACTTTATCTTACAATCATTTGAGTTATATTAAGTTGATAATCAAGATCTTGAATCATCTAGATAGAGAGGGTAGCAATTTTATCTCGCAACTATTTGGGTTATACTTCAATCGACGATCAAATATAGCAAGCTATTTATGACTTTATTAACAACCTACTTACTAAGAGCAAACATGTTCCAAAGTGGGATTTGAATCTTGATGGGGAGGAGAAAGAGCAAACATGTTCTAAAGTGGGATTTGAATCTTGATGGGGAGGAGAGAGAGTGAGGGAGAGAGGAGAGTAAGATGGAAGAGAGAGGTTATTTTTAGATATAAAGTATTTGAGTCTTAAACAATCCAAGCCTCAAGTGAAGTGACATGATTGAGAGGGAAGAGAGAAATGTTACTTTTAGATATAAAGTATATCATTTTTTTGAGCCTTAAACAATCCAAGCTTCAAGTGAAGTGACATGATTACCATTGGCAAGAGTTCTACGAAGACTACATGGACACACTGTAATGTTCACACACATGTATAAAGGATATACATGTGGAAAATTAGGTTTATAATGCTAGGTAATCATGCGGTGAGTGCACAATAGTGTAAATGATGAAAAGTTTAGTGGTAAATTTGCACAATAGTGTAAATGATGAATGGTTTAGTGGTAAATTATAAGCTATGTGAAAGTTGAAATAAATAACATTTAAATTTGTTATCTTTTTTTAATGTGTTTATGTATTTATGGTAAAACAAAAAACTAACAATCTTATTTGTTTATATAAACTAGTCCAGATCCATCTTAACTTCGGATCTAAGTGTCAATAGGGATCAATTTTCTTGAAGTGAAAACCTCTCTCATAGTGGAAAAAAATTTGATCCCTCTTGACGCTTGGTAAATCCAGAGTTCATTGGATCTACGCTGGTTTAATGAATTTGATCCCTCAAAAGTTCTCATTGGATTTGATTGTTGCTCCCAACAATAATCCTAGTTTTTAATCAATCCTTTTGCTACTAACTTGGTCTATTTGATTTAGCATGACTCAAGCTACACAATCCCACTTTTTAATCAATCCTTTGCTACTAGCTTGGTCTCCTTGATTTAGCATGACTCAAGCTACACAGTTAATGAATCTCTCATAAATTCGAAGAAAGTCTCAATCTTGACAGAATTCATCCTCTTTATTTTAATATAAATCTTACTTTTCACATACTCAACTTCTAAATATTAAAAACCCATTTTTCACTCCTTCTTATTCAAATATTATCTTTACACAGTGCCTTTAAATCTCATTTTCACCTTCCTTTGATTGCACTAAAACATGCTTTCATATTTTAATATAAATCTTACTTTTTCACATACCCAATTTCTAAACATTCAAACCCCATTTTCACACCTTCCTTGATCGCACTAACATGTGCTTCCATTTTAATTGCACTAAGATATTGCCTCATGCTGATGTATGTTGCCTAGAGATAGATGTTAGAGGAAACGTGCAAAAATATGCTTGGTTACCCTATTTTGAGGTCTCCAAGCAATTTTCAGGGTAACATTGAACCTCTAGCGCTAACCACTTCCCTTCTAAGGGTGTTGTCACCTCTTTTGTGAGGGTTTTGTACAAATGTGGCATCATTTACTTGTATTTGGATTTAGTCGCCTTGTGGGTGACAAGTCGCTTTTATATTGCTTCTTAACCCATAATTAGAAAATAAGGAATGGGAAGGAGTTATAAATATAAAGGCTCACCTCTCATTCCAAATTGTTGTGAATTCTTGGTGATCATTTTTATATGTTATTAATAGAAGATTTTTTTTTTGGTGTTTTGATGTCAATTCTTGAGCTCTCTCTTTCTTGGTTTATCATTGAAGATATTATTGTGAATGTTTGAGACACGTTTGAGACTTCTAGCTAGCAAGATTGATCTATTGAAACAAAAATGTGTCACTTAGAAGCAGAACATATAGGGTTTGCATCTCTTCCATTCTCCTTAATCGTTTGCTAAGTGCTGAATCTTTTGTTTGATTAGTTTTATGCTCCTTGACAAGGGTTTTAAGTATTCTTTTACAATCCATTGTTGATCTTGTTCTATGCTCTATTCTTGCACTCTAATCCATAATCCATAATTTAAATGTATCGGTTGGTGTATCTTGAGTATATAATGTAGACACTTGAACCCTTGTTTTTTAATTTGAATACATGTTTTATGCCCAACTAAATAGTTATGTAGGGCATTTTCATTGTCATGGTGTTCCTTATGTTTATCGATTATTTTTCAGGGGATGACATCAACTCATTCTTATACAATTTGAATTTTCTTAATGGACCATGTTGCAGTGGAGACCTTTTTCTGTGATGATATAAAAGTGCATACAACTAGTGCTAGATAATCCATGTCAAAGGGCATTGTAGGTTGAATTCCAAAACAAACTTCAATTCCACTACATTGAGTAGACTTCAATCCTAATGATTGTAATGTTTCCATGTCAACTATGGGGGTGGCAGTGATTGTATGTACACGGTAAATGCACAAGTGTCCTAGTTATAGCTTTGGTATACATATTTATATTTATTGATAAATGGCTAGACATGTTGAGCCTTGTATCTAACATACTCCAAAGGTATTTGTAGAACTTGTTGGACATAAATTTAGGATCTTTATCTAATACAATGGATATGGGAAACCTAGAATTGAACCATTTATGTATGAGAAGAGTTTCTCTTGTGAACTATAGGGAGTCAATGTTTTCATGTGGCATGCAAATGCCACCTTTGAGAATTGAAAAAAAATTGTAAAGATTACAACATGGCTTTGAGATATCATATATAGCGTTAAAAAAAATCCATGGAGACAAATTCTTATGACACTCACAAATGGATAGATATTTGTAAAGCTATTATTTCTTATTGGCTGGTCTCATAAAGGCATAAACAACACGTCCTTCATTGTATCTCTCCACATTTGCACATAATTGATATTAATAAGACTACTTCTACAAGACTAATAAGGTTTAAGGACATTGAAATGACACACTGAATAATGTGCCCCTTAGAAGAGTGTCATGCTTGGGTCTCATTGATATGCATAATTTTCTAGGGTGGTACAATATGATGTGTGCCAATAAATCAATTCACACTTTTCCTTGGATGAGATATAAATATATTTACACAAACTCACAATAAAATACATTATTGTTGCCAATCGTGTTTGTTGTTTGTTGATGTCTCACATAACCAAAAGAGCACTAAATAGTGGTCCATTGAGGTGATAAATTTGTGTAATTAGATAATAAATGCTTGTGCCTTATCATTAGATGAAAATAAATCAATTTTCAATTTTCCTTGGATGAGATATTAATGTATTTACACAAACTCACCATAAAAAAGCATATTATTGTTGCCAAATGGGTGTTTATTGTTTGTTGGTGTCTCACACATCCAAAAGTGCACTCATTAGTGATCTATTCAGGGGATCAATTTGTGTAGTTAGATAATAATTGTTTGTGCCTTATCACTAGATGAAACTGTTGCAAATAAATCATCTAGTTTAATTAGCATGCATTCTACAATTTTATTTATGTTCATAAAAGTTGTAAGGTTTGTTGTTAGTATCAATATTTATCCATTTATATTGATGTGAATGATCACATAGAGATCTCAATCACAATTTAAGTAATCCCTGATCATGTAATTTAAAGTTTGAGTGATATACAACTTGATGCCCATGTTGAAGAACAATAATTTATAGTTCACACTCTATGACATTTTGAGTGGACCTAATGGTTAAACATATGTGTTAGCTCCATATAGGTCACTAGTTTGAATTTAAAGAGGGGTGAGGTATGTACACCTCCATAGACTAAGCTAAAAAACATTACATGGAGGGGGGTCCCTTGTCCCACTAACAATGGGCTCTCATACATCAATTTGATGTTTGGCAAGGTTGTGGCCTTAAAATTAGATATTTATTCTATTATTTTATCTATTTTGATTTCAAAGAGTTGGTGTATTCTAGGTAGGAAAATCACTAACGTGGTGCATAGTTTTCACTACAATCTCTAAATGGCTTACCATTCCCCATGTGTCCCCATGCACCATTTGAACAAAAGCTTCGTGGTGTTTTTGCATAAGAGTTCATGAAGGTGTGGGATATGGGAGAATCCTAAAAAAATCATTTTGTAGAAACTTGTCACTCTAAGAAAAAAATTGAAGTTGTTGATGTTGGTTAGAGTATGTTATTCACAAATTTAATGTACCTTATCTATGTCCATGTGCACAATTGTGTCAGTAATAATTAAGAACAAAAGCAATGTGTTAGAGGTATTCATACTATCTCTTACATTAAACAAGAATTCCATTAAGATAAAGTATAACAAATTTACTAATCTAGATCATCAATAAAAAGCTACATTGAAGCTTTTGTTACATTGGTTTAGTCAAATGACATCACCAACCACTCATACAATCTATCCTTATGTATGAACTTAGCCTTCTAACATCCAAATGGTTTATATAAATCATATGATAGCTAAATTTGAAGTCAATTTTAATAAAGAATTTGGTTGCCTTTAGTGTGTTCAAAGGTTAACAATGTGGTCAATTGGGTACATTATTCTTTAATGTGATATTCTCGAGGGTGTGGTAGTTTTTTCTTTAGCATTATGTGGAGCTTCACATAATAAGTACTCGATCATATGTATCCCTTATGTAGATCTTGTATTTGGTGTTGAAGTTTTTCATTCTTTATGAAATATATGTGATATATAGGTATGTTTGTTAATTATGCTTTCCTAATAAAATCCAATGTGATGCTAAACTTTGAAATGTAGTAGAATTCCTTTAGGATCCTTGAAATTATCTATGAATTTCTTTAGATTCACGTTTAAATATATTTTTGCATAGACTTTACAGTAAAGGAAATTTGTACTAATACTATAGACTTTTATGTGTTTAGCAGATGGTTAACATAAGGAATTTGTGTATAATTAACCAATTTTCAACATTTCTTTGAAAAAAGTAAATAATGTTTGAGCTATAATTTTATCTCAAGAATCTAGAATAGTTTCATTTTCACGTTGAGGGAAACATTCTAATGACATGTTTGATAGATACCAGGTAATACTAATAAACAAGGATAAACAACTCCACGTCACAAATGTCTAGTGGCATAACATAATAGCTGACTTGTCCTTCCATGATAGATAGTACTAGAGCCTAAATTATTGTGTCATGCATTATTATTTAATTGAAATGAGGCATCTGCGTTTATATGGTTGTAGGTGGGATATGGCTGCGATTTTGAGTTTCTAACTAGTCATTAAGGAGATCAAAATTATTTCTCCCATTCTCAATAATGCAATGGAAAGGCTCTTAATTTAGCCACATTTAAATATCAATGAAACTCTCCATTTCTTCCTCTAATTTGATAGGGCTTCAGTAAGAAAGGTTCATATGCATTGTGAGGACAATGGTGCTAGAATAATCTAGCTTGGAAGTTGCTACTTGTTTTCCTCAATGTTAGGCTATGGATCAAAAACCTCAATCAAATGATAGTTTCACATATGTAACATCTCATAGAAGTGTGAGGTCATATTCTATGTGTGCACTTTTTTCCACTCTACTTATGTAGCTTGTGTGTTATTGGTAATGACTTTTATGGGATTATTGTGACAAAGAAGATTACCGATGGTACTACATATTGTTACTCTAATTGTGATTCTATTGTTTACTCTTTAACTACTAATTGTCTTTTTTAGAATTACATTGTTGATTACAATAGTTACTAGGAGGATTAATGTAATTATTAGACTTATGCTTATGCTCAACATTGTATGCAAATCTATGTGCATAAATAAGTGTATTCATTGATAGGAAATCAAACTCAAAATTGATGTAGTATTTGGGAACAAGGTTGGACTCTTCCTTTGTAACATCCAAATGAGTCATAATTCCATCAAACTTGTTTCTATAATCATCGAGTGAGCGATCACAACACTATTCAATTATATATATGTATATATATATAACTGCAATTGAGTAGTTTATAATAGCAAATTCTATGCTTTTGTAAAACAAAAATACACCATAGGATTTTAAAGGTGTAGAGTCTATAAAACACACCTAAACCCAAATAACTTTTGGATAGCATTTACAAAGAAATTATCAAGAAAACAAAACTAATCATCTATAATCATAATTTCTACTTTCAATTCTATGGAACGAGGACCTCCCTTAGGATTCCATCCACCTTCACTGATTCTGGTGTTAAATTTTTGCGCTGAATTTTACAAAGAGTTTGTCATTGCATTTAGATCCTTGAGTATGTGCTTATCTAAAATTAATCCTTGAAGCAGGGCACACATCTCTACAATATTTTTTATCATTACTACCAAACTCAAAAGAATTTTGTTTCAATTTTTCCATCGAATCCATTGAGAATCGCACCCCCCAACCTCCAATAAATAAACAATTACTACTTCATGTATTAATTGTTACATACCAATTGTTACATATCATGATTCTTTGAACATGGGAATGTTACAATTGATATTCACATTGAGAAAATTCCACCACCACAATATGCCCAAGCTATACTAAGCGGATATTTCGTGCACAAGTTGGAACATCTTTTGTTGAAAAGTTTCAAATTAATTGCAAATCTCTGAATATTGCTTTTGAAGGGATTCATCAATGATGGAGTGCATGGTGCTTACACTAGCACTAGTAGAATTCCCAGAGTTGGCATTACTTGCCATCATATATCACATAGTGTGTTAGAAATTTTGTATGTGAATTTGGGGTGACCTGTTGTTCTTATTACTTAGGCATATTACATATTTTTATTTCAATTCATTGGTTTTCTAGATTAGTATTAATTCATTTACTAGTGACAAGTGGTTGTAGAGGCAAAGAATTAGTAGTGTGATATCTTTTGTCAAATAGTAAGGTGAAATCAATCGTTCGTGTGCGAAAATTTCTTGAATGTGTGGGAAATTGGTCAAACGATGTGCTTTGGGTGATATGTTCTATAACTAATGTTGCCTCTCCAAAATTTCATCATTTTCACCCTCTTTTCCTTCAGTTTTAGCCATATTTCACTGCTCCAACACCTTATATTAAGACCATTTTCATGATTATATATGGGTTCAGAATTATTATTTTCCAAAGTATTTATTTGAGTATTTTGAGTGAATTTATGATAAAATATTAGAAAAATATCACGTTTTCACTTATATCTAAAAGTTGGATGAGTTTTATGATGTTTATAGGCATATTTGAAGACTCTAGCAAAGTCATATTTGGCCACTTAGCCTCAAATTCAAATTTCCTCTTCAAACTCTTGAAGATTTGAAGACAACTATTTAAGGCATTCAATGGAAAAGAATCATCGAAGATTGATAAGATCTCCTATCAAGGATATTAGAGATTTGTGAGAGGATTTGTAGAAATAATTATCTCCTAATTTTAGCAAATTGGTTGTAACTACTTGAGAGAAAAGTGGATCTAAATTTATTAGTTGTTTATCCTCTTCTCAAAGAAACTCATGTATAAATAGGAGTGTTTTCTCCATTTCAAGGGGAGGAAGGGAGAAGAAATTTAGAATTTGTAATTAGAATACTTGAAGAAATATATTTGTAGCTAGACTTCAATCTTTTGGAGCTTGCTCCAATCTTATTTCACTTAATATATGTTGTTGTTCTAATTTTCAACTTTTAGTGTACTTGTTGAACATTGGAGGGCCCCCTTTGCCAAGCATGTTCAATCTTTCCTTTCTTTGTTTATATGTATAGATTTCAATCACTTTCATAGACTAGATTTCAATCACTTTCATAGACTATATTTCAAATGATTTCATAAATTAAGTTTCCATGCTTTCATAGATTAAATTTACATGCTTTCATAGCTTGGATTTACATGATTTCCTAGATTAAATTCCCATTACTTTCCTAGATTAATATCTCTATTGTTTTCCTAAATTAAATCTCCATTGTTTTCCTAGATTAAAATTTTTATCACTTTATGGGGTGGCAAGAGGGGGATGGATTCTCATTAATCCCAAAGGAATAATTGAAGATAGATATGCTTGGGGGTTTGGATGGAAGACAAAGAATCAAGATGAAGCTTATGGATTGTTTATGGGCCTCACCTGGGCTCATAAGAAAGGAATAAAAACCCTGTAGGTGCTGGGAGAATCCATGATTATAATCAGGCATATGAACTATGCCTCATCTGCAAAAAACAGAATATTAAACCAAATTATCAAAATATCCCAAGGGATGATCCCTTCCTTCGATTCAGTTACCTTCTTCCATATTCTAAGAGGAAATAATCAAGAAGCTGACAAACAAGCCAACCTCGCTTGCTAGATGATAGAAGAAAGGAGCTTGGTGAATGATGTCGTGAGCATGAATAGGATCCCATAAGTTATTTAATGACTTACATTTCCTAGATGGTGGCGGATGAGTTAAACCTGGCTTGGGAAATATCAAATCTTAGAATTAGGGAATTTGAGGATAATTTCATTGGGTCGATTCCTTGGTCTGCCCTCTTGCCCCTTATCCCTCTCCCTCCCCTGTCTCTTCCCTCCCTCTCCCATTGCTCCCCCTCTCCCATATTCATCCTCCTCATCCCTTCCCTATGGAATCCCAATTTCTTTTCCTCAGTCGCGTCCCTCTCCTTTCTCATCCTGTCTCCCCTCCCTTCCATCATGTTCCTCTTCATTGCTTGCCTCGCACCCCCGACACTTGGGACCTGTAGAACATCTCCTTGCGTTACCTGGCTTGATCAAGAGCGTCATGGCAAGCGTGTCCTTTACTTACACCCGCAACATGTTTGTTATCATCACTCAGGTACCACCTCTTTTAATAACAGGGATCTCTCGGCACGATTTTAGTTCATTCACCCTAGTTATTTGTGTAGGATAAGGGGAAGAGAGGTGCAACATTTATTTCAGGAACATAGATCGATCCAGAACACTCGTGGGAGGAAACTCAGAAGGAGAATGAAGGACAAGGATCAATGTTGGGAAATTAAGGTGGAAGGCTAGGAATTAATGGAAGATTATCAGGATCATAGCCCCTACAGATTCCTTAACAGAAATTGTATCATCTTGAGGCACTGTTGTTGCTATATAAGGAAAAATGGTTGGGTAAGTTTGCATGGGTTAATGCTCCTTCCTGCTTTGGTGGCCTCCATGCAGGCCTTGAGGCTGAAGCTGAGGCCCTCGAGTGTTGGTAGTGGGGACTGGATTACTGGGAAGAATCCTAGGGAGCCCGGTGAGTCAGAACTTTTGAGTGGGAAGTTGCAGGGGTTCGTAGGTCTAAGGTCTGTGGTTGGTCTGAGGGGTAGCACATAGCTAGGAATTTCTAGTCCGTTGATCTAGGAGGGGTATTTGGATCAGACCCACAGGAAAAATTTGGACGCCCACCTGCAGAGGGAGGATTGTTGGAACTCGACTATCTTTGACACTCCAGTAGCTGTGTATTCGATCAAGCTCCACGTCTGGGAGGAGATCCAGGGCCAGAACCTTGGAGTAGCGATTCCGAAGGAGGAGCATCGTGGGGCAGTGGGTTAGAGTATAATTGACGGGCAAGACACAATTGTTTGGGCTGGTAATGAAATTCCACTGAATTGGAAATTCCGATTGATCTCGGTCGGCTCGGTGTCTACTACAGGTGAGAAGGCTTCTACTCCTCTGGGCTGTGAACGAGTGTTGGGTAATATCCTTAGGGTGGTGTGGCTAGCTAGTAAGGTGGACTGGTGGGTCAAGGAAATCCTGGACTTGAGCGGGGGAACATAAATAATTGTGACCTTCTGGGATGTCAGAAGATGGATCTGAGGAGTCAGAGAGTAGAATAAATTCCTTGGTCGATCTCTTGGTGAATCCAGAGGCAGAGGTTGGGTCAGAAAGGTGCTGGAAGAATTCGGCCAACCTGCACCACTTGCGAGCAGGAGCACTTGGAATTTAGAGGACTGGCGGTTGTGGAGCACAACATGTACATTCAGCAGCGAGAGAATCTCACAATGCAGGAGAGTCAGTTGGAGAAGAGGGAAAGAATCCTTCAGCTGGAGGATGAAGTGGAAGCACTACGTCAACAAATTGAGCAATTGAAACTCATGGTGGAGGAGATCAGTAAGAACAATGAGGAGGAATCCACTGACCAAGACCTATACAAGAACGCCAAATTAGTCCCAATCGAGCTGGACCTGAACAATCCAGCACCTCCGGACTTTTAGTCTTTTTTGTTCTCTCTTGATTTTCAAATGACAAAATGTAAATGCAAATTTTTGTTACTTCAATTTTGTAGAATCTACAGTGATAAAAGATCTGTGAATGAGAATTTTTGTGTGCACTACAAAGAACACTCGTATAGTGGGTATGTAAACCAGATGATGTATCATCGGTCCTTAGAAGGTTGTAAATCACTATGTAAAATCCTGTTTTGTTTGCGAACGGGCGTGCCATATTTAAATAAAAAAAATTACTCATTCTAGTTAAAAAAATAAAATAAGTAAATTATCGCTTTCCTAGATTAAAATTCTATTACTTTCCTAGATTAGATTTCTATCGCTTTCCTAGATTAAAATTCTATTACTTTCCTAGATTAGATTTCTATTTCTTTCATAAATTAATATTTCCTTTCATGTCAATTTCCTTGCTTTCATAGAATATAATTTCTTTTCTTGTCAATTTACATTTGATAGAATTAGAAACTCGATCCTTGCATATATTTTATCGTGCACTCGTAAGTTTACGAACCTAGATTAACAATTTAATGTAACAAAATTTAAAACATAATTAAATTAACCAACAACTAGTACAAGCTCAATTACATTGTAGGAATCAAGTGATAGATTACTACATAGAAGTTATTTATGGTATGGTCATGCAAGCTTTAGGGATTGAAAAAAAGAGGTGTGACAATATATTATGTTTTATCATTTTCTCTATGAGGAACTATATTCTTGGTTGTAACTAAGTCAAATTAAATATATTTAACCATAAATGCACAAACTAAGGATGAACAACAAATGAACTTATTGTAGCGGCTACAACCACCCTCCAAAATTTTGCCTTAGCCTGTTTTGGAGCCTCCCTACCAACCTTCGCACCAGCTTGCCTTGCTTCGTCAAGTCCTCAAGCTTTAGTGTCTTTCTTGCTCAAAGGCAGCATGTCGATCACAGTTTGATCTTTTCCCTTCACAGGCTGCTCACCCGGACTTGGTCCAGCTGCAGGCTGAGCAGCTTCCTCTTGAAAATTGCGCATTTTTGGAGGGCAACCAACATTCCCTCCAGAAATTGTGCAATCCTCTCTGACAGCTTGCTGGGCTCCAAGATTTTGCAATCCTACCAGCCAACCCTCCTAGCAGGATTTGCGCAAATGTTCCCAGCAGCAGGCTGTTCAACCTAGGATTTGTGCAAATCTGGGCAACAGTCAGCTGCTCAGCCTAGAAATTGCGCAAATCTCCTGAGCAACCAGCTCAGCTCCTAGCTAGAAATGTGCATTTTTCTCCAGCAGTCAAGCAGTCTCTTGCATGTGTAGCTGAGTTGACCGGTTCCCTCTAGGATTGAGCAAAATAGACTTTCATGCATGGGTTGTTTCTCCCAAGGAAGCATGCAAAGGCATCCCTTGTTTCAGGGATCTATGTTTAGCAGTTGGAAGTTACATGCAAGGAACAATTCAGAAACCTCCCTCCAAGTGTTGCTTCCCCTAGATTTGTGGCATGCGTGTCACAAGCTCGATGTTATCAAAACTCATCAACCATATGATGTAGAGCTCATTCCTCACATCAACCTTGTAGCTCTAACATCCCACATCACATCTAGGAGCAGTCGACACATTCAACTCAGTTGTTTTGGGGTAAGCTCGCTTCCCATGCCTTGTGCTACATTTCTGTCTCTTTTTGTGTATTCGCTTGTGTGAGTGATGTTTGCTTGATTTCTTTGAATGCCTATTGTCATTTACATGTATTCTAGCTTGTCCTAGCTCTGTTTCAATTTTCGTTGCTATCTCACTGTTGTCGCATGCATGAAGTTGTTTTGTACAAACGTTCGCCCAACCGATGAATTGCCTCACCCACATGCATGTTGATCTGTTTTCTGAATATTTCGTTCATGTTTTTCATGCAATGTCAATCACTTCTGCTATCACTTAGTGTCGCCATCCATTTATTGTCTTAGTTGCTTTCAGTTTCCCGTCTGCGAGTAGGGCCAACCTTGGCCCAGATTTTGCCTTCACCAAGCCCGCATTGCGCAATTTGGGGAAGGAAGGTTCACCTTCCTCTCCAGATTTGCGCATTCCTGCCCAACACTGGCCTCCAGGACTATTTTGCGCATTTCTAGAGGACAATGGCTACTTGGCTCAAGAAATTGCGCAAATATGTGCTTGGGCCAGCAGCCCTTCCCAACTGGAATTGCGCAATGCGCAATCCTAGTAGTCAACAACCAGAATGGATTGTGCATTGTGCAGTTCCAACACTTAGTCAATCTCTCAGCAGCCCAGACTTTGCCTTGTGCAGTCTTGGCAGTCAGTCTCTTGACCTCTCGGCCGAAATTGTGCAACCTTCATGATCATTCACCTAGGTATGTTACAAGTCAGTTCTCATGTCCATTTTGGTTTTCAACTGACAGATTGCTTGCTATGAGTATTTCCATGTCTCCAGGTATCACAGGTGTTCATCTGCCTCTCAGCAATATAGGTACAATGGCCTCTAGGAGAGCAGAGATGAAGACATCGTTCAGAGCATGCTTGGGGATGCAGTCGATCAAGTGTCTATGAGCTTTCCTACTCACGAAGTCATCAAGTTGTTCGTGGACAAGGACATCAAGCAGAAGCATCACAGTGAGCAGCGTCATGAACATCAGTTGAAGGCAACGTATTGAATGCAGTGGATGAAGCGAATGCAAGAGGAAGGTTGTTGACAACATAAAGGCGGAGCAAAGTTGCAAGATCAAGTAGATCCACTGATAATGAAAGCAACTTTGGAGACTCAGGCTATGAAGTGACGGCGCAACATGAAGATCACACGAAGGCAGAAGATGGAACAAAGAAGGAGTTGAATGTGCTGAAGCAGCAACTCAGGAAGAACATAAAGTTGCACAGACAGTCCAATGAGTTGCAGCAGGAACAAGAACAACAATGGGCGCAACATGCACTCACGGATGAAACTGCGCCAGTACAAGTTAAGGATCCATCCCAGCTGCTAACACAGAACAAACATGGTGAGCAGTGTTGTTGATGCATGCAAAGGATCCAACAATATGCATGTCGTTGAGCGCACACATTCAATCCAACCCGTTCAACACACTCACCAAGGCGAAGACGAGAAGCAAGTCCAACTGGGGATGAACATGCACTTCGACAAGTTGATGTGCATGACCACCAACACACACTTGAAGATCAACATAGACACTATGCATCAGTGTGTTTCCGGTTCAACCGTACCCAAGAAGACCATGCGCATGTTAGCAGACGAGTTGGATGAAGGGGCCGAACCAATGCACCGGTTGCAATGGAGGCAAGAGTTCGCTTCAGCAAGATGTCACCATGAGGTACATGCACACCATCACGGATGACCAAGCTTGGCATCAGCTCACCAGCTTCACCATCACAAGCATGTCAAAGAGTTGGTCTCACCACAGTGGACCGAGTGTCAGTGATGTCTTACAAGGCTTGCTCAAGCCATGTTGTCTCACATGAGTACATGTGCATTATAATGTTGAGTCATGTCAAGTGTAAGTCGAGTGTCAACAATTGGATGTAACAATCATAGAGTAGGTGAAGAGTCATGAGGGTAGTTGAACTATCACAAAGGGGAATGTCAAGGGTCACCCCACCCTTTGCTATAAATAGTCCCTCATAACTCATTGTATAGGCTTTTGGTCAACCAAGCTTCTACTAAGACTATCTTGAAGAAGGCTTGGACAGTATTGTAACGTGCCTTGGCTTCTCCACTGCACGGAGCTAGTACATCTCTTTGGAGGAGCAGGTGGATGTGGTTGTAACATTCCACTGTTGGGGCTAGCAGGTTTACATGGTGTATTGTATGATTGTGACTTACACTTCTTTAATAATAAGAGCCAACACATTTTCATGCATATGTTGTTATTGTAGTTGGACTGTTCCGGTTGCCTTAATGATATATGTTGTTTAACTTACGTACTTGTATATGAACTGATTTGTATGCAATTATATGAATCTTGTTGTTAATGTGTTGCATATGTTGTTAATGTTGTCACCGTCCATGTCGACTGCTCTGCCAGACATCAGACAGACCTTTCTCATGAACCTTGCTATATCAACTGTCACACTCATCTCGGACTGATTCGTGAGTGTTGTTCGTGTTATCTTACCTTGTATGTTGTGACTGCCGCATCCGAGTGGACTGCTCCGCCGGAAGCTGTGCATGTCCTTTGTGTGGTGTGTTCCTAGCCAAGTTGGGATTGATCCATTTCAACCTAGAACTCACCTTCACCTTCCTCTCCCTTCGAAGTGTTGGAACCTCTTGTACACATTCCTTGACTCTCTGCATCAGTCACACCCTTGCTACTGACAGAGTTATCTTACTTGCCTCTGTGTGACATCGCGGTCAAGGCATTACCTTACGACCCATTTTGGGACTCCTACACCAAATGATCTAAGGTCTAATTGGGACTTCTTACCGGGGAGGTCCCCTAACATGTTGGCGGGTCCAGCACCGTCAACATTTCTGGCCCTAGAAGGAGGGCCTGATGACAAGCAGTGTCCTCCAATCCAGTTTTGAATCTTTACATATCTTTCATGGAGTCTTGCATTCTTCTTCCCCTGAGGTGTTTTTCGAATCGTGAAGATGTCTCCATCTCGGGGAAGATTTTCAATCTATTGTCCACTCACACTTATGATGGTGAAGGTGAAGTGGTTTGGCCTGAGAATTTACATAACTTTCTTTCCATGATTTATGAGGAAGATGAGTTTACTGACGAACAGGCCGGGTTGATGCTCGCATATACACTTCACGAATCTCCATTCCATTGGTGCTCAGCCTACCGGCTGACACCGTGCTCTCATGTGAGCACTTTTGTGATCTTATTGAAGACATGTTCTATCATTTTGATCCAGACCATCTTGACCGGAAACTGTTACAACAACGGAGGGCTCCGCATGAATCCGTTATTGATTTTTGGCAGCGCTTCCATGACTTGCAGTTTCAAGCTCCGATGATCCAGATGAAGTTTGCTTGTCTCTGGGACCGGTTCAAAGACTGTCTTAAGAAATCTACCTGTCCTAAGAGGAAGCTTGATGTCAAGCCTCACTCAACCTTCTTCGTTGATGGAACTATGCAATCCCATGTGGGAGCAGGCACTGTCTCAACAGACTGTCTGCCTCCCTTTCATTCAACAGTTCCACCATCGCCCAGTGATGCTGAGGATCATGTTCGCACATCTGTTCATTCTTCACACCCTCCCAACATCACTCCACTCAATTTTCACGTAGAGTTGGTTGTGAGTCCTTTGAGTTCCCATATGCATTCTTTTCTTCGACCTCCGTCTTCACACTCAGGTGTTCCTCCGGATGATGTTATCTTGTGTTCGTCCATTCTGGACTCTTCACTTATTGTGAATGAGGAACAACCCATTGACAAAGTTGGTGTTGCACAACCAACATGCGCTATCATTCATGAAGAGTATGAGTGGGAGCTTGAACATTAACACTTGGCGAAGGATGACCCCCTTCCATTCGAGCCTCCTCAGTTCTTTCCTATCTTCTTTGGTGAATCCGCATCCATGATTTTTCATGTGTGTCTTCATCCACGGATGCACCCATTGTTGATCACTCGCAGGACTCACCGGATGCTAGTCCATCATTCAACAACAGAGAGGATAAGTTATTCATTGAAGATCCACTTGATCCTTCATCTGTCTTTTCTAGAAACACAGAGGATGAGTTTGTTCGCTTTTCATCTACCCCTCTGTTTGATTCATCTGATCATGAGGATGCCGAAGAATTCATTAATTTTTCTGATTGTGGCGGTCGTGATCCATTTTCTTCCAATTTTGATCACGATCACGAATCTATCACAGTTGATCTTTTGAAGCCACCAGTTTATGATGATCTACCTGATGATGAAGTTGAGACACCCAAGACTATCGAGGCACTTCAACCCAAGCTGATGGTTATGTCAGGCCCTCTCTCTCTTGGGGTTAGTCTCACTTCTGATCATGGAACTGTTCAATCACCTAAGGCTCCTCATCACTCGTCTGTATGCATTGAAGATCCATCTCACACATAGATCACACTTCCTCCACTCGAACTGCACGATCCCATTGCTCATGCATTGGAGGAGTCTTACATTGCAAGCACTCGTTCGCGACGCAAGTTGTCTTTGTTTCTTTTGTTTGCTTGCATGTCTCAGTCAAGAGTGTGCTTTTGCTTCAAAGTTGCACGTAGTGTCACACAACACCATGATAAGTCCACAGACTGTCCATCATGCACATGCACTCACTTATGTCCCGTGGGCACTTTGAAACACGAAGTGTGGCTGTCTTCACTGTTATATCTTTCTTGTATGCTGGTTCACACAATTGGGTTACTCGCGGACCAAGCCTTCACCCACATGGGTCTACCAATGCACCGGTGGCTGCATTGGAAGTATCACTTCATGTGATCAGGCCCATGCACCATTAGTGTAGGAGTAGGAGTAGTGTTTGCTTTCAGTTGTTTGCTTGCATGCTTGTTTTCTTTCATGCTTTGATTTCTTGTTTGTTTACTTGATTCGCTTTCAGTTTTGCTTCTGCTCTTGCTTTTCTTTTTTGATTGTTAGTTCATTCGCTTATTTCGTTCGTAGGTTAGTTCGCATGAAACCATGTGTGAATCATGAAATAAGCTAGGTAAAGTACTAGAGGGTTTGTACAACTATCGCTACTTGGTTATCTGTCATCTTGCCTTTGTATGATGAACTTGTTACTCTTAGTACATGATACATCGCAGGAAAATACATACTCTTCAAAGTGAACCTTGGTGAAAACACAACGCTTGCGCGCTAACTAGTGTCAACTTCTCTAGTCGGTTGTTTTTGGGTTAACCCTTGTCAGCTCAGTCAAGTAGAGTAAGGTGAGGGGGAAAAACCTTAACAGGAACGTCAGAGATACAATAAACTACTTCTCTGCTGGAACAACCTCTTCTGCTCTCAATAAGTCGGGATCCCTCTTCTGCCTTTGAAATGAATAAGTGCTATGCACAGTGAAAAATGAAAAAAATGAAAAGTCAAAAAAATTCAAATGAAAAATGAATAAGGTGAAAGAAGAGAAAGGCTTCCTATGCAGGGAGGTGACGCAAGTAACTCCGTCGGGGTACTGACCAGGCTCACTGGTAGCGGAGCCATACTTGTGTTCCTATGTGACTCCACCGGGGTACTGTCCAAGCCTGTTGGTAGTGGAGCAACACCAGAGATGAAACTTAGACTTTGACAACTATACTACTTGTGCACTTATATACCCCTCAACCCAAATCGAAACAACTATGTTTCCTTGTCTTGGAATGTGTGTCAATCGACCAAGAGTCTAGCAGATGCTACATCTTACAATTAAGCTAGTACGAAGCCAAGATGAGCTGAGAGCTGAAAAATACTTCTGGAGGTGTTAGAATTTCTTTTCACGAACAAGGTCCATTCCTAGAGCTGGAGTTCTACCAGTGTGTCGCCAAGTGTTGTAGCGGCTACAACCACCCTCCAAAATTTTTCCTTATCCTATTTTGGAGCCTCCCTACCAACCTTCGTAGCAGCTTGCCTTGCTTCATCAAGTCCTCCAGCTTCAATGTCTTTCTTTCTCAAAGGCAGCCTGTCGATCACAGTTTGATCTTTTCCCTTCACAGGCTGCTCACCAAGACTTGGTCCAGCTGCAGGATAAGCAATTTACCCTTGAAAATTGTGCATTTATGGAGGGAAACCAATCTTCCCTCCAAAAATTGTGCAATCCTCTCTGCCAGCCTAATGGGCTCCAGGATTGCGCAATCCTTCTAGCCAACCCTCCCAACAGGATTTGCACAAATTTTCCCAGCAACAGGTTGTTCAGCCCAATATTTGCACAAATCTAGGCAGCAGTCAGCTACTTAGCCCAGAAATTGCGCAAATCTCCTGGGCAGTCAGCCCAGCTCCGAGCCAAAAATGCACATTTTTCTCCAGCAGTCTTTTGCATATGCAGTTAAGTTGACCAGTTCCCTCCAAGACTGAGCAAAACATATTTGCATTCATGGGCTGTTTCTCCCAAGGTAGCATGCAAAGGCATCCCTTGTTTCAGGGATCTATGTTTAGCAATTGGAGGTTACATGCAAGGAACAATTCAAAAATCTCCCTCCAAGTGTCGCTTCCCCTAGATTTGTGGCATGCTTGTCACAACCTCGATGTTATCAAAACTCATCCACTGGATGTTGTAGAGCTCATTCCTCACATCAACCTTGTAACTCTGACATCCCACATCACATCTAGGAGCAGTCATCACATTCATCTCTGCTGTTTTGGGGTAAGCTCGCTTCCCATGCCTTGTGCTGTATTTCTGTCGCTTTTTGTATATTCGCTTGTGTGAGTGATGTTTTCTTGATTTCTTGAATGCCTGTTGTCATTTACATGTATTCTAGCTTTTCCTAGCTTTGTTTCAATTTTCGTCGCTATCTCATTGCTGTCACTTGCATGAAGTTGTTTTGCACAGATGTTCACCCAACCGGCGAACTGCCTCACCCACATGCATGCTGATATGTTTGCTGAATATTTCATTCATGTTTTTCATGCACTGTCAATCATTTCTGTTATCACTTAGTGTCTCCATGCATTTACTGTCTTAGTTTCTTTCAGTTTCCCATCGGCGAGTCGAGCCAACCTTGGCCTGGACTCTACCTTCACTAAGCCTACATTGCGCAATTTGGGGAAGGAAGGCTCACCTTCCTCTCCAGATTTTCACATTCTTGCCCAACATTGGCCTCTGTGACTGTTTTGCGCATTTCTGGAGGACAGTGGCTGCTTGGCTCAAGAAATTGCGCAAATTTGTCCCTGGACCAGTAGTCCTTCCCATATGGAATTGTGCAATGCAAAATCTCAGTAGTTAGCAATTAGAATGCACTGTGTATTGTGTAGTTCCAGCAATCAATCAGTCTCTCAGTAGCCCAAACTTTGCCTTGTGCAGTCTTGGCAGTCGGTCTGCCGACCTCCCGACCAAAATTGCGCAACCTTCATGATCATTCACCCATGTATGTTGCAAGTCAGTTCTCATGTTCATTCTAGTTTTCAACTGACAAATTGCTTACTATGAGTTTTTCCATGTCTTCAGGTATCACAGGTTTTCGTCTGCCTCTTAGTAGTATAGGTACAATGGCCTCCAGGAGAGCAGAAGCGAAGACACCGTTCATACCACGCTTGGGGATGCAGTCGATCAAGTGTCTATGAGCTTGCCTACTCACGAAGACATCAAGTTGTTCCTGGACAAGGACATCAAGCAACAACATCACAATGAGCAGCATCATGAACGTCAGCTGAAGGCAACATACCGAATGTAGCGAATGAAGCAAGTGCAACAAATGCAAGAGAAAGGTTGTTGACAACATAGAGGCAGAGAAAAGTTGCAAGATCAAGCAGATCCATTGATCATGAAAGCAACTTTAGAGACTCACGCTATGAAGTGATGGCATGGCATGAAGATCGCGTGAAGGCAGAAGATGGAACTAAGAAGGAGTTGCATGTGCTGAAGCAGCAACTCAGGAAGAACATGAAGCTACACAGACAATCCAATGAGTTGCAGCATGAATAGGAACAACAATGGGCGCAACATGCACTCACGGACAAAACTGCGCCAGTACAGGTTAAGGATCCATCCCAACAGCTGACACAGAACAAACTTGGTGATTAGTGTTGTTGATCGCATGCAAATAATCCAACAACATGCATGTCGTTAAGCGCACGCATGCAATCCAACCCGTCAACACACTCACCAAGGCGAAGACAAGAAGCAAGTCCAACTGGGGCCGAACATGCACTCCGGCAAGTTGATGCGCATGACCACCAACACACACTTGAAGATCAACACAGAGACTATGCATCAGTGTGTTGTCAGTTCAACCATACCCAAGAAGACCATGCACATGTTAGAAGATGAGTTGGATGAAGGGGCTGAACCAATGCACCGGTTGCAACGAAGGCAAGAGTTTGCTTCAGCAAGATGTCACCATGAGGTACATGCACACCATCACAGACAACCAAGCTTGGCATCAACTCACCAGCTTCACCATCACAAGCATGTCAAAGAGTTGGTCTCACCACAGTGGACCGAGTGTTAGTGATGTCTTGCAAGGCTTGCTCAAGCCATGTTGTCTCACATGAGTACATGTGCATTGTAATGTTGAGTCATGTCAAGTGTAAGTCGAGTGTCAACAGTTGGATGTAACAATCATAGAGTAGGTGAAGAGTCATGAGGGTAGTTGAACTGTCATAAAGGGGAATGTCAAGGGTCACCCCACCCTTTGCTATAAATAGTCCCTCATAACCCATTGTATATGCTTTTGGTTAGCTAAGCTTCTACTAAGACTATCTTGAATAAGGCTTGGACAATATTGTAACGTGCCTTGGCTTCTCCACTGCACTGAGCTAGTACATCTCTTTGGAGGAGTAGGCGGATATGGTTGTAACGTTCCACTATTGGGGCTAGCATGTTTACATGGTGTATTGTATGATTGTGACTTACACTTCTTTAATAATAAGAGCTAGCACATTTTCATGAATATGTTGTTATTGTAGTTGGATTGTTCTGGTTGTCTTAATGATATATGTTGTTTAAATTACGTACTTGTATATGAACTTATTTGTATGCAATTATATGAATCTTGTTATTAATGTGTTGCATATGTTGTTAATGTTGTCACCGTCCATGTCGACTACTCTGTCGGACATCATACAGACCTTTCTGATGAACCTTGCTGTATCAACCATCACACTCGTCTTGGACTGATCCATGAGTGTTGTTCGTGTTATCTTACCTTGAATGTTGTGACTGCCGCATCCAAGTGGACTGCTTCGCTAGAAGCTGTGCATGTCCTTTGTCTGGTGTTTTCCTAGCCGAGTTGGGATTGATCCCTTTCAACTTGGAACTCACCTTCACCTTCCTCTCCTTTCAAAGTGTTGGAACCTCTCTTACACATTCCTTGACTCTTTGCATTAGTCACACCCTTGCTACTGACAGAGTTATCTTACTTGCCTCTATGTCACATCATGGTCAAGGCATTACCTTATGACCCACTGCTGAGACTCCTACACCAAATGGTCTGAGGTCTAATTGGGACTTCTTACAAGGGATATCCCTTTGACATGTTGGCGGGTCCAGCACTCTCAACAAAAATGTAAGTGTGTATTTTAAAATAAATTTCACCTCTTAAGAAGATATATAGTATATATGTTGTTATTATTTGCTTAGCAATAAACCAAATACATTGCAATATAGAAATATCTAAGTAGATGGGCAACATAGATTACTCAATATATACAATTCAATGAAAGTACAAAACTAGCACAAAATTTGAGCAAATATCAAAACACTATACAGAAATGTTGTATTCTTTAATCATGTATTAGAAAAATTATAGAGTTTTTCTTACCCATACATAAATAATACAATAGATTCATGATTTTTTGTATGTGAGTTACTAATAAGAATGTCGAGTATTTATGAATATATATTTGTACAAGAATGGAGGATCCATTAATCAATCAAGGTGGTCCTTAATGATCAACCTTATACATAGTGAATGAGGATGATCACTAGTACACTCCTTAAAATCAAGTCATTCATATTGTGCATTCACTTGGTCTAAAGGAATCAAAGGTGTAGAATACAATTTCCACACTAATACAAGAGAGAAGAATGCTAGAAATTAAAAAAAAAAAACATAACAATCGTAAACATATAAACAACTAACCATTAACAATGCAAAAGAAAATAATTTAGGAAGAAAAATCTCACACTCTAAAATACACTCAATGTATTATTTAGTAACTAAATGGTTATAATACATTAAAGAGTCTTCATGTTGTCAACAACAGTGCTCAGTGGTGAGCTTCGTGAATACACTATGAACTCTAGGACTACACTGGCTACTTAGTTCTCGACAAGCCAACATTCCAGCTCCTTAGGCTTATACCATAAAGCTTCTTACAATGGAGTATCCCAATTCATTAAATAGGCTTCATCATATGAAATACCAGGGGTTACCCAATACCATAGGCCTAGAAACTATGAATGGTAAATCTATTGTTATCACTTCAAAAGTGATCACATGGCCATAATTCACTAGGTTGATCGAAATACACTATGTAGTATGGGTTTTACACATAAAAACCCACTTCCACCTTAGGAAATAGCCTAAGAAACCACTTTTCCTAAGTTATTTCCATTTAATTAATTTACCCACATGAGAATAACCTATAAATTCTTTAATATGTTATTCTCCTATTTTTACCCATTAAAGTGAAAATAATTAAAAATATTTTCACTCTTGTTTTCCATTTCCACAATAACAGTTCAATAAATCATTTATTTATTGATTATTCCTTGATCCTATAAATATTCTCACGGGAATAATTTATTAAATCATTACTTAATAATTATTTCTAACTTATTTGATTGTTTCATCTAGAAGTAATTTAATAAACCCATTAGTTTATTAATTATTTCTTATATATTTTACCCATTTTTATTAATTAACTCAATTAATCATTATTTTTTAAGTTAGTTTGTTGAAAACACTGATAGGAGGGTGAATCATTTTTTTTCAATTGTCAATTAACTAGTTAATATTTTTCTCAATTAGAAGTACAAATGATGCCAAAACAATAAAAAAATAACTTATATAATGATAATACAAAGATGAAGACACAATCTATTGATTTTTAGGTAGCTGCCGAGGTATTCCCCAACTACACAAGTTAAAATCAAAAGAAAGAAAGAAAATAATTTAATTTTAAGTTAAAGTTAAGTTTAAAAAAAAGAAGAAGGAAATTAAAGTTAATTTCAAATTTAATTTACAAAGAGATGTATCTCTTTGAGGCAACTCTATATCACTATAAAATGACACTTGATACAATCATAGCACACACATCACTCACATATTCATCTCTCTCTCACGTGGAAGCAGATCTAAGCAAGAGGCCAAAGTTTTCTAAGAAGTTGAAATTTCTATGTGTAATTATTTAATGATTTTCATATATAATTGGTAGTAATTACCATATGTATAAATTTATGCTTGTCTATTTAGCACTAGAAAACAACATGCCATGAGAGATTTGGCGGAGAAAGGCCTCAATAGAGTGTTAAATTTTTGGGGTTGTTACAATCTTTAAGTACAACATATTTACTTTTTACACCAACCTAAATTTATGCAAAGAAATCCATAAATTATGGTGGGCAATAATTCTTGGTAAATATGTCTAATTACTGAATTATAAAGTATGTATCTACTAATAGTCATTTTTGTTTGAACACTCTTCAAGGCTATATTTGTCAATATAAAATAAGACATAATTGAAATTTTGTAATTCAAGCTTATGTATTTTGAAGTCACTTTGCTCGAATAAGATTAGTGAAGACCCTCTTTCATAAACCTTAAGTGGCATTGACATTAAAGGGGTGACAAGTTTGAAACAACTTTCAACTTGACATATTGCTTGGTTCCTAGTTTGATAAAGGTTCCATGTATAACATATTATAATGTGAGAACTAAATTTAAAGATCGATGACTTCTTGAATCGTTGGAATGAGAGCTATGCATCATCACTACAAATTATCTTGTTTGAAGTATTCATAAATAATATCTTATCATCATAAGAGAAGCTTTCTCAGAAGTATAGAGACTTGCATCATAATATTGTGATATACCAAAGGGTTGTGTCAAAGACTTGAAGAATTAAAAATGCATTAGAGGATTGTGTCAATGATCTACAAATTATATGAAGTTATAAAGAAATCATTTAATAATCCTTCAAGGACAGTTGTTGATGTGTAGCATATTAACTGTCGTGGTATATGGTATGGGAAACTTGTGTGTGTGTAAAAAGAAATGATTAGAAGATGCAAAGTTTATAATTCCATATACTATAGTGGTATGTCATTGACAAGATAAGTTTGGATTTGCAATTCGATGAAGAAGCACTGAATAAATACTCAGGCATAAGGATCAAACCTTGTAAGAATATATACAAATATGAAGGGACTTATATATTTAAGGGTTTTGTGTTTCCTTGTGATTGAGTTGCAGGACATTATGTTATATCTTATCATTATGAAGGAAAAGCATTAACTTGATAAGCTCACAATGAAAAATTGGTCGAGTTCTCTTTCAAAGTTGAAATTTCTCTTAATAAAATTGAATGATTTGCATAACTCAATTTGTAAGCTAGTTGGTTTGAAAAGCTCAAGAAACAATTATTAGTAATACTCCAGTATGCTTGGACAATGGACATGAAACGAAGAATTCTACACATTGAAAAAATGGTTAGACTTACAAGAAGATGTAAAATGAAAATCTAGGGTTTTATACTTTGTAAACCTTCGCAAGCTATAAGTCTTAGATAAGAAATATCTAGGGTTTATGTAAAAAAACCCCAAGATTGATCGCTTCTATTGAAAGAAGAAACCCTAGCTCATGCCTAAAAGGAAAGGAAAGCAACATGCTAATGATGAGGAAAATGATGAGAATTTCTAGCTTGATGAGAGTGCACTGCTTCTTGCGAGAGGGTAAGGATCAAGAGGGAGTTGACAATTCCCTACAATACTCAGATTAAAAAGACCTATTAATGAAGTTTGCATGTACATTGTCAAGGTTGCCAAGGCTCTAGTAGCAGATGGAAGCATAAAAAATAAAGAAGCAAAGTTTATGACAAGAGGATTCTCCCAAGGTGGAGCACAAAATCAACTAGGGAGATTTGTGTTCGAGAGGGAGAAATGGAACAAGGCATCTAGAATCATGTTAGACGACTAGAAGAGCTTCAAGTTGATAGGAAGCAGATAACTAGGTTAGCAAGGTTGAAAGAAGGATGTGTGTGGAAATTTTGTCAAGACGTAAGGGAAGTCAATAGTGACTTCCAAGTGGATTTACAAGATATAGCATCCAACAAATGGTAGCATAGAGTAGTACAAAGTAAAATCCATGGAAAGAAGGTTCTCCTAGAAAGAGGGAGAAGACTATGGTAAGACGTTTTCTCTAGTCGTCAAGTATCTTGGCTTTTGGTGAGCCTATAATCTTGTTGATGACTTATTGTGACTCGGAGGAAACGAAAGTGGATGTAAGATTTGCTTTCGTGATAGAGGGAGTAGTTAGGATTACCACAGGAAGTATTTCTTCAGTTCCAAAGGAAGAAGACCTCAGAATTTGGGACTCAGAGGATCCAGATTTGATGCATAACTTCCTTGGTCAAGGGAAGTATATTATTAAGATCCTTTAGATGATGGACTGCGAGATTGATTCCCATAGATGAGAGGTCTCTCAAAGAAATATGCATTTCTATGAATGGACCATGCTAGACAACATATATGCTTCAATGAATAAGAGGTAGCAATGGCAGAGGGAGAAGCTATAATTTCCACAGTAGGATCCATTTTTGTGTCAAAGGGAACACCTAGTCAAGGTGAACAAAAAGTAGTTGTGGTGATGGATCTAGTAAAGGATGCCATCAGTTTATCCTTGAGCTAAGGCATGCAACAAACCATGTGTTGAGGTATCGACATGGTATAGTTATATATGTATTGAGATATATCTAAAATTATAAAGTGCATTTATTGGGATTGAGCAAGGAGTGCATAAGACAAAAAGAGAACATCAATTTGTTGCTTCAATTTGGGATCTATAGGTAGCAAACATATGTCGCACTCAACAATACATATATTGAGTATATTGCAGCGAGTTTGGCCACTTATGGAGTAGTGTGGCTCTGAAAGCTACTCACAAGATGTTTGACCATGTGCAGGGGATAACCATGATGACATGTCAAAGCACATTGTTACCAAGTACCTCTATATTTCATGACATGGTGAAAAAGGGAACAATGAAGCTCCAATATATATCCACTAATGAGCAGATTGCTAACATTATTATGAATCCTATTTCCAGAGGGAGATTTGTGTGTTTCAGAGATAACTTGAGACTTTTCGAGAATGCCTCTATGACTGAGAGGGAGCATTGATTTTCCCACATCTTGATATTCTTCTTGTGTCACTTGACCAAAATTAGGGATATGATCCCTATGTCAAGTTGACCAGAATTTAGAAGAATAGTTTGAGAAATAGATATTATTATTGTATCACTTGACTAGAATTAGGGATATCATCCTGTTGAAGACTCAGAATGTCTTTGCCTTAACATCGGGGAAATCATCCGGTCTAGAACTTGAATACCATTCATTTTCCGTTTGGGATAGCGGTTCTGAATGGGGATATAGGGAATACTTACCCGTTCAAATATATGATGGAATTTGAGGTGTGATATAGATGGGGTGAAAGCAATTTAATAGAGTAAATATGAATGCAAATAAATAAATCTATATCTATCTATCTATTTCCCAGGATATATCTAACTGTGCATATGCAATTTTATAAATATTTCTTTATAAATGAAAGACAATATGGACCATCAAAAATTTAAAAGAGTTAAAATGAATTAAAAGTAATAATTAAATTGATTAAATAGTTAATCAATTTAATTGTTAAGCACATATTGCATAAAAACTATACCATTTCATACATACAACTAAATATAACACTTTTCAATAGTGAAACAATGCTTAATTGAGTTCTAATATTGCATATAATAAAACAGTAATAAAAATTGACCGGCTTTTAAACATAAAACATAGCATCAATATAAAGATAATAGTACCACATATATCAGTGCTTTGTTCATGGAAGAAGATAGTCTCTAGCCCAACCTTTCTATTAAAATTATCAAAGAAATACAAAAGTGCAAGTTCCTTGAGTCTTCTTACAAAAATTTTGAACCCCTTCTCTAAAGACATGAGAGGGTATTTATAAATAAAAGTTATACTATCAAAATAGAAAATGCATATTTTGCTGAGGAGGTTAAAACAAACACTCCTCAAAATAGGGAACAAAAAGACAAAAATAGCTTCAGTTTTAACAAGAAACTAAAGATGGGAAGTTGACTGCTCTCAAATTTTCTCTTGTAACCTGTAAATAGCCTCCATTGGCTTCAATTCTGGGGGATGAGCTGGCCTGATCTGCATTTGTCCCATAAACAAGGCGTCTGAAAGAGGTGGGAACATGTATTCAGTCGTATTAACAAGGTTGAGAAGAACTTGTTGAAAATGGCAACAAGAAATGCTAAAAATAGAAGTGCTAAAAATAGCACTGCTATAAATAGTAGTTTAGGTACCAGTGCTGGATTGGGAAACATGGAATGAAAAATGGAAGTGATAAAAATAGAATTGATATTTTTAACAATTCAGGATGGATTCCTATTTTAGTCAGTCCCTGGACTAAACATAGGAAGTAAAATTCGAATTTGAACTTAACAGCTATTTGAAAATAAATTAATTAATTCTCCATGAGTTAATTAGTTGTGAAAAATCAAACATGAAGTCTATGTGAGGACATGCAACAGTTTCTCTATTAATTGAGGAATTTATCCATCAATTAAAGAGATAAGGATGAGTTCTAATTTGAGTAGTAATTAATTGGCTCAGTTAACTGAGTCAAGTCCAATTATATTTGATTTAAATAGTTTGTTTCAATTAAGTAAGTTCAGTTAGTTAATGCATGCTAGCATATAACTGCTGCACTTCAGACAACTGAAGATTCTCTCATGAATAACTCATGCATGTCAGTTCAGGCAGAGACCCAGTTGAGATCAGAGAAGGGACAATGTACTATTAGTTGGATGAATATTTTTCCTATAAAGGAAGCTCATCCATGATGAGGATTTATCTCCTTCAGGATTGCATAGTTGGATCAGAGGTTAGTGAGTGTTTGAAGAGGCCAATTCACACAAGTGGTTGCACTGGACCCCAATCAAACTTGCGCAAATAAATAGGAGGCTTGGAGGGCAGACCAGAGGTCAGATAGAGGCATTTGACTGTCTATGAGCAGCAGAGGTATTGCAGAGAGAGTAGGATAGCTTTTGAGCTGATTCTTTTTGTAATACTGGTTATATTTCCACCTGTATGATAATACAGAGTTGGGGTTTTAGGCTGAGGCTTTCCTCGGGTTATATCTTCTGTGTTATGTGTGATTGATTCCTTCTTATCTATTATATGTGTTCTTATTGATGTTGCTCAAATTGATTAAGCTTCCACTGAATTGATTGTAGAAGTAGATCAAGTATTTTGCTTTAGTATATTGCATTATTAGGTGATCTACAGGTGGGAATTTCTACAGAACTAACCATTGACCATAAGGCTTTACCAAGAATTGCTGATGATATTCAAGATTTAACTTATATAATTTCTTGATGCTATCTTATTTTTCCTTAGATTTGTTATGCCAATACTCTATGAGTTCTTGAGTATCTGGCAGGCATTCTCCTGGGCACTCAGTAATAATATTAGCATCTGCTATATTTTCTCTAATAATTTTGGTAACTTGGCTTGCTAGGTCTCTCGCTCTGTAAATCGCTTCTTCAGCCTGCTTTAAACCAATATCTCAATCACTAAAAGGAAGAACTTTGTATGATTCTTGTATTTTAGGAAGATTTTATTTTATTCCGTTTGTACTGTCCTGCCAAGTGATGAAATCAGAAATCTTGTTGTTGATATCTTCATAGTATGTTATTAATTCAGACATTTGATCAATCAATGAGTCACTATTTTTGCAAAGATCATTGATGATCTTAAACTTCTTACAGAAGTTCACTTGTTGTTGGGTGAGGAGAGCATTGATCTATCCGACTTCTTTTTCGAATCCTTGAATATCAATGTCCTTCTGTATCTGAGTTATTTTAAGTTGAAGCTGGTCAATATATGCATTTAGGCTCTGAATATCAGCTTCGTTTTGAACTTTCAATTGATTAAACTTAGTTTTTAAATTTGACAACTTGAGTTGCCATTATTGTTCAATATCATGTCTTGAATTAAGTAATGTTTGTTTTAATTGCAATATTTTTTTTATCTTTTTCTTTAACCAGTTGTTGAACCTCAGTAGCTTTGAAAATGGTGGTTGTGGCATAGGCTGCTGCATATTTTAAAAGCTTAGCTAAATCATCAGACGAATTAGCTTGATAATCTTTCCATACCACATCTAATGGAATGCTTCCAGGAAGAAGTTACTGAGAATGTTCCATTCTTATTTTCTTCTTCTGTCGACTAAAGATAACATGGTGTTCAGCACTGTAGAAAATATCAAGAGGTGGAATCTCTTCTACTCTAAGAATGATCTAGGAGGTGGGGATTGCCGAGATAACTTCTTTATCCATTATTTGACTTGATGACTCATTTACATAAGACTTTAATATGTTGGATACAATAGTCTTATCTATCTCCATTGAAGTTAAATCTTGCACTTCCTTCTCCTGTGTGCTATCTAGTTCTTTGTTGAATTGATCCCAGACTTTGTCGAGCTCGCTAGTAGACAAGAGGTCTTCTATTTGTTTCTCTGAGATTGCAGTGGTGGGTTTCTTTTCTGTTTCCTTTGTAGAAGGTGACAAATACTTTGCTATAGGCGATTCTGGCTGTAAAGAACTTAGGAATTTAGAAGGCAGTTTTTGTAGCCTTTTATGTCTATATTCTTGGAGTAAGACAAAATCCTCGGGGCCCAGTTGAATTTATGCTAAATTTTACACCTGTTTATATGACTCACATGTCTCAAACAAATCATCAAAATCATCAGGCTCATGAACAAATGGTCTTATTTTAACTTGAGTGGTGAAATCATGAATGACATTTTTAGGGTCGTACTATCTAGGAGGAATAGTGGGGAGTTGCATACCCTCCATTTGTTTTATTTCTAGGACACCATGATTGTAATTGTCAAAATCATAGACTCCACATTGAATATGAAATTGTGGCCAAATAGCCTTTTTGGAGTCTTTCAAGACTTTAGTCACACCATGACCTATGGTCTGATAGGCAATTTCTCGGGCCAGAAGCTTATCGGGAACATAAGTAGGAAGAACATGTGGGGTCACAAGACTCACAAATACTCTGACATAAGTAAAATTTTCCTTAGTAAACCAACTACCAACAATAGTGAATTCTGTTGTGGCTTCTTGAGACAACCTGGGGGCATTTCGATCAAAAATTGCTCTGTACAAAGGCAACATTAATTTATTGAAAATTTGTAAAATTAGGGTGCTACTTAGATTCCCATAGGACATCATGATATAAGTTAATTGGTGTAGGGTCTTTGAGTGTCCATTTCCATCCCATTTAAGGAAAATTAAAAGAGAAACAAATTGCATCCATAATACAGGCACTCATATAGAAATTTGGCACGGTTCTCTCTAAAACACTATGATTTTGCCTATATTCTAATATTTTGGACCCAATATTATAGGAAAATAGAGTATCCCAATCCATAACTTCATAATTAGAAGTAGCTTGAATCAAGGGAACCCATTCAAATGTAAATTTTTGTGTTTTCGGAGAACCAAACAGTCTACATATCATTGCAGTAGCATAACAGAACGGACTGGCAAGAAAAGCTAAAGAATTCATATCCTTACTATCATGTGTGTGATTTCCTGGGTCTTGTCTCCATTGTCTAATGGGATCGGACTATAATTTGTTCTTCTCTACAAATATTTTAAGAAACTGCTTGTCGTAAATTTTCTAGGGGTTTGGAAAATGATACACTCTCTTCAAATCTGCAGCTTTGAAGGATCCTACTTTCATTTACCTTGATGTCAAGAATTTCATGTCTTCGATATTCACATTATCGATCATCCACTCAATCATATATACGTAGGGTAAGATTTTAGTCCATGCAACAATTTAGTGAAGAAAAGAATTGGTGACATCATAGAAGGTAGCCTCAGATGATGATGAGGCGTCAGTTGTTGCTTGCTTGACTGCTACTATACTGAGGCTTTCGTCTTCAAATAGATTGTAAATTGATTCCCGGGAGGAAGTACCAGAATCTGACGTGCATGTAGTGTCTGTGAATAATGGATCCATCTCTGTTTCTTCTGGTTTGAACCGAGTTACTTTTGTTTGAACAAATGATCATTTTCCTTTCTTTCCTGCTTTGGACATTTCAACGAAATGTCATTTATTAGTATTAGCATGCAAAAAGGAAACACAGAGGAATGTTTTAGATTTCCAAGGACGAAAGGACATGCGGGAAAAATACATACGTTTCAAATAAAAACCTGTCAATTAAATCAATTTCGTCAAACGAGGAACATTAAAACCGTTAGATTTGAAATTTAATGAAAATCTAAGTACACACAGATCCTCATTAAGTGGAGCTTAGTCAGCAATTTTGCATCAAAAATCTTCTTTGGAAGTATTTCGTTTGAAGTGACGTTGTGATGTGCGATTTGTGATATGCAATATCACATACATCACATTGCAAATCAAGCAGCGTTTCTTTTATATCACAATCGCAACATAAAGATGTATGAGCTAATAAAGAGCCAGTACAGATGTGCGACTCGTGATCTGCAATGATAACGTGTCTCTGTAGTGGGTTAGATGAAGCTTTATGTGCGGGAATGCGTTTTCCTTTGTTTTCTTCGTTTTATTGAGAGAAGCTTTATTTGCAAAGGCCATTTCACATCGCAACATTTGATAAGGGATATTATGATGACTTCTAAACATTTGTGATGTGCGATTTTATTTTAAAAGTAAACCTAAGTTATTCAATATAGGACTTAAAACTAAAAGATAACCGAAAATGACATATTTTGGGTTTTTTGGAATATAAATCTATTATGATTCGTTTACTTATTATAACCTAGATAAAAAATTAAAAGGGTCTCCATTATTTAATTTTTCTAACTATAAATAATAGGGGATGTTGGGTACCACAACACATCCATGTGTCAAGTTATCCAGAATTAGGAAGAGTGATTTGATAGATTAGATAACATATTTATTTTTCCTGTCATTTTGACCAGAATTAGGGAAATTATCCAAGTGTCAATTTGACCAGAATTAGGAAGAATGGGTTTGGATAGGCATTATTCTTGTGTCATGTACTATGACCAGAATTAGGGATGTTATCCCTGTGTCATGTACAATGACCAGAATTAGCCTGAATAATGATCTGGTTGATAGACATTTTCCTGTGTCATGTATTGTCACTAGAATTAGGGATGTTATCTGGTGGCCTGGGTGCAGGTGATATGGACAAACAGCTGAAACCTGAGATAATTTCTTCTAATGCTAGCTGAATTTCTCCTTCTACTTCCACTAGTGTATCAGTCATTTACTATTAGACTAACTATTATAATAATTCCCTTGCTCCTTCATATAACCATTCTTCCTTTTTAAATCACCCCAACCCTTATTATTGGGCATAAATCATACCATAGATCTCATTGCTTTTAAAACAAGGAAATGCGTTGAAAACACAATATACATGGGCGGGGGGCTTTCATTCCAAAGGAACAGAAATACACTATCGGTGCTTTATTATCACTATATTGCATTTGAAATGCAATTAACACTATCGACAGACTTTTATTCCAAAGGGTTGGAACAACACTATCGGTGCTTTAATATGGTGATTCCCCGATGCGATATGCCACGTGGCTATCGGTAATTGCTATCGGTGATTCTGAAAGTCCACACAATAGGCTCCTCCCGCTCCAACCTTGCGATGCGATAACCTTGTGGACCTGAAAACTTATCAACCCAACTATATAGTATTTCGGGTCCGAGCTTATCGGGGGTTCGGACTTCGGCGGTTCCACAGGTCTCTTCTGCTCCACTTATGATTATGCGATGCGATAAAGGTTCAGACCCAATACGGGTATGAACCAGATTTAATAATAATTCAGGTCCAGAACTACGTCCAGCTTAAGCCTTTTTCATGATTTCCCTGTGTAAAGCTGAGTTTTATCTACGGAACTTAACAATGCATTTAAGAAGAACAATCGTGCCGATATAAGGGAAAAACTGTACCAACAAGCTTAATTCACGTATATGATAGGAAAATAAGGCCGAATCACCATTAACAAGGCTCAGAAGGAAAGAATTGCCATCAAATACATATGCAAATATACCAGTTAACAGAGAACTGTAAATTCCTATGCACAGAGAGAATTCTTCAAGAACACAATGCCTCCGGGATCTACCCTCTGTAGAGCGTCCCGTTATTTTATTTATAATTAATAGATAAAGCCTTCTCGGCCATTATCCTTTACAAAAGCATGGCTTTTTACATAAAGTGATTTAAAGCAATAAAGCTACTACAACTTATCATAAAGCGATTTATTACAACTTGATCTTATTCTTAATTTTATCATTATCCTAAGCTAGAAAAGCATGAAAATTGCTGGCTAAAGGACCCCACTCCTTTGCCTGTAGATTTTTTTGGATTTTTGGAATAAGTTTGAAGATTTTCCCTCCAAGTCACATGCTCCTGCATTAGACTCCTGAGGACAAAATTCTTCATGGGCTCCTGTCCATGAGTTCATCTACAAAACTACCCAGTTTCTGTAGCATGTCTTCTGTAACCCAAGTAGCTTCAGCGGTTGGCTGGTCCTTCCATTTTACCAAATACTGGAAGTACTCTTGTCCCCTTGTTTTCTTAAACACCTTCTTGTCCAGAATTCTTTCTGGCTACAAATTCTTTGTTGTGGGTAATTGTTTTACCTAGTCAATCTCTTGGGTCTCTTGAGCTTGTGCTGTATTATCTGCAGTTTCACCTTTATACTTGTACAGGTCTGCAACATTAAAAATTGGTGATATTCCAATATCAGGGGGTAACTCAATCTCATAGGCATTTGCAAAAAATTTCCTCAATACCCTGCACGGTCCAATTTTTTTGAACTTCAATTTGTTATACTCCCTCTTTGGAAACCTCTCCTTTCTGAGGTGTGCTAAAACTAGATCTCCAACTTCAAAGTTCACCTCTCTTCTTCTCATGTCTGCTCTAGTTTTATACTTGATGTTGTTATCCTGCAGCTTTTGTTGCACTTGTTCATGTATTGTTTGCATTTCTGAAGCAAAATCTTCATCCTCTGCACTTCTCATCTCTTCTTTTCCCAAGTTTCTTAACTCAGCTACTCCTCTTGGATGCATCCCATAAACAATATGGAATGGACTCTGTCCTGTACTCCTGTTAGGTGAGTCATTATATGCATATTTAGCTTGTGCTAATACTTGATCCCACTGCTTTGGATGTTCTGCAGTAAGGCTCTTTAAAAGATTGCCGAAACTCCTATTCACAACTTCAGTCTGTCCATCAACTTGTGGATGATAGGCAGAGATGAAACTTAGTTTAGTTCCCAGCTTCTTCCATAATGTCCTCCAGAAATGTCCAACAAATTTGGAATCCCTGTCTGAGACAATACTCTTAGGCAATCCATGAATTCTTACAACCTCCTTAAAAAACAAATTAGCAATGTGAGAAGCATCGCTAGTCTTATAACATGGAATAAAGTGTGCCATTTTTGAAAATATGTCCACTACAACAAAAATTGAATCATTACCTCTTTGAGTCTTTGGTAAGCCCAAAATAAAATCCATACTTACCATATCCCAAGGCCTATCTGGAATTGGTAATGGAATATACAAAAATGTGTTTTGGCTCCTTCCCTTTGCATATTGACAGATTTTGCAAGTTTTCACATACTTCTCCACTTCAAATTTCATTTTCGGCCAGAAATAAAATCTGTTCAACTGTTCAAAAGTCTTCTCTATGCCAAAATGTCCTGCAAGTCCTCCACTATGTTTTTCTTTGATTAAATTCTCCCTCATTGAACAGTTTGGTATGCACAATTGATTTTTTTAACACAACAGTCCATCTTGTAAGAAGTAATCCAACCATTTACTCCTATTCATCAAAACCGCATTTTTACAAGCTTCAAATGCCTCTTTAAAAACTGAATCAGTCTCATACAATTATTTAAGAAAATCAAGCCCCAACACTTGGATTTGTCTCTCTTGAAATAGTACGTTTCTCCTACTTAAGGCATCTGCAACTTTGTTTGATTTCCCATTTATATGCTTCAAAACAAAATGGAAACCTTGAAGATACTCTACCCATTTAGCATGTTTCTCGCTAAGCTTTGGCTGCTGCATAATATATTGCAATGCATGGTTATCTGAATAAAGGATAAATTCTTTTGACATTAGATAATGCCTCCATTTTTTTAATGATTGCACAACTGTGTAGAACTCCTTATCATAAGAAGAATACTTCTTCTTTGCATCATTTAACTTTTCACTAAAGTAGGCTATAGGTCTATCTTCCTGGCTTAAAACACCTCCAATTTCTTCTCCGCTGGCATCACACTTCACTTGGAATGGCTTACTAAAATCAGGTAAAACCAAAATAGGCTTTTCAGTGATTTTCTTCTTTAACAGCTGAAAATTCTTCTTTGCTTCAACAGTCCATCTAAATGGTTGTTTGTCCTTATTTATGGTCTCAATAATAGGTGCATTAATCTTACTAAAATTCTTGATGAATTTTCTATAAAAGCTAGCAAGACCATGAAAACTTCTTACCTCAAAAACACTCTTGGGTGAAGGCCACTCCATGATTGCCTTGATCTTCTCTGGATCCATCTTCAGCCCTTCAGCAGAAATAACAAAACCCAAGTACACTAGCTCTTCTTTCATGAATGAACACTTCTTCAAATTCAGCAATAATTTCTCCTGCTGCAGCCTTTGTAAGACATAATTCAAATGCCTCATATGCTCCTCCTTATACCTGCTATAAACTAATATATCGTCTAGATATACTATTATAAATTTACCAATAAAATATTTAAAAACTTCATTCATGAGTCTCATAAATGTACTTGGTGCATTTGACAACCCAAAAGGCATTACTCTCCACTCATACAATCCCTCATTTGTCTTAAAAGTGGTTTTCCACTCATCCCCTTCTCTTATCCTTATCTGATGATACCCACTTTTAAGATCTAGTTTTGAAAAATACTTTGCTCCACTCAAGCAATCCATCAAATCTTCAATTATAAGTAAAGGAAATCTATACCTGATTGTGATTTTATTGATGGCTCTTGAATCTGTACACATTCTCCAGCCTCCATCCTTCTTTGGACTCAACACTATTGGTACTGCACAAGGACTCAAGCTTTCTCTGATCAGCCCTTTGTCAAGCAATTCTTGCACCTGCTTTCTAACCTCTTCATTTTCTATAGGAGTCATTCTATAAGCTGCTTTGTTAGGCAAACTTGCTCCAGGAATCAAATATATATGATGGCTAATTCTTCTAATGGGTGGCAACTCATTTGGCAAATCATCAACAATAATATCACAATATTTCTCCAACATTTCTTGAATTTCAATGGGTAAATCAGAAACTTTAGTAGAAGTCATTATTACCTTGGGCTTGCAAATTACAAAAAAATTTACCTCATTCTCTTCAATCTGCTTCAAGTATTCCTTTCCTCCTGTTAGTGTCAGTCTTTCCAGCCTTCCTCCAGTGATCAAACGTGCTCTTACAAAGTGATTTTGAAGTGTCAAGGTCAAATTTTGTCATTTCAGTGAGTCTTCAAGCAAAATTTGGTCACTAGGCATTAGGTCTAGGCTTTGCTTTAAATCCTTCTAAAATTGCCCAAATGGAAATCTATGTCACTATTCAGCTGAGTCTATCATCATTCATATGGTTGTCATTATCATGTTAGTGTCTAATGAGTCATTTTACATCTTGTTCATGCTTCAGTTGCGCCTAGGTAAGGTCATTTCCCTCTCCTAGGGTTTTGAAGGCGATTTCTCTTGGACGATCAAATCATCGGCAAAACTTGTATCCAGATGTTCATACACCTTCCCCTATCCTTCATATACCTTATCAAACACTTTCCATCACTGAGATCCCCCAAATTCCTCATTTTTGCACAAACCCTAGTTTCTAGCTACAACCTGGCAATTTTCTAGGTTGGGCCTGTGTTTTGCCCTTTTGGACCCCTTCCCCTCGCTCAATCTCTGCGATTCCACTTTCCCATACTTCCTAACATCCCTCCCTACTCCCAAAAATTTCCCCAAGAATTTATAAGCCCCCTATCCCCTTCATTTCGCTCCATTTCGACAAAATTCCTTGTTTCACACATCGGGACAAGTCGCACTCAAATGATGTTCCAGAGAAATAAAAGATTAATTTTGGAAAACTGAGAGAAGTTTTTGTCCAAAACATGCCAAATAAGAAAAACCTCCTTCACTTTTTTCACAGGTGTCATAGTTTGAGAGAAATGTCAAGAATACCGTTGCTTCAGGAGAATCAAAGACACCTCTGAAGTGACCTTGGGAAAATCAAGTTTTCTCCTAGCTTGGTTGGTCAAATTATTTTTGTGATGGGTAAAATGATAACTAGACATAAAGATCTTTCCAATGAGCTATCATGAGCTCAATTTGGGGTTGAGGAAGGCGTTCAAAAGTTGACTGCAACAACACTCTTCCTTGAGGCAGCCTCATTTGGCACTTTTTGACCAGTCTTGGGAGATTTGATTTTTGACAGGTCAAATGAACTCCAAATTGAAAAATTCCAGTTGGGTTGGAAAGTATACTCAGAGACCTTTCCAACGAGCTATCCTGCACCCGATTCCAACACTGGTAAGGCCTCCAAAAGCCTCCTACAAAAGCACGCGACCCGTTGGGCGAGCGCGACCCATCTGAGTGCCTTTGCCAGTGCAAAAATTACACGGGCGCGACCCATTGAGGGCGCGCGACCCGTTGGGGATTTCTCCACAGAAATTTGCCAGTGAGCTGCCAAATAACCCCGGATTGCTTCAAGGTTGCAGGTAGGCCTCTCCTCATGAAAATACATTGTTTACCAAAGTTTGAAAAGCATGTGAATGTTGTTTAAGCCAATCATTTTGAAATAATGAATCCAATGCATATTTGCTCAAGAAGGTCAAAGTGTTGGTTGAGCTAGGGTTTGTCTTGTTGTTTTCAAGGTTATCCTTTTCACCCCCACTTTTTCCCTACATCCTATTTCCACCTCCCTTATCATTTTACTCATTCTCCCTACCAAAAAATGCCAAAAGCCCTAAACCCTACCCCTATCCCTAAAAATCAAGAATCTCAAACTAAACCCTACCTCTCATAAAGCCTTTTCAAATCATAAATATGTGATGGGGTATATATCATGATTCCTTCCCTTAACTTCCTATTTCATATGTTTTTCCCAATTTCCCTTCAAAATCTCCCTTCCCTAACATTTCCCTTGTGCTATTTGTCCCCTTGAAACAACATCTCAAACAGTCAAAACAGCAGGGTATCCCATGGGAGGATTTTATCTCTCGAGAGGCTATGCTTCTCCGGGTCAATGCTCATTGGGAGAGGTTGCTGGCCAAGGCCAACCAAGATAAGGACTTGCTCAGGAACATGAAAAATCACTATTGGGCACGAATGCACGTATGCAAGGCAAAAATGAAAGTGCTCCAAAGACGGTTGGTCAAAGCACAAAAACAAAGGAAAAGGTCCGATCCCCTCCATATCTTGGATGAGGCTTCCTTGAAGGAGCATGATACTAAATAACTCAACTCCAGCACAAATTTCAAAAAATTTTGAGCATTTTGGGTCATTTTGGATTTTTCTGGCAAAAAACAGGTTTTCTTCACCGATGGGTCGCGTGCCGCGCGCGACCCTTTCGTTTGGCAACTCCATTTTGGGAAAACTCAGCATTTCTAGATTTTTCATGGAAAGTTACACATGCTCAGCCATTACTAGGAAATTTCACCAAGTTTTGGGCCTCCAGAAAGTCAAAAAACAAGCAAAAAATGACTTTCTGCCACATTTTTGACACACAGAAAGCAGTCTTGGGAGATTGCAATTTTGGAGGGGCAAATGACAACCAAATTCAGAAATTCCACTTGGGTTGGAAAGTAGACATCCAGAACTTTCCAAAAAGCCCACTTTTGCCTCATTTGGACACCTGGAAGTGCCTCAAAAGTGCCTCCAAAGGCGCGCGACCTGTCCAGGAATTACGCGCGACCCATCAGGCAGTTTGCACAGGAATTCAACCTACAGCTCAGCAAAACGCAGTTTTGACTAGTTTTGACTTTTTGGAGTTGATTTTCATCCTCCTTGTTGTAAATGATGTAATTTTATGATATTTTGACACTTATTTATCTCTTCTAGAAGATTCATTCATAAGATAGGCAAAAATTTAATGAATGAATTGGTTTCCTAGCTTATAGAGGCAAGTTGTTTTAACTGCCTATATTTTAGTGCTCAGTTTAGAATTGGTTGAAACAGCTCCTAGAAGGATGAGCTCGACCCCTAGAGGCAAGGAAAGGTGTTAGCTTGCCTATTTTATGTATTTTCTTAGTCATTTTCAGAGGTTGGAGAGGTTGGACTCTTGAGGGAGAAGCTCTTATTGTATTACTCACTGTATCTCTGCAATTTTTGGCAAAGGAAGCCCAGGGTTTTGCAGTCCTTTTTGGGATTCTTGTGGTCACATGTATTGATGGTGTGTTTCTCTTTGTACTTGTAAGTGTGTTATGTGAATCATTTCCTTACTTTTCCTTCTGCAAATTAGGCAAATGAAGTGTTAAAGTAGAATTCATGACTGTCATGCTCTGCTTTTAAGTTTGCTTAATATCAATGTTTTCAACTGTTTAAGGGGAATTCAAGGTTATTGCTTGCTCTCCTTAATTCCTCACCAGTCATTCTCATCCATCCACCTCTATCAAAGGCATCAATACTGTCTCCTACCTCGCCCCAAAGAACCCCCTGCAAAAACTGTGTCCAATCCCCGCACCCAAAATTGCCTTTCCCCAACTTTTCCACCAAAATCTTAAAATTTCTAATTCAAACCTCTTGATCAGTTTACTAGCCTAAAATCAGTGTTTCCCTATTGGTTATCTCGCCCATTGAAGATCTTTACCGAGATAAACCGGAGAGAGCCCTCTCCTGCCCCGTAGGGCTAGCTACGAGGCTAAGTGGTTTGATGTTGCCTTGGAGTTTACCTTTTTCAGCCTGAGGTGAAATTCCAAGAGCTAACACCTCCTAGTAACAAAGTTTTTGGATTAGTCTTCTTTCCTGGTACATCTTCTTCTTGTAGAGGCAGCAACGTATGATTGACACCATCCTTTCCAAACTTGTAGGTTTTCCTTTTCCCATCATGCATGGCTCCTCTGTCATATTGCCAAGGTCTTCCAAGCAATATGTGACACACATCCATTGGCATCACATCACATACAATTTTATCTTTATACTTGCCCACCTGAAATTCCACTTCACACTGTTCATTTACTAACAGTGGATGTCCTTTTTGTAGCCATGACACCTTGTAAGGTGTCAGATGTTTCATTGTCTTCAGCTTCAATTTCTCTACCACTTATATAGAGACCAAATTATCAGTGCTGCCACTATCAATGATCATCTGGCAACATTTCCCTTGGACTTTACACACTGTCCTGAATAAAGTCTTTCTTTGTGATGGTTCAACTACCTCCTTTGCTGGCTTGAGCAAAACTTTATTAACTACCAAAGATTCTCCTCTCTCTGGTATATTTTCTTCTTTTGTCACTGCTGTTGTTGCTTCCCCCTCAGCTTGAGCAACAATAACATTCCTCTAATTTGTTTCTGCTTTCTCTGGGCACTCAAAGGCTCTGTGTCCCAGTTTGTTACATCTGTAACATCTTATTTCTCTTCCTCTTCCTCTGCCTCCTCTTCCTCTAGAAAAACTCCCTCTGCCTCTTGCATCACCTCCTGTGGGTGCATGCTGGGTTGAGCTACTGCTAGCTCCATCTTTAGGTGCTGTAGATCTTCCTCTACCACCTTGACTTCCCCTTCCTCAGAAAGTACCTGTCCCTCTGGCAAACTACTTCCTCATGAGTTTTCTTTAGCTTTCAATGCTATCTGATAAGCTTCCTCTACTGTTTTAAGAGACAATAGACTTATCTCATCTTGAATGTCCATCCTAAGGCCATTCACATGTCTAGCCACCTTCTCATCTGTATCCTGGTCTTCTCCAGCTCTTATGCTTACCTTGTAGAATTCCTCTGTGTATTCTTTTACTGTCAAAGACCTTTGTCTAAGATTCTGCATCTGTCTGAACAAGGTTTGCTAATAATTACTTGGCAGAAACTTACCTCTTAGCTTCGCTACCATCCTGCTCCAATTCTTGGTTGGTTGCTTGCCAAGTCTCTTCCTTTCTTCCTGCACACCATCCCACCAAAGTGCTGCATGGCCTTTTAACTTGGTGACAACAAAATTTACTTTCTTCTCATCTTCTGTTTGTTCATAGTCGAAGAATTTCTCCATGCCATGAATCCAGTCTATCAATTCTTCTGGATTCAATCCTCCTTCATATATTGGAACCTCGGTCTTTGGCCTAGCTGTGGATCTCAATACTGACTGAAAGAACCTCATCTCAGGAGTAACTGCTATAGCTTCCTCCTCTGCAGCTTCAACCTCAGGTTCACTAACATCTCCATCATCTATATTTCTGCCTGTTGTTAATGCATCCAATCTAGCTTGCATCTGTTGCACAACTTCCATTACTTCAGTGTTTGCAACAGGTCGTCCTCTTCCACCATGTCCACGTCCTTGTCCTCTTCCAACTCTGAAAGCCATATTAACTTTCCTTCTCCTGCTTCTGAGATTCAATTCAGTGTCAAAAGGGGGCTCTGATACCACTAATGGTGGCTTGGGTGCAGGCGATATGGACAAACGGCTGAAACCTGAGATAATTTCTTCTAATGCTAGCTAAATTTCTCCTTCTGCTTCCACTGGTGTATCAGTCATTTACTATTAGACTAACTATTATAATAATTCCCTTGCTCCTTCATATAACCATTCTTCCTTTTCTAAATCACCCCAACCCTTGTTATCAGGCATAAATCATACCATAGGCCTCGTTGCTTTTAAAACAATGGAAATGTGTTGAAAACGCAATATACATAGGCGGAGGGCTTTCATTCCAAAGGAACAGAAATACACTATCGACGCTTTATTATCACTATATTGTTAATTCAAAAGAATTAACTATTGGCGCTTTATATTTCAAACTATGCGTTTGAAATGCAATTAACACTATCGGCGGACTTTTATTCCAAAGGGTCGGAACAACACTATCGGCGCTTTAATATGGTGATTCCCCGATGCGATATGCCATGTGGCTATCGACAATCGCTATCGACGATTCTGAAAGTCCACACAATAGGCTCCTCCCACTCCAACCTTGCGATGCGATAACCTTGCGGACCCAAAAACTTATCAACCCAACTATATAGTATTTCGGGTCCAAGCTTATCAGGGTTTCAGACTTCGGCGGTTCCATAGGTCTCTTCCGCTCCACTTATGATTATGCGATGCGATAAAGGTTTGGACCTGATACAGGTATGAACCAGATTTAATAATAATTCAGGTCCAGAACTATGTCCAGCTTAAGCATTTTTCACGATTTCCCTGTGTAAAGGTGAGTTTTGTCTACGGAACTTAACAATGCATTTAAGAAGAACAATTCACGTATATGATAGGAAAATAAGGCTGAATCACCATTAACAAGGCTCAGAAGGAAATAATCCCCATCAAATACATATGCAAATATACCATTTAATAGAGAACTGTAAATTCCTATGCACAGAGAGAATTCTTCAAGAACACAATGCCTCCGGGATCTACCCTCCGTAGCGCGTCCCATTATTTTATTTATAATTAATAGATAAAGCCTTCTCGACCATTATCCTTTACAAAAGCATGGCTTTTTACATAAAGTGATTTAAAGCAATAAAGCTACTACAACTTACCATAAAGTGATTTATTACAAATTGATCTTTTTCTTAATTTTATCATTATCTTAAGCTAGAAAAGCATGAAAATTGCTGGCTAAAGGACCCCACTCCTTTGTCTGTAGATTTTTTTGGATTTTTGGAATAAGTTTGAAGATTTTCCCTCCAAGTCACATGCTCCTGCATCATTATCCTTGTTTCAAATACATTGAATAGAATTAGGGATGTTATCCTTGTTTCAAGTACATTGACTAGAAATAAGAAAATGGTCCAGCAAAGGATAATAATTCTCCATGTGTCTAGTATGGTGACCAAAATTAGGGGGTATGGTCTTAGAATTTGAGTTGGATCCTTCAAGCATCATGTTCAAATTTCTTTGTAAAGAGAGCTTGTTTGATTGATGTCTCTTTGATCGACCATCTATATGAGTACCATGATTGTGAGGTATTGGTTGTTTGATGATGATGGTGATGAAAATATTGTATCATGGATATGGATTCTCCCTGTTTCATTTACTTTGATCAAAATTAGGGAGGTTATCCCTATGTCAAGTACATTAACTAGAATCAGGAAGAATGGGTTGATAAATTTGATAACATCATGGACAGACATTCTTCATGTGCCATGTACTTTGATCGTAATTAGGGATGTTATCCCTATATCGAGTACATTGACAAGAACTAGGAAGAATGGTCTAATGGACATACATTCTCCCTGTGTCAAGTATTGTGACCAAAATTAGGGATATTATCCCGGTGTCAAGTATTGTGATTGGAATTAGGGAGAATGGTCTGGTAGAGGCTACTTGAAAGAGTGGGTGCCTTTTAGTGTTTTGGCCTAGTCAGTCTATAAGAGTGAGTTCCTTTTCAGCATCAGGATCAGTTACTCATTGAGTGAGCCCATATAGCATCATGGCGTAGAATGAGGCCTACGGAGTGAGGACATGGATGTCCCTTATGGTTTGACCATGGCGATGACAACCCTTTGGTGTGAGGATGTGGATGTCCTCAAGGGTTTGGCTAACCCTGTGAAGTTAGAATCTGGATGTTCCCTATGTTTTCACTGTGGTGATGCAAAACTTGTACTAGTTCGTACACCATGAGGTTGAGGGGCCAACCAGATCATGGAAACTAGTTGTTGTACCATAGGCTAGGTGTGTTATCTTGGATGATGGTACCTAGTGCATATTGATGTTGTACCATAGGGTTGGTGTGATAGCCTCAATGATGGTACCTATTACATATTGGTAATGCACCATAGGTTAGGTACTAACCTGGATGGTGGTACCTAGTACCATAGGTTAGGTGTGCTAACCTGGATAATGGTACTAAGTGGATTTTATGATTGTAATAGGTAAAGTGTGTTGACCTGGATTATTGTGAAGTTGGTTGTGAGTTGTGAAACCTTATTCTTAAAAAAAAAAATTCAACAAAGAGATACATCTAAGGAATTCAAGGTGCATACCTCCCTAGATAAGAGGAAGAGTTGATTTTTGGGTAGCTACAGGAGGTATTCCCCAGCTACACAAGTTAAAATCAAAAGAAAAAAGTTTAATTTTACATTTATATTCAACTTAAGTGTGATTTAAGTTAAAATTAAAAGAAAGAAAATTAAAGTTCATTTTAAATTTAATTTACAAAGAGACGTGTCTCTTTGGGGCAACTGAATATCACTATAAAAAGACATTCAATACAATCATAATGTACATATCACTCACATATTCTTCTCTCTCGTTCACATGTGGAAGAAGATCTAAGGAAGAGGTGAAATTTTTTTAGGAAGTTGAAATTTCTATGTGTAATTACTTAATGATGTTCATATCTCATTGGAAGTAAGTACCGGATGTAGAAATTTGTGCTTGTCTAATTAGCACTATAAAATCAACACAATCCTATTTTAAAAAATTCAGGATCCAACTTGTACAACAAAATATCCAAATTCTTCAAGGCTTCAACCTTGAATGAGGACTCCAATCCTCAATTGCAAATCCAGGCACCAACCTGGTCTCAATGAGGACACCTATCCTCTTAGCCTCCAACCTAAACAAACACTTCCAATATACTTCAAAGCTTTACCAAGATGTTTCCTAGAGTTAAGTAATTCAAACTCCTAATTGGTGTATAAATAGGAGAGACACGAATTCATTTGTATCATCACTTGGATTGGATCATTCTCTCTCTTGAGAATTTCACATTTCTTTCTTGGAGGACAAATTGGAGCATGGATGAATTTTGACATTTGGATTGAATTTTCTCATCTTGGTGCTTCTTTATTGGCAAATGTATTGATGGTTGGATATATTCTCTTACATGTAAGTACATCTTTGATGCTATTTTCTTTTACTTTGTCACATACATTGACCATGTGCTTTTCGTTATTTTAGGGCTAATTGTTGCATGCATTTACTACTTCATTGTGGAATTATGTTTCTATATAGCATATATTTATGTATGGGCCATGTTTGTTGAACGAATTGTCCTAGAGATGGAAGTTATCTTGATAATCCATATTCATTTTCAAGAGAAGTATAAATGCTTTAAGGTCACTTTCTTTTTATGCCCTAACATTGGACGAAGTTTCCCTTAGAGCCTCCTCGAGCTAGAAACGAGATCCTTCTTCATAATTCTTCCTGACTCCATATCCCCAAAAAGAATTAGGCACTAGTGCACCATAAGGTGATCACCTTAAACCTTTTTCTTTACCTTTTTTTTCTTATTTTCTAGTTCTAGCCACGTTGGTCCACCTAGGGCATCACTTTCCTGACAAAGTAGCGTAGAAAAAGTTTGATCTCCTAGCCTCTACTGCACTAGTGTGTCCTCAAGGTCTCCTCCAAATTTGAATAAATTTCTACAGTTTGATTGTTGGCTTATATGGGCCTGACCCAGGTTCGGAAGAATTATTTAGCCAAGCAAATCTCGCAGCTACTGGCCCTTTCGGCAACAGCCCGTGAAGTGCGGACTGAGGTCTCACCCGAGGTAGCAGGGGAGGGTGCTGGAACCATGTTTCCGCACCCTTGGGATGTCTAGATGTGGTTTGGAGGTTTCGCACCCCATTTTACAACTCCGCGCTATGGTGTATTCGCACAGATCCCGAATATCTCTTACTATCTATTAGCGCGCAGTCTATATATCTAATCTGTTGGATGAAGTATTACAACTCAAATCTACTTTAGAATGGTATTTAAGCAAACATTTATCAGATTTATTCAGTTCACTTTTAGTATTAAACCCAGATTCACAAGTATTCAATAATCAATCATATGCGCATAGATTAAAACAGTCTTATTATTCATACAAAATGCCAAATTCGCGATAATTCATATTTGACACAAAATTATCAAAAGGAAATTATCTTTATTTCCACTTATCACCATTACATCCAGATCTGCCCTGCGCACTCAGCTACAGGGGTCCACACACACAGCTTCGGACTCTTCCAGGCCTCTGCGCACACAGCTGCAGAGCCTCTATCCACTACCCAAACCCCCGACTCAGACTTACAGACGCTTTCAGAGTGCTTCCCTCAAAAACCCATTACAATTCAGATCCAAGATCATACCCAAAAGGAATTGTCTTTCCCTCATAGAGCCGCACTCTATTTATACCTATCTATGGTCCATGGACCGACTTACTTCCTATTATTTTATATTATTTTCTGGCGGACAACCCTTTGACTTGGTCTTTTACATTTCGTGCTCCGCATATTTCGGAGGTTTACAATATTTTTATCCTACTTTCTAGGCTCTCAGACTCAAAATTGTTACGCGGGACCTCCGCTACCCAACAGTCCCCCAACACAATCATCGTGACTCGTCCTGAGTCACTCGTTGGAGCGGCGAGAAACACTGATGTGGCTTGCCGGTTCACCTCCCTCTGAGTGGTGCTCGTCGTCCTACTACTTCTTGGTTGTCTCCTGCCATGCTTCGTCTGGCTCCTACTTCAGTGTTTTTACCACTCCTTGCGACCGATGATGCTCATTCTGCTCTGCTCAGTTAACACAGAACACCCCCTCACAGGATTTTAGCTCGAGTGGGGGAGCCGCATACGGGACCTCCTTGTACCACCGCAGCCACTTCCAACCTTCGTATCTGCTCTTCGCACTGTCTGCTGCAGCTTGTGTTGCAATTTTGCAAGACCGTTGCTACTGTCCACAAGATCCCAATCCTCAAGGTCCGTCAGAGACGACTTATTAACTTCGTTTCTACCCGTGGTCTCCGTCTTTCCATCCTTTCTCTGTATTTTTGTAGTTCTCCAACTTGCCCCTGGGTGGGGCAACGACATCCGGACCAATTCTGCTTCGTGTCTCCTCTTTTCTAGTACCTCCCCTACTGTTGATGCTGCAGTCTGCGGGACGCCCGCAGCTATCAACACCCTGCTCCTTAGAGAGTCCTGCTGCTTCAACAACCATATCACCACCCTCGGGCTTATTCCTTGTGCAGAGATAATGAATAACTCCATATCGATAACTAGCATGTATTTTCCAGAAGTGTAGGTCGCCCAGTGGATGCCCCTCGGTGATTTATAAGCGATTCAAATTTTAAATTCATTGGTTCCCACTTGTTCTAGCGTCCTCATGTAAAATCTGTGGCAGCTTGTTCCATATCCGACTCGTACTCCCTCTCTTAATTGCCCACCACCTGCTCCCTTTTTCCATAATGCAGACATCTTGTCATGAATAGTGACAGGAACAGTCACCTCTCTTCTTAGCAATGCATCGGTGCAATTTTTATCACGCAACCGCGATCTTGTTGATGAGCCAAATCAATGCGTAGCCTGGTACTCGCGCCTCTTTCCCCCAGACTGCTTTACCGTCCCGTGCTCTCTTTCAACTGGCTGGAGCGGTGAGACTGTCCCTCAAACGGTTAGTCAGGCGACTGCCATTCACTTGGCCCAGGAAGGGGTCTCCATTGAGTTTGGCAAGTTGAACCACACCCCCATCGGTAACTTCTTTGACGACATAGGGTCCTAACCAATGCATTCGGAGTTTTCCAGGGAATTTCTCGAACTTACTGTCGTATAGAAATACTAGATCATTTTCCTTGAAGGTGCGCACCTTGATATGGCGATCATGCCACGCTTTCTCGTGTTGTTTCTGTACTTGCTGATGGAATCCGGCCAAAAACTGTTCCTCCTCCAGTTCCTCTAGCTGCGCGAGCCTTTCCTCCAAAGCCCCATGGTCTGCCATACCTGTGATTGCTGCGATCCGCAAACTAGGCACAATATATTCCATAGGCATAACGACCTCCTTGCCATAGACTAACCGAAAAGGTGTCTGGCCCGTCAACTTCTTGCACATGGTTCGGTATGCCCATAGCACAACAGGGATGCGCAAGTCCCAGTCATTTCGTCGCGCATTGCAGACCTTGGTCAACGCTGTCTCCAAGATTTTATTGAATGTGGTATGCTCTTAACTTGCAAAATGATACCCAAATACAGAATATGCGAAGAAAAGATACCCAGAACACAGAATAGCAATGATTTTATTATTCAGAGAGTAATGTTCACTTGCCTCTTCGAGGGGGAAACCTCCAATAGAGCAGAGCTCGACTACAAAATAAGACACGATGCTCCTCACAGGGAGTCTCTATCCTTTATATATGACTCATACATGCAATACCACGGGCCAATACCATGGGTTTTATTAATACCATCTATCTAATACTACGGCCCATTTGCAACTAACTATGGTTCCGTCATTAATTGCGGATTAACCACTTACAATTATTAATATGGGCTTTATTGACTCTTGACTATGACGTGATCCCGTTACATAAATAAGGGGGTTAGGGTGGGACCCTAACATTCCCTCCCCCTTAAGACGAGCCTTGTCCTCAAGGCTGAAGCTGCGGAAACTGCTGAAGAATAGTGGCTGGTTCCCAAGTTGCATCTTCCGGAGAGGTGTCTTTCCATTTGACGAGGACTTCCTTAATCATGCGGCCACGCAGTTGCTTGTTTCGTGTGTCTAGGACCTGTTCGGGTTGAAGCCAGATGGACCCTTCTTTGTCCAATTCAGGTAGACTGGTCTGAATTCTACAATTGTTCCCAATCACTTTCTTGAGGCATGAGACATGGAAAACTGGATGGATTTTTGCAGTCGGTGGCAAGGCCAACTTGTAGGCCACTTCTCCAATGCGTTGAAGTACTTGATATGGTTTGTAGAATTTGGGAGAGAGTTTCTGACACCCCTTGTCCTTGAGTGATGTTTGCTTATATGGTTGTAGCCGTAAAAAGACCTGATCCCCTTCTTGAAATTGGCGCTCTGAGCGATGTTGGTCTACCTGTTGCTTCATACGGTTCTGAGCTTGATGAAGATTCTCTCGAAGATGGGCGAGCATGGTTGCGCGGTGTTGTAGGAGTTGATCCACTACTTGTACTTTTGAGCATCCCTTGAGATACGAAGTAGGTGAAGGCGGGAGTTGACCATATACTGCTTCATAGGGAGTCATTTTGGTGGTGGCATGATAGTTGGTTTTATACCACCATTCAGCCAGAGGTAACCACTGTACCCAAAGGTGTTGCTTTTCTGAAGTGAAACACCTAAGGTAGGTTTCTAGACATTTGTTGACGGCTTCGGTTTGACCATCTGTTTGCGGATGATAGGAAGTACTGAGTTTGAGTTGAGTGCCTTGTATTCTGAAGAGTTCTTGCCAAAAATTACTAGTGAAGATCGGGTCGCAGTCGGACACAATAGAAGTGGGCATGCCATGCAATTTGAAGATCTGATCCATGAAAGATTGAGCAACAAAAGTTGGTGTAAACGGGTGGGGTAGGGCGCAGAAATGAGCATACTTCGACAGTCGGTCCACAATCACCATGATGATTGACTTGTTCCCTGACTTTGGAAGACCTGTAATGAAGTCCATAGAAACCTCCGTCCAAATTGATGCCGGAATGGGCAATGGTTGTAATTTGCCTGGTGTGTTGACGGTTTCCCCTTTGTGGCGTTGACAGACATCACATTCTGCTATGAAAGTAAGGATGTCCTTTTTCATGCCTGTCCAAAAAAATGATCTTTTGGTGCGAGCATACGTCTTCTGAAAGCCCGAATGTCCTGCAATGGGAGATGAGTGCAATTCTGCCAAAATGCGACTTTTGAGGGTGGATGTTGGTGATATTACGACTCTGTCCTTGTAGCGAAGAATATCATCCTGCCACGAGTAGCCCTTGGTGGAATTTGGATCTACCTGCAATTGAGAAATGAGTTGGGAGAGCCCGGGGTGTGAAAACCATTCCCTGCGAGCCTCTTCAATCCATTCTGGAATGGGGAGGGAAATTGCTAGCAGAGTACTTTCCTCCTCAAATTGGCGAGATAATGCATCTGCTACACTATTGTCTTTCCCTTTCTTGTAAATGATCTCATAATCATATCCCAGCATTTTGGCTAGCCATTTATTTTGTTGTGGGGAGGATAGGCGTTGCTCCAAAAAATATTTAAGACTGTGATGATCTGTGCGGATTTGGAAACGTCGCCCCAATAAGTAAGGTCGCCAAGTCTCGACTACATGTAGGATGGCCATCATTTCCTTCTCGTAGGTAGATTGGCCCAGATTCCTCCCACTGAGTTGTTGGCTTGTGAAGGCCAACGGTCGCCCTTCCTGCATTAAGACCGCCCCAATACCTGTACCCGAAGCATCACATTCAATGACAAAAGATTTGGTGAAGTCAGGGAGTGCTAAGACTGGAGTGGAACACATGGCATTTTTTAGAGCTGTAAAGGCTTGTTGTGCTTCCTCATTCCAGAAGAATGAATTTTTCTTTAGGAGTTGGGTGAGGGGCTTCGCTATGCGACCATAGTTGCAGACAAATTTATGATAATAGCCTGTGAGACCCAAAAATCCTCTCAAGCTCTTCAAGGTCTTAGGTTGAGGCCATTCCTGCATTGCCTAGATCTTTTTGGGGTCCACCTTGACACCTTCACGCCCCACAATGTGGCCCAAATACTCTACTTCTTCCATGCCAAACGAGCACTTGGACATATTGACAAATAATTTATGCTTGCGGAGCAGTTGCAAGAGTAGATCTACATGCTGAAGATGTGCGGCCCAAGTGCAACTATAGATGAGGATGTCATCGAAGAAGACAAGGACAAATTTCCTGAGATATGGTTTGAGAATGTGGTTCATAAGGCTCTGAAAAGTAGAGGGGGCATTACAAAGACCAAATGGCATGACCAGGAATTCATAATGGCCTTCATGAGTTTTGAAAGCAGTCTTGGGGATGTCGACTTCCTTCATGCGAATTTGGTGGTAGCCTGAGCGAAGATCCAGCTTAGTGAAGAATTGAGCCCCATTGAGTTCATCCAGCAAATCATCAACCACCGGGATGGGAAATTTATCTTTGACTGTCAACTTATTGAGGGCCCTGAAGTCGGGACACATCCGCCACTCCCCATCTTTCTTGAGCACCATGACCACTGGGGATGAATAAGGACTAATGCTGGGACGAATGACACTTGCTTCCAAAAGTTCCTTGATGATTTGATTTTTTCTATTTCATTCTTTTGGGTGAACGGATATCTGTATGGGCGCACATTTGGGGGTTGGACCCCTGGAACCAAGGTGATGCTATGATCATGTTCCCCTCACGAGAGTGGAAGCTCATGAGGCTTGTCAAATACCGGCAGATGGTTATTTAAAATCTGTTGCATCTCAGGATGAATTGGTAGAGGCTTTGTTTCGACTGCCTGGATGGCATTAAATTGAGCTACAACTCCATGATTGCCCTTTTTTAACAATTTTTCCATCCTATGCGAGCTGATGATAGAGGGGGCTCCCGCCTGGAGTCCACGGAGGGTATGTGTGTAGTTGTTCTGCTTAAGACTCATATATAACTCCTGGAAATCCATTGTGATTGGCCCAAGAGTGCGGAGCCATTCAGCGCCGAGGACAATGTCGCGACCCCCCATGTGTATGGAAAACATGTGGGTTTTCAACTGATAATCCCCCATTTGAAGTTTGACATTTTCACAGCGGCCTTCACATTTCATTGTGCCTCCATCTGCAATTTGAACTTGGAAGTTAGAAACTGCGCGTACAAAACAATGCACTGCTTTTGCAACTTTTTGATGGATGAAATTATGTGTACTTCCACTATCAATCAAGACTACTACTGGGCGATGTTTAATAAAACCTCTGATTTTAAGAGTTTGAGGGGAAGAAATCCCTGCCAACGCATGCAGCGAAATAACTGGTTTGTCAGGGACATTATCCTTTTGGTTGTCTTCTTCTAGTGCCTCATGGTCCTCAAGTGGTGGATCTTCCTCTGTTGAGCTGTAGTCAGTGGCATCTATTTGAAAAAATTTGGGCTCCTTGCATTTATGACCTGGGGAGTATTTTTCGTCACAGTAGTAACACAGTCCTTGCTTTCTTCTTTCGGCCATTTCCGCAGGTGACACCTTTTGGACCTTAAGTGTTTGAGTCGTGTTGTGAGCCTATGGGGGGTGACCTTTAGAGGAGAAATTTGGGCGACTGTATTGGGCTGCTAATGCACGCTCCATGTTACGAGCTACCTTGCAAACCTCCGTCCATGTGGGAGGGTGGTGCAATAGGACTTGAGCTTTGATGGCTTCTTTAAGACCGCTGATAAAACATTCCGTGTAGAATGCATCTGAGAGACCCCAAGTGCGGAAGGCTAAGGCTTCAAAAGCTGTAATATATTCATCCACTGTACCAGTCTGTCGGAGCTTAGTAAGACGACCCAAAAAAGAGTCCTCCTGTTCAAAGCGGTCTTGAAGAGCTTTTGTAAATTGGGTCCAAGTCCTAAAAGGTCCATTGCAACGTTGATGCCATTCCCACCATTGCCACCTTTCATTGTCCAAGTACATGCTCCCCAACATAAGCTGAGTCGCATCATCTAAGATACGATTCAGTTTGAAATACTGATCCATTTGTGTTATCCATGCCGACGGGTGAGAACGTTCAAATTTATGCATATCCAACTTGGGAGGTCGTTGACTGGGTGGTTGGTGGGTGTGCCAGACGTGAGGAGAGTGGCTAGACTCACCCTCATTGTATCCATTGCCATTATACGCCTCCTCGTGGGCTTGCTCCTTGTCCTTCGGGATGAGTTGCATGACCTGGCTACATAGTCCGGTAAGCTGAAGGCTGAGGGTGTGCATGGATTCTTCAAGTTTGTCCATCCTTTCATTGGCCATCGCTTGAGCTCTAGTTTCTACCATACACCAACCTGATGAAAATTTGGGACCGCCTAAAAATTTTCACTAATAATTGAATGGTACCACCGTGCTCAGCTCGTCGTCCTGATTCTGATGGGCTAGATCACCAATAAGCGTCAAAATGTCAATGCGGCCAAAAGTCCTGCGAAAATTATACCCCGGTATAGGAACCCTTCACAACGACTCTGATCTGGTGGATCTGAGAGATCTGAATGGCGGATCTGATGGCGGAACAGACTGCTTCTGTGGATCTGATGGATCTAATAGATCGGAATGGCTGATCTGCGAACTCGAGACTGCGGGACTGATGTCTGCTGCTGCTGCACCCCTTTGCACAAGCGGGTCTGGAAGAGATGCTGTGTGATCCCCCGATAGAAAAAGGGAACTATGGTCTTGAGGAGTGTCAGGTGCTACAGATCGCAATATACATAAGGGTCTGGCAGTAGTACTCGGCCCAATGTTTCAGGGCTCTAACTAAGGAGGATCGACTGTACCCTTAGCCGTACAACCCGACTACCCTATCGTACGGGCGAGTAATCTCCCCGAGTGCTGTTCTCGGTGTACTGTAGCCGCAAGACAGCCGACAGTTTATCTATGGCGAGGTTTCAAGGGAGCCTAGGGGGCTTTCGATATACCCAGAGGGTACGTGGAAGACAATCCATGCGCGGTTATGTCTAATGCGCTACTACTCGAAGGGGTACCCACAGGGGTTACAAGGGAGTCCAACAGACGTGACCACCTCTTGTATTTCCTGCGTGCATGCCTCCCCAAATCCGCAGGTTTATGCGCTCAACGACAGATCCCGTGGTTTAAAGACGCCGGAACACGTCTCTAGCCAAAAAAAAATTTTTTGCTAAGAAATGGAGATCCCACCGGCCCTGGAAAGTGCTCTGATACCACTTGTTATGCTCTTAACCTGAAAAATGATACCCAAATATAGAATATGCGAAGAAAAGATACCCAGAACACAGAATAGCAATGATTTTATTATTCAAAGAGTAATGTTCACTTGCCTCTTCGAGGGGGCAACCTCCAATAGAGCAGAGCTCGACTACAAAATAAGACACGATGCTCCTCGCAGGGAGTCTCTATCCTTTATATATGACTCATACATGCAATACCACGGGCCAATACCGTGGGTTTTATTAATACCATCTATCTAATACTACGACCCATTTGCAACTAACTGTGGTTCCGTCATTAATTGCGGATTAACCACTTACAATTATTAATATGGGCTTTATTGACTCTTGACTATGACGTGATCCCATTACATAAATAAGGGGGTTAGGGTGGGACCCTAACAGAATGACTCAATGGTCCCATTCACTTGCGGGTGGTATGGCATACTCTGCTGGTGATATATTTGGAACTCCTCAGTGAGTGCGTTGATCGTTTCATTCAGGAAATGCGTTCCCCGATCGCTCATGAGAATTTTGGGACAGCCAAACCTTGTTAGTACGTTCTCGAACAAAAACTTTGCAACTGTTGCAGCTGTGCAATCCTTAACCGGTTGTGCCTCTGCCCATCAGGTCAAATAATCTATCGCAGTGATGATATAGCGCGCGCTCGTCTTCCCTCATGGCTCGATAGGTCCTACAAAATCGATTGCCCACTTCTCGAATGGCTGTAGTGTCATTTGTGGCTGGAGCAGCATTTCATCTCTCCGCGATGGTTTCCTCGTCTGTTGACATACGTTGCAGGCTCGACAGTATGATTTCAAATCCTAATGCAAAGTGGGCCACCATAATCCTGCGCAAAGAATCTTCTGGGCTGTGGCATGACCCGCATAATGTCCGCCAACAACCCCCCCATGTGCTTCGGCCAGGATCTGTCCTCGCTCAAACTCCGGGACATATCTACGTAATATTTCGTCGTTGCCCATTTTGTAGAGGTGTCCTGCAATCACGGTGAAATCTATTGCGCGTATCACCAATTCCTTCTTCTGCTGAACAAAATATCCCTGTGGCGTGGTTCCTGTAGTTAAGAAATGGATTATATCCTCAAAGTGACCATCCGCTACGTGCACCACATATAGCTGTGCATCCGGGAGTCCATCCTCTAGATTTGTGGGTTCTTCGCCGGTCTCAATTCGGGACAAGTGATCGGGGCCTGCGTTTAGATGTCCCGGCTTTACGACAACCTCAAAGTCATACTCCTGGAATAACAGTAACCATCTACAAATGTGCCCCCCCAACATAGGCTTGTTCACTAGGTATTTTAACGCTGAGTGATCGGTATACATCTTAAAGTGGCCTCCAAGTAGATAGTGGCAGAATTTTTGAAGCGTGTATACCATTGCTAATCCCTTGCGCTCGGTAGTGGAGTAATTCTTCTCAGCTTTTGATAACCGGCTACTTGCGAACGCAATCAGGAAAGTACACTTCTTTAAGTTTAGCGCAATCTGGTGTTGGCGGCACGTATCCAGCATCAACCATAAGCTCACTACGTGCTCCTTAACCAGTTCAAACACGGTCCAATCATCAAGATAGACCTCTAAGAACGTGTGTATGAATTCTTTGAATTTCGCTACCACTATTCCGGAAAATATCGCCAGTGCATTCTTCAGTCCAAAGGGCATCACCGTGTACTGAAAGCAATCCCATTCAATGGTGAACGTTGTTTTACTCCTATCCTCTGGCGTGATCTTGATCTGGTGGTATCCTGAGAACCCATGTGTGAAGGAGTAGGCTTATTTCCCCCCCACATTTTCTAGTACCTCATCTGTAAACGGAGTTGGAAATGGATCATTAACGCAGGCATCATTGAGCTTCTTGAGATCCACGCAGATATGAATCTCACCCTTTTGTTTCTTCTCCTGCACAACCATCGGACTTACCCAGTCAGACTCCTCGACTGGTTCAATGATTCCTACTGCCAACATCTTGTCCAGTTCTTCGCGGACCTTTGCTTTATATTTTGGGTTCAATCGGTAGGGTTGCTGCTTAACTGGTTTCACGTCTGGCTTCAACGTTATCTTCATCATTCCTAGGTCTCCTAGGATCCCTTTTAGCTCCGTGATTTTTGTTGGGAATAAATCTTGATATTCGCGAAGCAATTCGACGACCTTCTCCACTATGGCATTGTCCTAATAGTTCCCCAACATTACATACTTCGGCTCTTCTTCAGTTCCGATATTGACTTGTCTCGTTTTCAACGACGCCGTGATATCTGGATCTTCGATTTTGGGTCCGCACACCTCACGACTCCCTTCTGATTCTGGGGTGTTGACGTTTCGCAGATCATCCTCATCATCTTCTACCTAGACATTATAGCATTCAAGAGCTTAGCTTAGCTGTCGCGACCAGTCGGGCTGCACAGTTTCCTCTGGTTCCAGTGGTGCCTTGAAAATGGCAGCCTTTACCAGCTGTAATGCTTCATCCACGGGATCCATCCATTGATCTTCAAAGAGGAATGTCAACAAAAAACCCTGCACGCAAGATATCCCACTCACCTGTGTCATGTCGGAGCTCCGCTTCAGTATACCAGTTTTTGGGAATGACGTCCAAGGTGTGATAAAATAAGTGCACCCATTCTGGTTGAGGTTCTTCTCCGTAGGCTTTGATCCATTTGGTAAGGTGCATGCGCGGTTCATCGCGTCCATCATATTTCTCTATTATGCGTAGTTCTAGCTTCCCAAATCTGATCTTCATCATGTGCCTGCAACCACGCCAATCGTCGAAAGTCCCTTCATGTGTGCCCCACCATCGCGCAGGCATCGCACGCAACGCCCATCTCAACGCATCAAACCGTTGGTGCTCTGGTACTGCGATTTCAAATTTGGTTAGGAATTCATCTATTATCGTCAGCCCATCATATGTCGGCAATTCGCGATCCTGGGCCCTTACACAGTACAAAGATTTAGTCATCATATTGCAGTGTAGCGTAGTCACTCCATTCAACCTGTTATGCCACCGCTCATCTTCTTCGTCTGAATCGGTGGTGCAAGATTCTACATAGCCTCGTGATATTCTTCTATCCTTCGTTGTCTTGCCCCATTCTTGCCTTTGTGTAGCTATTCTGTAGATACCATCTAATTCGTCGTCGCTCTCTTTGTTGCGCACAGGTTCAATATAGCGTGGTCCTTCAGCTGGATCTAGCGGAATGACTACGCGGAGCGACTTTGTTTCAAATACCATTGTCTACTTCTTTAAATTAATAACCCTGTTCATGTTGGTGGCCCAGTCTATTCCTAACAGTGCAGGATAGGGCATACTTTCATCCATGAGCTCAATAACTTCAAAGTCTGTCCGAGTACTTGCGTCGTCAAGGTCTACTGTAACTCCTTGCAGCCTTCCCATGGGTAGCACCTTCTACTGATTTGCCATCCGCAGTTGGATAGGGGACCATTGTAGTGTAGGCTTACCCATGTGCTCCCAAGTCTATTTAGGTAGTACGTTGGCATCTGATCCTAGATCCAGAATGACTTGATCCATTTCATACTCATCGATCTGCGTTGTTAGTCGCATTTCCCTCCCAGTCTGCGATGCATGTCTTCCCAACTTTCGAACTACGTGAGGTTCACTCCATCTTGCGCATCTATTTATCAGTTCTTGTAAGCCTTTAACTGCCCTGTTGTCATGAAGCAATGTTATACATGTCTCTAAAAAGGTAGTTATCACCGAGGGATCCCTGACTGGCTCAGGCTGATCCCTACTACCTGGGGTAGAGACTTCCGCGAAGCTCTCCCGAGCTTCCAGATATGTCTCCTTACCCACCCCTGCGTCTTCCTTACTTAAGCTCCTTCTATCCGCTCCTGTGGCTGTGCCACTTCTTAGTACCATGTTGACTTTGGGATCTTCCTCGCAGGGTTCGGACCTCATCATTTGCACGTTCTGGGTTGTTATTGGTTGCGCTACCCTTTTTCACGGATCTGTGCTATCAACGTAGGACAATCTATCAGCTCATGATCGAATTGCTCACAATAACTGCACGAAATTCTGGTGGGGTTGGTACAATCCCGCGTGTAATGTCCTGGACCTCCGCAGTTGTAGCAAATTAGCTGCCCGCGACCCCTTCCTGGCCCCATGCCGCCCCATCCTCACCCACGGCTCTGGAACCCACCGCACGTGATTTCCATGACTGGATCCTGACCTCGCTCCTCAGTATGAATTCTATAAGCAAGTGACTGGTCCATTAATAATTGGTAGCTACGACAGTCCCTTTCCTTGTGGCCCACCGATCTACAAAAGTTGCAAAATAGCTGCTGGGGGGTCTGGTTGTATTTTGGCAGTAGATGACAGTTATCCATGTTGTTCTTTCCTCCTACCTGACAGATTGCACACCAGAGCGGGGTTGTTGTGCTCGGCCCTGCCTCTGGTCGCAATGGTGTTGGTCCCCTCGTTGCCACATAATTCATTGAGACTGGGCAGTGATCTTTATCGTGCCCCTGGCTCCTACACCATACTTCCTCCTGGACTTCTGGCCGCGGTGCCTATTCTTGTTTTAACTTCTTCATTTCCAAACACAAATTTTGGATCTGCGCTTGGATTTTCTGAACTCCCAACCCTGGGTCTTGTAACGGAGTGTCGTGCAACCTCATCGTTGTCTCTAATGCTTCAGCCTGGGTTGAGATCTTCTATTGTGACAGAGCCATCCTCAGATGTGGTGTTAATGATGCCATAAACCAAGCGCAGTGTTGCGCATCTGTCAATGTCATGTTAGCCTCGTGAATAGTACTTTTCAGTCTTTGGTCCAAATCCCACGGGGTTTCACTAGGCATCATCGCGATCTCTTTGAACCCTATAATCGACTATGTTTCTGACTTTGGCTGACTAAACTCCTTCTTCAATTCGGTCTGGATTTTAGCTGTCCTTGTTGTTAGGTGATCGCTTGAGTACTTTATGTACCATGTCAGTGCTCGGTCCTGTAGCGCGCTGACTAAGGTAGCCTTTCTGATATTATCATCCGCAATTCGCTGCGCGTTCCATACTGATGTTAGCACGAACCAAAATTGTTCCGGGTCTTTGCCTCCTACGCCTTTGAATACCGGTAACTGGATCGTGCTCGTCATTGTTACCCTTGAACTACTACTATTCCTGGTCCCTTCGATCCTTCAATTTTCTTCTCTCTAGAGTCCCTGCATTTCACACCAGACACCCCTTAGGCAGATCCCAGTCCTGGCAATGGAACCATTTGTTGGCTTATATGGGCCTGACCCAGGTTCGAAAGAATTATTTATCCAAGCAAGTCCTGCAGCTATAGGCCCTTTTGGCAATAGCCCGCGAAGCGTGGACTGAGGTCTCACCCGAGGTAGCAGGGGAGGGTGCTGGAACCAGGTTTTCACACCCTTGGGATGTCTAGATGTGGTTTGGAGGTTTCGTGCCCCGTTCTGCAACTTCGCGCTATGCTGTATTCGCGCAGATCCTGAATATCTCTTACTATCTATTAGCGCGCAGTCTACAGATCTAATCTATTGGATGAAGTATTACAACTCGGATCTACTTTAGAATGGTCTTTAAGCAAACATTTATCAAATTTATTTAGTTCACTTATTAAGATTAAACCTAGATTCACAAGTATTCAATAAGCAATCATATGCACATAGATCAAAACAGTCTTATTATTCATACAAAATGCCAGATTCGCGATAATTCAGATTTGACACAGAATTCTCAGAAGGAACTTATCTTTATTTCCACTTATCACTAGTACATCCAGATCCACCCTGCGCACTCAGCTGCAGGGGTCCATGCACACAACTACAAACTCTTCCAAGCCTTTGCGCACACAGTTGCAGAGCCTCTATCCACTACCCAAACCCCCGAATCGGACTTACAGACGCTTTCAGAGTGCTTCCCTCAAAAACCCATTATAATTCAGATCCAAGATCATACCCAAAAGGAACTATCTTTCCCTCATAGAGCCGCGCTCTATTTATACCTATCTATGGTTCGCAGACCAACTTACTTCCTATTATTTTATATTATTTTTCGGGCGAACAACCTTTGACTTGGTCTTTTACATTTCGCTCTCAGCATATTTCGGAGGTTTACAATATTTTTATCCTACTTTCTAGGTTCTTATACTCAAAACTGTTACGCGGGAGCTCGGCTACCCAACAGGGATTATGAGATATCCCAATCCCTATCTCTGAGATCAAACTTTGCCCTGGTGTTCCCTAGGCTAGTACCTCATATGATCAATTTGACAGCTTTAAGTGGAAATTCTTGTTTTGATCCTTTCCCCTTCCTTGTTTAGGATAAGATCATCATTGGTTGCTAAACTCCCTCCCCTTAACCTAACCCGGGTCCACTCGGTCCTGTGTGGTCTCATACCTTTGAAAATTCAATTCATCAAGAACCACTTAGGAAACCAAGTTCAATAAGGATTATAGGGATCGGGAAACTCCTTTAGCAAGCATATTCCTCAAACCTAGCCCTTAAATCCTCAACTCCTCCTAGAAATATTTGTACTCTTCTTGAAGAGCAAGGAAGCTCTATTCTTAAACTCCTTCTAGGAAAAGGATCATTAAGGTCACTTCACATCCATTTGTTGGTTAATTCTTCACAAGTGAATTTCTATATACCAGGTCTCCTCCCATCAGTGAAAGTCCATAAAGAGTAGGGAGTCTTAGCTGAGGTGACAGTGGGCTAAGTCTCCATCACTACCCTTGACCTAGCAGTTGTCCCTTTAGGTGTCCCTTTTAGGCCCCCTTGCTAGTTTGAGCAGTAGCAAGGCCAAAGTGACCCTTGGGTGATGATGTGAATATGGGTAACACTCCTTGTTATTTTTTGACGTTTTCATTTTTTAGGTATCTGCCAACATTTTCATAGTTATCAATCATTTTTCTCTAAAAAAAAATTAGATAGAAAAGTATAGTCTTACACGCAATGTGTACTATTTTTTCATAATTTTTTCTATTAGTATTAGTTCTTCCAACACTTATTAAGCATAAAACCCTAATTTCAAAAAGTGTTTCCCATTTCCACGTTTTTACCCTTTTATTTATATTAGTCGAGCTGCTCAAAACAAGGTCGACTTGTCTTCATTCATGGAGTTGACCTGACAAAGGAGAATTATAAAAGAATAATTTATTTTGTATTCTGAAATATCTTTGTTCAAGGTTGACTTGGGCTTCCATAATTTGACCTTCTTCAAAAGTTGTAATACAACATTAAGATCATGATTTTGTGGGACAAACTACTAGTGTTAAATCCATTCATTTGGGGCGACAATGTTGGTGTACACAAATCATCAAATCCTTTGACACCAATGACAAGTTCGTCCAACAATATCCTCCTTTTCCATTGATGTCAACATTCATGTTCCCCCTATCAAAATAATTCACTTCTAATATCTCCATATTTCTCTTCCTTCTCTCCCCCTTTGACATCAATGAAAAATGGGATAACTCCCCTATTATCTACTCCTATCTTTTCTACCTCTTAGGGAAACTCCCCCCCCAAGTTACATAATTTATAGTGATGATTTGTGCCATTAATTTCTCCCTTACTCATGCCCATATGCAATCCTACCTTCCTTTATAGACAATAAGTTTTCAACCATACTGTATTGACTTGACGAACTACATGTTGTTTCATACATGTGGTCTAATTGTTCCCAATGAGTAGGTTCTTCTTCAGCAATAGCTATCACTCCTCTTTCTATAACTGCTTACTTTTTTTGCTGTTGTAGAAACTATACAACTGAAAACCATCAACTCTGAGCTCCTTCAATTTGGGACAAGACCGACCAGTACTTGTTGCTTTATTGCTTTGTCCACCATATATGTGCATGTGGAGTAGAAGCCTTCCCAACTCAGCCATCACAGTACCTGATATGAGGGTGTTGCAGTTTATTGTATGAAACTCATTAAGAAGCATGAAATCATCAACCATCTTTCCATATTTTCAAGGGCATCAAAATAAAAAGGCATTAAATAATGAATCCATACAGGTGAGGAAATTTTTAAATAAAAAGGCATTGTAAGTGTAAACATTTGGATTACAACCCGACTTCATCTGTTTGAAAGGATCTCAACGAGTATGCATATGATCAGATTTTCATAGACAATTAATAAAGTGTTGTAAGTTATAGTGTCAAGAGAAATGCTTCGATTGTTTGATTCTTCAAACACTTTGTGAGCATCAAAAGCTCTTCCTGGTTTGCATAGGGATTTGATGACAGATCATACCACATATATGCATTAACGACCACCTTAGGCCAAAATTTCTTCATAGATCAAGAATTCCTCAACAATTTTTCCCCTGTGCATAGGGAATTGATAATAGTAGAAAAAGTAACTACAATCCATCAATTATCATTTCCTTCAAAGCTCCCATTTCTTCACAGCCACCCATTAGTACAAAATAACATTTTAGGCTAGGAAATAATCCTTCTAAAATCATTTTACTATACACCACCATGGATTCTTTTTGAGATTCTAATTTGATTAGTAATCCTATAAGACCATTGTAAGAAAAGTCACTCAGCATAAGCCTATATTTATCCATCTTTTCCAGGTTAACCATCATGGAAATTGTGGCCTCCACCTTCATTCTGGTTATCAAATTTGCATTGTCTTAAGGAATACCATCTAAGGCTTACAAATCAGTCTTGTTGTATACAACGATAAGAGGCTCATTTTAAAACAAAGGTTATATCCTATGAAATAATGCATCTTGTTTGGCACTGGTGTAACCAAAAGGCCCCTAAACATGCAAGGTAAGAGATGTAATATTCAACATCTTTGTAGTATCCTTGTCTTCCAATTCATGCATTTCATCACAAAGTTTTTCAAATCACAAGCCATGTTTTGGTTGCCTAAATGTAATGGAATTTGAAAACCCATAATAGCAGCATATTGTCAGAAGAATAATGTGCTTCAGAAACCAATGCTTTATTACATAGACTTTGTTTGACATATGTGTCATTTGCATTGTTTGGCAAAGCCATCTTGTAGTTTTGAATAATCCAAGGTAGTGGTATCTCCAATTGGCACATTGAAAACTAAACATACATGAAGCATCTCTTCCTTTATATCCCTTACCTTCTATAAGTATATGAACATCAAGTAGACACACTGATGGTGGGAACAAAGAACATGGATTATGTTGGAAAATACTGAAAGGCGGGGGGGTGGTGAATCAGTATTCCTTAGCAATTAGCACTTTTAAATATGTTTAGAGCATTAGTTAATCTTCAATTATCATTAATGTTTATGTAGTAACAACAGTGAATAAAAGAACACAGGAGGCACAAAAATTTTAGGTGGAAAACCCCCTCCAGGTCATTAACCACTGAACGCTCTTCTAATAATTCTTTTATATTCAACTCCAATTGAAAAGAAAGCTCCAACTTCCTAGAATCTAGAAAAGCATTCTTCTCCAGCTCCCACTGGATGGACGCTCCAACGCCCGAGATTCTTCAGAAGTCAACTGAATGGATGCCCCAACACCGAATGAGCTACAACTCACCCTAGCACCACCCTACCACCCTAAAGTTTTCACAGGCTTGAACTTGTTGGTGATTTCATGCATCAGCCTAGCACCACCCTACCACCCTATAGAAGAATAAAATAAGAATGGACTCCCGTACCAGGGAAAATGGTCCACTTTACAATGATATAGAATGATGTAGAAGAAGAAGACACACTAGACCATAACCCCAACTATGACACAACTACTTAATGATAATCCTAGACCTCCCGACACTGCCTCTTCAACTCTTGGTAGGTGGACACTTGTAAAAATTTTACAAATATGCTTTTACAATGACTCTGTACAATGATACTTTTACAATGTCTGTATGCAGTGCTGCCCACTTGAAGACTTCATGTGGTGAACTTCTTGTTGTTGTTCTGCACCTTGATTTCTGCTCTTGTCATGCTACCCTTTCTCATTCTTCAGAACATTAGATTATGCATTGAGTCTTCTCTTGATGAATATATAATACCTGCAAAAAGTCTTCAAGGAAATACCCATGACATGATAATAGCAAAACTTACATCATCTTGCAGAGCATATGTTAGTGCTAAACAAAAACAACAAATTAGAACACAAAGAACCCAATGCAATTAAGAGATGAAGATGCATATATAGAAGATACTTACCTGTAGCTTACCTCCGTGGCATCAGTTTGTTTCACCTTGCTCTTTGCTTCCCCAGAAAGTCTAGTCCTTTGCACCCCTTGACAACACTTGATCTAGTTTTTCTTGCCTTCTAGGAGCACGATATTTAATCTGATATCTCTCTACAATTTTAGATCTGAAACATGTGATCTTTGGTCCTATAGAAGCCCTCTGAGTCTTCTTCTCCAATGCCACAGGTCTGACCTGATTTAGACTCTTAAAGATAAAGTTATGCCCAATCTCTCATAATGACCTAATTATGGACTAGTTCAATAGATCGAACTTGTACGACATGCCACGTGTCATTATTTCCTCCTTCCGCTCTAAAATTTATACACAGAAAACTGTATTCCGTGCACTATCCGCCACTTTTTACGGAATTCCAATCCTCTTCTCAAAGAGAGAGTTATGATGATTTTCCCAATGTCACTTATTTGAGATGAAATTCGGCAGCGTGCAAAAACCCTAACTTCCACAGGTCATATCTATGAAAATATAGTGAACCAAGATCTAAAATTTGGTCACACCATTCATCAGAATTGCAAATCAAATGGGTTTTAGTTTCAAAATTTAAGACTTCACAGAAATGAAGTTATAGTGAAAATTCCATGATCACTACATTTGGAGGATATATGAGATTTCTTTTTAAAGAGTTGAGAGGGGCTTCTATACAGAATGTTGGAGGGATTTTAGGAGCTTAAAAAATTATTAATTATTGACTATTCGATGACCAAAACCAATTACGAGTGCCATGCCACAACCCCATAAGGCTTTAGCCCACTAACTGGGGTTACTAACTTCAAACATGAATATCTCTCAATCCGTGAAGAATTACTTGGCGTGCCATATATCAACAGAAACATCTCGATGAGCAGAATCCATCTAGAAGATCCTTGACTAGAAATAGAGTAAGTTGTCAAGTCAATATTCCATTTCAATATTAGGGTAGCCCCTGGTGCTGCTTGGGTTGACATCAATGACAACCTCAGATCATCTTTAGATCAATAATCTCTCCCTTTGGCATTGATGGCAACACAAGTACTCCCCCTGAAATCAGGGCACCTCTTCCTCCTGCCTTCTCTCCCCCTTTGACATCAATGGAAAAGGGTAACTCCCCCTGAAATGTAACCATCCTGCGGACCTGTACACACTTCCACTCTCCCTTTCTTTTTTGAATAAGGAAAATCTAATGAGAACTTGGGAGAATCCCAAGCTTCTGGCGAATATATTCAAATGCTTCACAAGGTAAAGGTTTACTGAAGATATCAATGATTTTTTATTTTGTACCAACATATTCAAGCTTGATATTGTTTTTGGCAGCTTGCTCTCTAATGAAATGATATTTAATCAGAATGTGCTTGGTTTTGGAATGCATCATAGGATTCTTGGAGATACTGATGGTGCTGGTGTTATTGCAAAATATGGGAATAGGCTCATCAAACTTGACCTAAAGATCTTGAAAAGTTTTCTTCATCCAAAGAACTTGAGTAAAACAAGCTGCCACTGCGATATATTCTACTTATGTTGTGGATAACGAGATTGAGGTTTGCTTTTTGCTCAACCATGATACGAGACAACCACCTAGATAGAATGTTGCTCCATTAGTACTCTTACAATCATCAACGCTTCCTACCCAATCTACATCTGTAAAGGCTTGAATAATGAGATTGTTTCCCTTGGGATACCACAAGCCATATTCTATTGTGCCCTTTAGATATCAAAGAATTATTTTGACGACAATAATATGTGATTATTTTGGTGTTGCTTGGAATCATCTATGCTCAATTTGCAACCTGTTACTGTCGGAGTAAGGACGGGTTTGCAATCTTCCATTTTGAATTTCTTGAGCATTTCCTTGATGTACTTGGCTTGACATATAAATATTCCTTTCTCTTGCTGAGATATTTGAAGCCCTAAGAAGTATGTCAATTCACCAAGTAAAGACATCTCAAAATCTCTTTTCATCTTTGTAGCAAAGTTCTTACTTAGTCGATCATCATTGCTACCAAAGATTATAGCATCCACATATACCTCAACGATTGTTAAATTATCTTTACTATTTGTACGTAAAGATTGCTATCAATAGTACCTTTCTTGAACCCTTGTTGATGTAGATATCCGTCAAGATGAGCATACGATGCTCTCGGAGCCTGCTTGAGACCATACAGATCCTTCTTTAACCTGCAAACATAGTCTTCTTTTTCTGATAGTAGAAAACCTTCAAGTTGTTCGATGTAAACTTCTTCTTCTAATTCTCCATTCAGAAATGCTGACTTAACATCCATTTGGTAGACTTTTATTTTTCTTGAACATGCATAGGTGAGAAACATTCAGATGGCTTCCATTCTGGCAACTGGTGCAAATGTTTCGTCGAAATCAATTCCTTCCACTTGTGCATATCCTTTGCAAACTAATCTTGCCTTGTTCCTGGTAACCTGTAATCCTTCAACTATTTTTCTCCCCTGAACCTTTAATGAAACTACCATCTTGTTCAAATTACCTTCCTGTCAATCGTAGACTTGTGCCATATACTGCTGCATAGAATCCTCCTATACAAACATTAAGGAGTCAACAAGCCAGATTATTCAAAATAGTGAGTCGTCTAACGGGCCATCTTGACTTGAGTCATTATCTGAAGCAACTGCTAATTCCTCATGACCTTTTTCTTTTACAAATCCTAAAATCATAACTGTTGAAACCTTGTTATCTGCATTGTCTTCCTGTCTCTGTTTCCTTTTCCAGACCTTCTTATTCTTGCAATCTTGAGCCATGTGCCCATAGTTATGACACTTGAAGCATTCAATGTTGTCCATAGGTAATTCCATCTGGTATCTGCAACCGTCAGCACTATGGCCATAGTTATGGAATTTGAAACATTCAATATTTGGCCCATCTAGCACGTATTCTATTCTGACAAAATCATCGTGGAACCTGTCTCGTGATCTTGCAAAATTGCTTCTAGGGTTTTGCAGATAATTATTGTACCTGTCAAAAAATTCACAATCCCTAGCCATATGTCCATAGTTATCACATAAAAAGCAATAGCCATTAAATAAATGAACATACCTAGAAGATTTTTCATTCTTCTTTGGAGGCGGTGTTGTAGTTTGTTGTGGTCCTTTGTTCTTTATTGCTTTGGTCTTGTTCTTTGGAGTTTTTAACATTTTTCTTTGGCTTTTCACTTTGATCAACTTCCTTCTTAGAATCATCCTACAAAGCTGTGGAGCTTGTACCTTCATCAACTAGAGCTTTACCATCTTTAATTGCCTTCATTTTTTCTTCTTCATCTATATTATCTTGTAAGTACTCTTTTTGCGATCCCTTGAGTTTGTTGATCTCATCATGGGTTGCATCAAGTTCTTCTTGCTTTTGAGCAAGATCTTCTTGAAACCATCTTTTCAAGATCTTCCTTCTTTTTTCTACCTCCTCAACCTGTAGCTTGAGAAGAGTGGTCTTCTCTATTTATCTATTCAAAACCTGTATCTGTTCCTTTTGTTTCTCATTTTCAATCCTGAGCCTACTTATTTCTATTGAAGATGTTTCTAACTCCTTTTGCTTTTGGTCAACAATGGATATGTATCTTTGATCAAATTTCTTCCTTTCAATTTATTCTTCCTGCATCTGTTGTGTGATCCTACTAATCTTTGCAAATGTTGTGCTAAGTTCTTGTTGCTTCTGTTGGACTTCTCTCTTGAGGTCTCGTGTCATTGTATTAGTGATTTCTTCCAACACCCTTGAGCTGTTGGCATAGTTTTGGATAGTGTTTCCCTTCTTCACTTCCTTACGCAGCGAGACTACTTCAGCTTCTAATGCTTCCCTTTCTCGGTTGCTTTCTTCCAACTTCTTTTGAAGTGACTCTTCAATAAAATTATGTTCTTAAACTTCAATTTTGAAACGTTGAACTTGTTCTTCAAGAGTATTGGAACGGATCTTCTCAGCCTTGAGCTATTTTATAAGCTTGATTTCCTCCTTAGAAAATTCTTCTATGGTTAACCCTTCTTCTTCGTTGTTTGATACCTCTTCTTTATTATGCTTGGCCATAAACAATACTCTCTCATTGGCTTCTTCTTCACTGTCACTGTCTTCATCAAATTATGAGCTATCTTATTTAGAGAGAAAGTTCCTTTTGAATCCTTTCTTCTTGCCTTGCTTGTTGAATTTATTAAAGCCTTTCTTTCCTTTTGAGTTTCCATCACTTTTGTTCGGACATTTTGCTGCAAAATTCCCAACCTCACCACAATTGAAACATATCAATGGAAGTTTACCTTTGAATTTTCCCTTACCAATTTTTACTTTTCTCTTAAAGTAATCATATTCTCCATCTGAAAAACCTTCTTCATAATCTTCCTTTTCTTCACACTTGCAGGTGTAGGTCTTTTCCTTTGAAGGTTGTTTGTTCTTATTGGTTTTCTTAGATGCAGCGAACACAGTTTCTAGATGCGAAGTACCCTCTTCTTCATCAAGTCTCTTTTCATATGCTATGAGAACTCCATATAATTCCTCTTTGCTGAGTTTGGCCATATTTTTATTGTATTCTAAGACAGATACCTTTGGGTTGAATATTCCATGTAACATTCTAAGAATCTTTCGTATAATAGTCTTCTCGTCAACAGGCTCTCCCAATCCTTCCAGAGTGTTGGTTATTTCATCAACGTGTTAGAAGTACGCAACAATGTTGTCATATTCTTTCATTCTGAGTTGCTCAAGTTTTTCTTTGTAGATTTGAAGCTTTACTTATTTGACATTTGAGTCACCTGCATATATATTCTCAAGCTTGTCCAATACATTTTTGGCGGTTTTACAACCCAACATCTTATGATAAGCAGATTCAATAAGTCCATTGATAATAATATTTTTTGCTTTTGCATCATTTACCAAATTCTTCTTACCTTGTTCATCCGCGGTTGGTGTAAAGCCATCTTGAACAGTGTCCCATACTTCATAACCTTGTGCCAAGAGATAGACCTCCATTCTTCCTTTCTAGAGTGCATAATTATTTTCATTGAATAGAGGTACACCATTCTTGGTATGCTCCATGATCTCCTTCCAATTGTTAAACTGCTATTGAAGGAACCAAGTTCTAATACCAATTGTTGGAAAACACTGAGAGGGGGGGGGGGGTGAATCAGTTTTCCTTAGCAATTATCACTTTTAAATATTTTCATAACATTAGTTAATCTTCAATTATCATTAATGTTTATGCAGTAACAACAGTGAATAAAAGAACACAGGAGGCACAAAATTTTTGGTGGAAAACCTCCTCCAGATCAAAAACCACCAAACGCTTTTCTAATAATTCTTTAATCTTCAAATCCAATTGAAAAGAAAGCTCCAAATTCCTAGAATCTAGAAAAGCATTCTTCTCCAGCACCCACTGGATGGACACTCCAATGCCCAAGATTCTTCAGAAGTCAACTGAACGGATGCCCCATCACCTAATGAGCTACAACTCACCTTAGCACCACCCTACCATCCTGAAGTTTTCACAAGATTGAACCTGTTGGTGACTTCATGCACCAACCTAGCACCACCCTACCATCCTATAGAAGAATAAAAGAAGAATGGACTCCCGTACCAGGGAAAATGATCCACTTTACAATGATATAGAATGATGTAGAAGAAGAAGACACACTAGACCATAACCCCAACAGTGACACAACCACCTAATGATGATCCTAGACCTCCCAACACTACATCTTCAACTCTTGGAAGATAGACACTTGTACAACTTTTACAAATATGCTTTTACAATGACTCTGTACAATGATACTTTTACAATGTCTGTATGCAGTGTTGCCCACTTGAAGACTTCATGTGGTGAACTTATTGTTGCTGTTCTGCACCTTGATTGTTGCTCTTGTCATGCTACCCTTTCTCATTCTTCAGAACATTAGATTATGCATTGAGTCTTCTCTTGATGAATATATAATACCTGCAAAAAGTCTTCAAGGAAATACCCATGACATGATAATAGCAAAACTTACCTCATCCTGCAGAGCATATGTCAGTGCTAAACAAAAACAACAAATTAGAATAAAAAGAACCTAATGAAATTAAGAGATGAACATGCATATACAGAAGATACTTACCTGTAGCTTACCTCTGCTGCATCATTTTGTTGCACCTTGCTCTTTGCTACCCTAGAAAGTCTGGTCCTTTTCACCCCTTAACAACACTTGATCTAGTTTTTCTTGCCTTATAGGAGCACAATATTTAGTCTGATGTATCTCTGTGATTCAGATCCCAAACATGTGATCTTCAGTCCTATAGAAGCCCTCTGAGTCTTCTTTCCAATGCCATAGGTCTGACCCGATTTGGACTCTTCACGACAAAGTTATGCCCAATCTCTCACAATGACCTAATTATGGACTAGTTCAGTAGAGAAAACTTGTATGACATGCCACATGTCATTGTTTCCTCCTTCGGCTCTGAAATTGAAACAAAGAAAACTACAGTCCATGCACTATCCGCTAATTTTTATAGAATTCCAATCCTCTTCTTAGAGAGAGAATTATGACGGTTTTCCGAAGGCCACTTCTTTGAGATGAAATTCGGCAGCCTGCAAAAACCTTAACTTCCATAGATCGTATCTCTGAAAATATAGCGAACCAAGATCTGAAATTTGGTCACGACATTCATTAGGATTTCAAATCAAATGGGTTTTAGTTTTAGAATCTAAGACTTCGCAGAAATGAAGTTATAGTGAAAATTCCACGATCACTACATTTGGAGGATATATGAGATTTCTTTTTATAGAGTTGAGAGGGGCTTCTATAGAGAATATTGGAGGGATTTTAGGAGCTTAAAAAATTATTAATTATTGACTATTCAATGACCAAAACCAATTATGAGTGCCATGCCACAACCCCATAAGGTTTTAGCCCACTAACTGGGGTTACTAACTTCAAACATGAATATCTCTCAAACCGTGAAGAATTACTTTGCGTGCCATATATCAATAGAAACATCTGGACAAGTAGAATCCATCTAGAAGATCCTTGAATCAAAATAGAGAAATTTTTCAAGTAAAAATTCCCTTTCAAGATCAGGGTAGCCCCTGGTGTTGCTTGGGTTGACATCAATGACAACCTCAAATCATCTTTAGATTAACAGATTCAACATCAAGTGGGCAGTGATGAGTAACATGGATTCCTTTTGTCCCCCTTTTTTACCATTTCCATCTATCTAACAAGAATGTGATCTTGGATTTGATCACTGTATAGAGATCTTTTACATAGGCAAAATCTCAATTTATAAAGATGAAGGGACCATAGATTCTACTTGAGGCACATAACAAGTCAAAAAATTGAACAAGTGTTTGGAGCCCTTAAGGCAAGTTCAATTCTTTTTTCAACCTATTTTCTTCTCCAAACTTTTGTAGGATTTTAAAATAGCTTTTTTTATTTGATTTGCTTAGGAGCCCATTTCATGCCGCTTCTATAGTCTTATGCTATATGTCCAAAATTGTGACATTGATAAAATTACATATTGAACTTTAATAATGTTGCAACTAAGTTGTAATTTTTGTTATCATAGCCATTATGGATTCTATCTTGTCTACCTGCAAACTTACTTCTAGTATTTTGACAATAATCTTTATAATCCTTCCTACAGTATGTTATATAATCTCTAGCTTTATGATCAAAATTAGTGCATGAATAACAATAACCATAGAATATCCTTGGGTACCTAGATGAGTAGCATTCTCTTGATGATATTCAAAAGTTGTTATGCCTTGGAGGAGATCTAATCTTCTATTGATTCCTATTGTGTATGGATCCCTTGGGAGAAACATCATAGCTTCTTGGTCTAGCAATACTTTCATCATTCATTTGGCTTTTGTTGTGATATACTTTTGAAGGATGATGGCTTCCAATTTTTCTTCACACTTAACAATTGGAAACTTGGAGCATGCCTCACCTATATAACCAAGACCTGATTTGTCATATGGTGATTGTTAGTGACTAAGGATTTGATCTAATACTAGTGTGTTCTTCAAATTTTTATTGAGCTTGTCAACCTCAACTCTCAGTGAGACAACTTCTTTCTCACATTTTTCATAATCTTCTTCTTTCTTCAACATTTGGATTTTCATTGATTCTTTGACTCTTCTTGCTTCTTCAAGTTGGGTTTTCAAGGAACTAATTTCTTCTTCAAGTTTGTTGAAGTCCTCAGATCTTTCTTTGATCAAAATTCCTTCTCTTCTTTCTGCTTCTTCTAATTGGAGTCTTAACTTCTTCCTTTGTACCATCAATTTCATGATTCTTTTCTTCACATTCTTGCATCAACTTTCTATTATCTCCATTTTCTTCTTTCAATCTATTTATTTCTTCTAGAGCAGCCACTAGATTTGCTTCAAGGTTTACTTCAGCCTGTACCTAAATGTCTTCTTCATATTCATAATATTCCATGCTTTTGGTGTTTTCATTTTCACTTTCATATATATTCTTTGATTCTTGATCATTTTCTTGTTCTATATATTCTGGTTTTGGCTCAGTTGTCATAAGGGGAATTCCTCTACATAAAGCTTATGTAGCTTTTCTCAAAGATTTGTAGCTGAGTAATATTGACCCATCTTGAATTTTTTAGAGTCTGATAAATTGATCAGGGTCGCCTTCATTTCTTTTATATTGTATTATTTTGATTCCTTTGCCATTGTGCTTCTACTAACCACGGATTTCCATACCTCATATCCTAGAGCCATTAAATAGAACTACATTCTTTTGCTCCATGACATATAGTTTGTTCCATCAAACAAGGGATCTTTTCCAACCTGATTGACTTATGATTTCATGACTGAGGAGGAAATATCTTTAGAGAGTTTAGAGGATTTTCTTATTGACCTTTCCATTTGTTCTAGAGGATCTTCCTTCTAGCTATTAGGTTGAGACTGAAGGTACTGATTTTGATCCCAATTGCTGGAAATATTATGTAACACCCTCCGCCCACATTTACCCAAGCTAACTGGCCAATCATTATAAAAATGTTACGAAGAGTTACTGTGATATGATTCAAATACCCATGTATAGTTAAGGAAGTGGAACCAACAATACAGGACCAATCTGACCTTCCTCATGAGTTACAAAACCTTTAGGAGACAACTAACCTTTCTAGGTGCCCAACCCTTGAGACAACTTGAATTGTTGAACTAGACCCCCAGTCACTCCCATAACAAGCCTTCCATGCGAATGAGACCCTCCATTCACTCCCACATCAAGGAATCCATGCGATTGTGGCCTTTTTCAAGCAGTTCAATGCCAGGGACCCTGAATTCTGAGCCACTTTTTCAGGGCTAGGACTCAAGCCTTTGCCCAGAAGTTCATGAAACTTATGGAATTTATAAATAACATTGAAACAAGGTTGGTAATGAAAAAACTTGAATAAGGACTTGAGCTGACCCCTACCAGAAATGACAAGCATTTTGTCAAACATATCATAAACATGAAATCTACAGGTCATAACAACAGATCTGAGCCTATGGGTCTCATACTTATTTGAGAATCATCAAGGAGGATTGATGTCTCCTACCAATAGCTGAATTGTTATCTATCATGTGATTCATTCATTAATATTTCATATACTAACCAAAACATGATGAGATCCATACATCAATTTTATCATAAACATGCTTGTAACCAGCAAATAACTAGAGATATATCAATGATGATACAACCACTAAAGCCACATAATGACAAGCACAAATACTCATGAGATACCAAGGGAAAAGGAGCCTATATTAACATATACAAATCCAACCAAGTCAAGGACTTCCATGTACCACCTGACCATATATTGGGCTGAACCAAATCTCTCTTTCAACCAATCACCCTCGTGCCATATTCCAAGCATGAATGTGGGACCTCATGGAATGACCAAAATAAAACCAAACCAAGGCTTCCAGAGGCCAAACCACCTCAACCCTCAACCAATGGATCCACCTCACGGTCGGACATCACTAACCATCACCAGATCAGTCTATACTTGAGTTGTCCAGGGATCCAGAGCGTTTGTTTCAATCAAGGCTTCTAGGACTAGTAACTCAACCCATAGATGTTGTCGAGCTCTAGATCATTTATCCAACCAAGGCTTCAAGGACTAGTAACTCAACCCAAGCTGTTACAGGGCTTCTAGAGCATTTGTCCAACGAAGGCTCCATGAACTAATAACTCAACCCATAGCCATATGGAAAATGAGCACCAACAAGAAAATAAAAGGAAAAGCCCACAACACTGTGGCTATCTGGGAAATGGAAAGGATAGGAAAAACCACTGTCAATTCAGGCAATCCTCCATGTCAATGAAATATTATAACCAAGAAACCACATGCATGCCAAAACTAGCAAGGAAATCCTACATGCAATTCAGTAATTACAAAGCAACCCAACTGTACTTGTTGATCCCGTTGTCCCCTTGTGCTTTCCTGCTTTTCCTTTTCCTTCTTGCTCCAAATACAAAGTGTGCCACACTCCTCCAAGAGTGCTCCAAGAAAACTCTAAGTGTCCAAGAGTATGAGAGAGAGAGAGAATAGAAGAGAGAGCTCCAAGCTAAAACTCACAAAAGGTTAACTGAAAAAGTTGTGAAGTGATCCTCATAAGCCTTTTTATTAATGAGGCCTTTATTTTATTCATTTTCCATTATTTTCCTTCAATTTCCTCCTCACATGCAACCTGTGACCTTTCACCTTCTTTTTCTCCTATTTTCATTATTTTCATAAATAAAATATCAATTAATGTCTCATGCCTTTCTAAAGCCTTTGCCATTTCCAATTACGATAGCCATTTATTAATCACAAGTGATCCCCATCACTATGTTTTTTCCCAACATTAAGCTTTGAATATGTGTCGCGTGACCTTGGTTATTATTTTTCCTTTACAAACCTTATTAATGGATTTTTGACCTTGGTTGTTACATGTTGAGAGGAGTGTGAATCAATATTTATTTTAATTGTTAATTAGCTAGTTAATATTTTTCTTGATTAGAAGTACAAATGATTCCAAAACAATAAAACATAACTTATATAATGATATTACAAAGATGAGGACACCAATCCTCTTTTACAAAATTCAAGCTCTAACCTGTACAAAAAAATATCCAAATTATTCAAGGCTCCAACCTTGAATGAGGACTCTAATCATCAACTGCAAATTCAGGCACCAACCTAGTCTAAATGAGGAGAACAATCCTCTTAGGCTCCAACCTAAACAAACACTTCCAATATACTTCAAAACTTTACCAATAAATTTCCAAGATAGCTTCCAGAGACTACTTCAAGACTCTTCAAGTACTACTTCATGATTTGATCCAAAGTTTTCTTCAAAAATGTGTCTTCAAATCTGCTCAACAATGTCTCCAAGTCAACTGAAAACAATGTCTCCAAATTTGCTTTAAGTCTTCTAAAAATATGACCTCAAGAATACTTCAACGAGTGCTATAAAAATTCTCCACGTCTACTCAAGAAATGATCTAAAGGATAATCAAAGTCTACTCAAGAATTTGATCCAAAGTTTGCTTCAAGATGTCTTTAAAAAACTTGATCAAGGACGCCTTTATGTCTCCTCTAAGGTCTGCACCAAATCCTTGAAATAATTCTTCAAGATCTTGGTCCAAAGTCTAATTCACAAAGATGTCTTCAAAACGATCATGACAAAGGGTTGGGAACATATTTCGAGGTTTTGTCAAGTCAGTCTAGATGTCATTTCAAGAGTGGTTATGACCTCAACATGAGTACAATGGTCATAAGGAAAGTTAGTTTCCTTTCCTCAAGCATTGTGCTTTCCAGGAGATGGTGTGCATTCATCATTTCCACTTTCAAATATCTATAATCACTATCATTTCCACTCTAGGCTGTTTTGGAAGGTTATTTGAACTTCTATCTTCATTTCCATCAAAATTTGTGGTGTGCTCGTGTTGGTTTGCTGCGCAAACGAGGGAGGGGCGTTGCGTTCCCACACAACGTTGCATTACTCACAAACTGGGGGTCAATTCTCCTTCACATTTGCAAATCCAAGCTTTTCCTTCTTCCTTAATCTTGGATGAATCTCCAAATTGCATGCATGAGCCGCTAAATCCGTTCAAAACCATCAAAGGGAGCAGATTCATAATTGCTACTTTTTTTGTAATTCGCTGTGTTTTCTCCTAATTGTTGTGATACCACAAAGTCTTCATCTTTTGCATTTCTTCGTTGCCAAGACCGCATTCTTCTTTGCAGAGATTCCATGTGTAGATTGTCCTATGTGTTGAAATTGCATTGAAGTCCCTCGCCTAATTATTGTTCTTGTTTCAAACCCAATTTCCTTGAACACTACGTTCTCACAAAGAGCCACAACTGTCCCATTAAGGTTCACTATCAATTGTTGAAAATTTTCAAGTCTTTAGGGTTTTTATGCGAAAGTCTACATTGATTATTCTTTTGGTTAAAGCTTGTTGTTTATTAGTCATCATCAGAAGTGTAAACTATCATCACTCCTCCATTGTTGCACAAAACAAGTTGCTTTAAAACCCTACACTATTTACTATTGCAAAAATAAAAACATGTCAACTCCAAAGGAAAAGAAGCACAAGGGATGTGATATTGTTCGATTTGAGCCACAAAATATCACAATTATTAATGCAAACCAACCATCAAAGTGGATTTTTGAGCAGGTGGGGTGTTTAAGGTTCTGTGAAAAGATTCATAGGTAAAATATACAGGTGACTAAGGAGTTTGCCAAGGGTTTTGATGGATTTCAGGCAAAGGTTGGAGCACTTACTTTTCCAGTCACATCCCAATCAATAGTTGATGCCACTGAGATCCCTTTACATGGTGAGGAATGGTTTAAGGGTATGGAGTTAGATTTGGTTCATTTCAAAGACTTTCTGAAACCAAAATACCAGGAGGGATATGGGTTTGTTGTTCAAAGGAGCTATCTACAAGACCACCATAGTAAATTGTTGGAAGTGATTCAAAGGAATTTCACATGTGAAGGGAGGTTCAATAAATTTTATCAGTATCATATAAGACTCCTAATGCATTTTACAAGCAAAAAAGCCTTTGAATCTTCCTTACTATTTATTTAAGAGCCTTAGCAAAATGGATGATAGAGTTCAAGCCAAAGGGATTCAGATTGAACCTAGTTTGTTTCATTTTTCATTGATTAAATTGCTGGTGATAAAGGAACTTGACAAGAAGGAGCAGTCATGGCAAGACTTTTTGATCTCTTCAGGGTGGATGACACAACCTTCTAACAACCAAAGGACTAAGAGAGATACCCCATCAGTTGCAATCAAAGAGGCCTCACCTACAGCAGCTAGCTCAGTAAAAAATCCTTTGACTAAGAAAAAAATAGTTGACAAAAGAAGTGCCAAAAAACTTCACTTTTCGCTTGAGGTAGAAACTGTTGAAAATAATACTAAGAGGGGGGGGGGGTGTGAATCAATATTATTAAGTCAAATTCCTTTTCAATTTATACAAAGATTTGTATACGCTACTTCAATTAATGAAAATAGCGTGTATACGCAACTTTGACTAATGAAACTCGCGTATAACTTCCAGACTTCTAATTTAATTTATTCTTCAGATGTTGATCATTAATCTGTGTGTCAGAACCATATAATAGTAAGCAGGAACAGAAAAGTAGAGCAGGCAGTCACACAAAATAACACAAGATATAAGGTGGAAACCCAATGTGGGTGAAAACCACTTGCTGCAATATGTCTCTATCTTCTTTCAATTAGAAACTTCTTTTTACAATGATTTTGTACTGGTGCAGTCTTATACCAACACGTAGGCTTCTACCTACAAAAGGCTACAACCTTCTCTCGTTCTCCAGCTTCTCCTGGAAGGGAGCTACAACCCCCTTAGCTCTTGTACTAGCTGAGGTACTAGTACGTAGGTGCTGACCTACAGAAGGCTTCAACCTTCTCTTTTCTTCCAGGGACCACGTTTCATAAATTTTCAGACTGGATCCATGAATATCAATCAAACATCAAGTAGATTTGCAACAACCAATCTCCTTTGTACAAATACTGAATCAACCAATAACTTCTCAGAATGCTGTAACCAGAAAGTAGTACCAGTAACTAGACACCAATTCTGAACCCAGAATACTGCAGCAATAAACAGAAGCAGCTAAAACATATTTCAAGAGACGTACACTACTTCACCAATATAAACCTACGTACATACGCAGATATGCCAAAGCCAACCAGCGTATACGCAGTCTTCACTTGCTTAACCTGCGTGTATACGCGCCTCTGCCATGCCGAACTTGCATATAGATCTATAAAAGATAATTTATCCTTTTATTTAATCAGACGTCAGTTATACCCAGATTATCAGATTTATAGATCTAATTATGTGCCAAAAATTACACAATGATACTACTATTCAAGCCTTGAGATCTCTACCCATCAATAGATCTTTAACCATCGTGTAATGCTCAGGTTCCTCCTTGATTCAGATCCAGCTGTGACTCACCAACCAATCACCAGTATTCCAGATCTTGCCCCTCACAAGATATTCATCACATAAGTCCATCCCTTGCCAAATGATCTCCTTCCCTTTTTATAGTCTTAGGCCTTACTCAAACCATGGTACAAAACCATTGAGAACTAATACTAGGGACCCAATACTTGGGTTCAACACTTTAAATGTAATACCAAGGACCAAAACCATAGGTTCAAATATGTCAGACTAAATACCATGGACCAACCATAAGTTTTCCCACATGTACGCGCTTTTCTTTGCATGAAAGTGCGTGCATATGTATACGCGCCTTCTGATCGGTACACCCACGTGTATACGCGACTTTGTTACGAGGAACTTGCGTATACCTCATTTTCTTTCATTCTGAGAGCCTGAACTGTGATCTGCCATTTGAGTGAGTTGCCATCAAGGACAACACTTATGTCATAGAGCCAAACCTATTCCAAACCTGTGTCATAATGCCAACAGAAACAATGGCTAGGGGACCGAGAATAAGAGATTCAACCAAAATATTGCCTATAGACTCTTCACCTATTCAAACTGCTAAGATATCGAAAAGTGCATATGGAGAAGTGGAAGTTGATGAAAGGGATTAGAAAATTAGGGACTTGCATGATCAGTTGAACAAAATCTTATCTCACAGTAGCATATTTTCAACAAGAAAATAGAGAAGTCAAGCAAAAAGCATCATAAGAAGTGACCCACCCTAGTGAAGTAGAGTCATAAATGGTTTTCCCATGTTGTTAAAGACAAAATCAAGAAAATCATAGATGTTAAAAATGTGCATGTGATAATTCTGAAGTCAAGGAGACCTAGGAAAGGTATGATGCCAAAATGGAAATGCAAATGTAGGAGACTATTTAGCCAGAACAGAAGGTGGTTTTTGATGAGCAGAAGGAGTTTGAAATTTTTTTGGAGCAACTTCAAGGAGTTTAGCAACGGGTAGATTGGCTTGCAGAAAAAGATCAGAGGGATAAGTTGAATTTGTTTAAATAGTTACAAGTTGTTGAACATGTCATTGACAAGGCTAAACAAAAGTTGAAGTGGACCTTGCCTCTGCATAGGAAAGTGAGAAGTTTGCATACCTAGAACTTGGTTTTGAAGATGAGACTCAAATTAGTGAAGCAACAACTCACTGAGGCCAAGAAATCTGGAAGAGAGAGGAAGAAAGGAAAGTTGCATATACTAGCATAGGCTAGAAAAAAGGTAAATCTTCATTAGGAGGATGCTGCTAAGGTTTAAATTTTGTCTTTTTACCCAAAACATCATAAATAGTTTAGTTTTGGTGGAGTTTGTAAAAATGCAACAAGGACTTGTTGTACTTTTTATATAGTCCTTTATGCTGATGAGATAGTGCAATTTTGAGGTTTTTGGTTGTCCTGTGGGATGTTATACAGATATCAAAACACTTACATGTTTCCTCCAACTCTTTATATAAAAAGAAGCCATCATATACTTAGAATTTTGAAGGTGGTATGAAAGTTGACAGTTTGTTGCGGAAGTTGATAGTTTGTTGCGAAATTCTACTACAAGTGATCAGGAAGTCTACAACCATTTCAAAGGATGTTTCAGGAGTTCATCACCATCACAAGGATATTTTGAGACTACCCAGTTGCTTCTTTTTGTTAGAGGAAAACTAAAATATACAGAACTACAAGCACTGCAAAAGTTGTTACAAAACTAGGGTTTTGCAACAGATGTTGCGTTTTCACACAGTGTTGTTTTTGCCTTGTGAATTTGAATTGATTGGGTTCCTACTGTTGCTTAACCATGTTTTTAGGTTGCATAATTCTTTAGGATGGTATGGTCAGTGGTTTCTTATAAGTATTTCTAATTTTAATGATGTATTAAGTAGAAAACTGTGTTTGGCAATTAGTTCCTACTTTTATGCAGAGTAGGTGAACAGTTCGATGTACCTAGATGTTTGATTAGTTTCTTTTTGGAAAATTCGACCTGGGTTTCTGAGACTAGAATAATTTTGATATATTTAATATGTAAAAAACTAAGATAGGTTTCTGTTGGTCAGATTGGGGAGAGAGACACCGTGAGCGCATTGTATTTTCTGAATTTTTTTCCAGTGAATGAAAGACAAAGGTGATTTGCAGGCATTCATGTGTCAGATCTTGATGGTGTTGTGCTTCTTTTATATTGTACGCTTGTCTTATGTTTCAACATCTCTTGAATGTATGTCTTCATGCTTGGAAGAACCAGATGTTTAATTCATAATTCATCTTAATGGTGCTCTAACTTAGTTTTCCCAAGTAATCTATGTTTTCCTCTTAAAGAAATATTTAGAATTCATCCACAACGATGATTCTCTAATTGTTGTTTTCACCTTTCTTACACTCAACCTCCTACAACGATTTAAATTGATTTCATAACCAAGATTGCCTACCTTTCCCCCATGGAAAAACGATTTCTCTCTTCATCAGATCACTAGACAAACAATAACTTTGACATGACTCCATGAAAAATGGATCTATACCTTTTGAAAAATCAGACCTTATTGAGCTCTATACATAGCCCAATATCAGATTATTTGAACACCTTAAGTGAGAGAGGCATCTCGAAGGCTAGAAGGGATAAATTCTAGCCTAAAAGTGGTTTGTGGTTGCCTCTGGAATTTCTCTCCTCATCCTAGGGAAATTTACAAAGTGCTAACATTATGGCGTCGTTGTCGAGGAACAAAGGCTAAATTTTCCCTGGTAAAATGTTTATTTGAAAATTTTAATCCTAGTTCTTGTGTGTCACAATGAGTTAGGAACCATTAGGCTGAAATGTTCACTTGTAAGTTGTGTTTAGGCCTAGTTGTAAGCAGTTTTCTTGGAAATATGGCTTCTAGAAAGATCCATACAAGATCACATCCAGATCTTGATCCCCTTGAAGTTGTAAGTGATCCTAAGAAATTGCTTAGAAAGAAGAGGTTTGAAGAAGGTGAAGCAAGTAACAACCCTCTACAGAGATCTTACACCCTTCCTAAAAGCATTGTAATAGTTGAAAATATTGAGTTTGATTTTCCATTTGAGCGAAGTCTTTTCAGATCCAAATATGAATCTTTTGTGTCTGAGATAGTCATTGATGAATCTAAAATAAAATCATACATTCCATCTCAAAAAATTGGCATTTCAAAATATGATAGAGAGATTTTATAGGAATTTCGTAAGCTTGAACATTTGGTTAGTCAACTACACGAGGTTGCTGAAAAGTCATTTGTATTTCAACAGGCTATCCCAAACTCTTCTACTCCTTTATCTACCTTTCCTTTGAGTCTTCCATATTGTTCTGCTCCGCTTGTATCTCCTGTCTTTACTTCTTCCATTACAACAACCTAGCAGATTACATTTTCAACCCAATAGATCACAATTCCTCTATCTTTTTCACCTTCATTACCAAGTACAACAACCAGAACAACAACATCTCATACCACAATTATGGAAACTCGTTATGCTCCACTGATCTTGTAGGAACCACTGAATGATATGCCACAGAATTATGTGCAACGACTACCTCAATTTGATGGAACAAGACCTACTACAACACAAAAACACGTAGAAAAAACGAATGACTTTGCAGATCTTGAAGAAGTTGATCATGATGGTGCTAAGATGAGGATTTTTTCCCAAAGCCTTTATGGAGAAGTAAGAAAATAGTACAGGGGACTAGTAGCAAGAAGTATTGCTAATCTTCAACAGTTTCATCAGCTTTTCCTTTCTAGGTGGGAATTCAAAAAGAACCCTCTTCAAATAATAGCAAATATGAAAATTTGAGGAGAGATACATGAGAATCAATCCAATATTTCTCAATCATATTCAATGTTTATAATTCTATCCAGAAAGAAATGAAACCTCCACTAGTTTTGGCCCTACTTCGTTATCCGGATGGATTCGATGCTGATATGACTTACCAATTAAGGGAAAGAAACCCAGATACCTTTGAAGAGATGCAAAAGAATGTTGTCAGTGTAGAGGCTAACCTTCTAGCCAAGAAAGCCAAGTTGAAGACTAAAAAGAGGGTGACTATCAAGGAGGAGCCTTCCACATCATTAGAGACTAAACTAGACACTTTGGTGAAGACCATGGTGTGGTATACCTAGGGGGGATAGTATGGGGTACAGAGGGAGGTACCCAAGGGAATAATGTAATAATGGGATGGGCCATAGTTAATAAATAAAGTGGTTAACCACATCATGTAAGGGACCACAAGTAGTTAGCAATAATGTGATAAGCCCATTGTATTAGATATATGGTATTGAGAGACGCGTGGTAATGACCCATGGTATTGTATGTATGGTAAGGGTATAGTACACATGGAGAAGATGATGGACAGAATGACTCTAATAGATAGAGTTGCTGCAAGAGTACAACAAGGAGGTCCCCAAATCAGAAATCCTAATTTCAGAAGGCAACAAATTCAGGTTAAACAAAGATAGCAAAGGAATATAGCTGATCAAATCATACCACCTTTTCAAGAGAACTATGTAGAAAAGGAGGAAATAACAGCAAAAGATCAAGATCAGGTTCAAGAGCACATTCATTATTTTGGTGAAACACAAGAAACCATGTTTTTAATAGAAGAAGAGCAAGATTTGTTCTCACAATCATGGAAAGATGTCATGCCTATGGAATTAGAGGAGTATAAGAAGGGGTGTCAAAATGTAGTTTTGGAGGTACAAAAACAATATAATTTGAGAAATAGAAAGGTGCCAGTTAATCCTCCAAAAAAATCCCAAGCTGATGCACCTTCTACAAGCTAGAAGAAAGTTGATCCTCCAAAGGAGATTCCTGAGAAGAAAGATGCAACCACCAAAGAAGCAGAAAAGGGTCAATCATCCTTTAGTTTGGAAAATGAGATATCAAAAATCAAAATTTCTATCCCATTTACTGAACTGATTAATAATGAAGTTTACATAAGTCAGATTATCAAAGTATTGAAAGTTGGAGATGTTTCAGATATTGTGAACCTGAATGATGATCACCCAGAGTTGTTGTTTAGTCCTAAAGTCGAAGGAGGTTCTTAAGATGGAAATGTGCCATCGTTTTATGTAATCCTGAATATACATAATTTGATCCTTCACAATGCCATGTTAGATTCAGGTGCTTCACATAATTTAATGCAGATGGTTGTCATGGAAAATTTGGGTTTAGATATTACAAGGCCATACAAATATTTTTCTCTTTTGATTCTAGTAAAGTAAAATGTTTGGGTTTGATTAAAGACTTGCATTTTACTTTTACTCAAATTCCAGTTAAAAGTATAATTATGGATGTAGTTGTAGCTGACACTCCTCCAAAATATGGTATGTTTTTATCGAGATCTTGGGGTGCAAAATTGAAGGGTTCTCTGCAAATGGACATGTCATATGCTACTATCCCAATGTTCAGACAACCAAGGAAGTTGTATAGGGAAACTCTCATGAAGTACATGGTAAGAAACCAAGACAAACCAAATAATTATCCTATTTATTATGTGCATTCAGACATGGATTCATTCATAATATACAATGATATATGTTTAGAGGAAGATGCTCAAAACAAGGACAACAAATCAAAAGAGGATGTAGGTAAAATGCTGGAAGAAAAATCAGAATCCGATGATGATGAAGAAGGCATGTGGAACATGGATTTTGATGGAGTAGTTAGTAAGGAAGGAGTTGGAGCTGGTGTATGGATTATGAGCCTGAAATTAGGCAAGTCAAAGACCTATTCTTATAAACTTGCTTTCGAATGCACAAACAATGTTGTTGAATATGAGGCACTGATTTTGGGACTGCAACTATTGAAAAGGTCAGGAGCCAAAATGATTTCAGTCCATGGGGACTTAGAACTAATCATAAAGAAAATTAAAGGTGAGTATTCAACCCTTACCCTAGAATGAGGGCATATAGAAATGATGTTTTATATTTTCTGTAATGTTTTCTAGAATACAATTTGTTCATGATTCCTAGAGATCATAATGCAATTGTTGATGTGTTGGACACCTCAACAAGTACATTTAAGATTCCCATTCATCCAAACAAGAAGTATGAAATTGAGGTTAAACATAGGCCAGTTGTCCCAGACAATATAAGGTATTGGAAAGTTTTTGATAATGATAAACAATTGGACAATTTTCTGCAAGTGAAAGGAGAATTTTCAAATCTGCACATTGATGAAGGAAATAGTTTTGATAATGGTGAAGAGGGAGTTGACATAAATCATACTAGGGAGAGTCTTGACAAGCATGAAGCAGACCTTGAAGTTTTGCAGCTGAAAGATAATGTGATCCCGAGAGGCTTAGTCCCACTGGAGGAATTGTTTGATTTCAATGATGTGGCTCATAAGCCTAAAATACTACCTACTGAGACCGAAGTGGAAGATTGTAACATAGGAACTGAAGACAGACCTAAAATTGTGAAACTTTCTAAATCTTTAGTTCCTGAGGAGAAGCAGAAATATATTGATCTCATGAAAGAGTATTCTAATGTCTTTGCATGGGGGTATGAAGACTTAAAGGCCTATGATATCATCATCCAGCACACCATTCCTATCAAGGAAGGACATAAACCATTTAAGAAAAAGCTAAGGAGAATTAACCCTGTTTTGTTACCCCTAATTGAGAAGGAGGTAAGAAAACTTTTTGATGCAAAGATTATTGTCCCTTTGAGGTTTTCTAAGTGCTTGGAAAATTTATTTCCAGTGAGGAAAAAGACCGAAGAGATAAGACTGTGTGTTGACTTTCGAAACCTTAATAAGGTCTCTCTCAAAGACAATTACCCCTTACCAAAGATGGATCATATATTGCAACGAGTAGTTGGTTCCAGGAGAATTTCATTACTTGATGGCTTCTCTAGATACAATCATATTTTGGTACATCTGGATGATCAGGATAAAACAACTTTCACTATGCCATGGGGGACATTTACGTATGTAAAGATGCCTTTTGGACTCATGAATGCAGTGGCAACCTTCAAGCGGGTTATGGGCATCACCTCTGATAATGAGAAAGATAGGTTTATTGTTATTTATCTTGATGACATTACTGTGTATCCTAAATTTGATGAAGTTCACTTACAACATTTGAAGATTGTTTTTAAGAAGTAAAGGAAGTATGGTATCTCTTTGAACCCAAAGAATTCCCTTTTTGGAATGGAAGAAGGTAAGTTACTTGGACACATAATTTCCAAAGATGGCATCAAAATTGATCCAGGAAGAATTGAGGCAATTCATAAGATTGATACCCCAAGGAATAAAAAGGAGGTGCAGTATTTTCTTGGCAGGATAAATTTTCTGAGGCAGTTCATTCCAAATTTTGCTAAAATCATAAGGGCCATCACAAATATGTTAAGAAAAGACAGTGAAATCAAACGAATTATTGAAGAAAAGAGGTCATTCAATGAGGTAAAATTAGCCTTAACTCGTGCTCTTGTTTTGGATAGTCCTGGCTACACAAAAGAGTTCATCATTTTTTCCTTTGCCTTGGAGCACATTATTGCAGCAGTATTGATGCAAAAAAATCAGGAGGATCATGAGCAACCTATAGCATTTTTTAGTAGGGGTTTAAGGGATGTTGCTCTGAAATATAACATAATGGAGAAGCAAGATTTTGCATTGGTGAAGGCTTTGAAGGATTTCAGGGTTTACATATTGCATTCTCATATAATTGCCTTTGTTCCTAATGTTGTAGTGAAGGAGATTCTCACTCAAGCTGACCCAGAAGGAAGGAGAGGTAAGTGGATAACAATCATTTTGGAATATGATGTTGAAATTAAGCCCACTAAACTAATAAAGGGTCAGGGACTAGCTAAAATGATGGTTAAGTCAAATCTACATGCATTGGACATTAATTTCATTGTTGCCCAATCAGAAGACAATGATGAAGAAGTTGTTCAATAGGTGTCAGAAAGGTTCCTCTCTTCCCCTTGGTACACTGATATCATTTATGTTTTGCAGCACCTACAAGCTCCACCTAGTTTAACAAAAACAAAAGCAAGGTTTCTTAAGTTGAAAGCTATTAAATTTTGCATTCTAGATCAATATTTATATTGGAAAGATGCAGGAGGTATATTGTTGAACTGTTTGTTGGAAGATGAGGCAAATAAAATAATGGAGGAGTTCCATAAAGGTGACTATGGAGGGAATCTTTTCTGGAAAACCACAACTAATAAAATTTTGAGAGTTGGTTTCTACTGGCCTACATTGTTCGTTGATGTTCACAAAAGGGTTTCTAGCTGTCATGAGTGTCAGATATTTGAAGGGAAGAAGAAAATTTTACCTTTACCCCTGAAACCTATTTCAATGGAGGTGCCTTTTCAGCAGTGGGGGTTAGACTTCATCAGGGACATTCATCCAGCTTCATCAACTCAACACAAATGGGTCATAACAACAACAGATTATTTCACTAAGTAGATAGAAGTGATTCCGACCCACATATTTAGTTATTATTCAATTCCTGGAAGGTAACATTCTTTCTAGATTTGGTTGTCCTCATAAGATTATTACTGATAACACTACTGCATTTCATTTTATAATAATGATTGATTTGTGCAATAAATATAACATAATGCTTGGTCACTCTACTGCCTATTACGCACAAGGTAATGGCTTGGCTAAGTCCTCTAATAAGAGATTACTGAATATCATAAAGAATTTGTTGCAGGAGAACAAAAAGACTTGGCACAAGAAGTTAATCAATGCATTATGGGTTGATACGGTAAGTACTAAGAAATTGACTGGGATGTCTCCTTTCCAATTAGTTTATGGAGTTGATGATGTTTTTCCCACTTCCCTAGGGGTTCCAGTAATGAAATTATTGCAGGAAGCAAAGGTAGAACCAAATGATATGCAAAGGAGGATTAATCAGATGATACAGTTGCAACAAACTAGAGAGGAGGTCTATAATAACACTCAGTTGATCGAGGACAAGATTAAGAGGATTCATGATAAAAGGATAAAGGCTGATGATTTTCATATTGATGACCTTGTGTTGAAATGGGATGCTAGAAATGAAGAAAAGGGAAAGCATGGAAAATTAAAAATCTTGTGGAAGGGACCTTATAAAATTGTAACTTTTCATGGAAACAATGCTTATCTATTGAAAGACTCGACAAGGGAACTACTTGTTGGAGGGTCTGTTAATGGTAGGCTAATCAAGCATTATTTTACTTGAATTCAGTTGGTTTGAACACATCATTGTACATACCATTTTAATTTTCAGTACTGCAAGTGTGGGTGGTTGCCATCAGAATTTGAAGCCCGAAGTGAAGGCCCTGAGGTTCTGATGAGATGCTACCATATGTAATAAAATTCAAGTCAGTCTTAGTCAGTCGAGAGTCAAATTTAGAAGTCAATAAAGCACCCAATGGATAAGGCTACTAGTCTATGGTGTTCTTGGCACCTCACAGGGAGGATGCCATCCCCATTGGAGCCTATGTTAGGGTCCTATGTTATAGGAATATTGGTCATGTTAGTCTTTCTATTTTATCTGAGGTCAATTTGTAAATATTAGTTATGGTGACCTTACTATTATGGTTTAAAGAGGTCTAGGTTTGGTTTAATTGTCATGTAAAGTCTGTCTAATTTGTAAAAGTTCAAATGTCTAAAGTCATGAGGCTTCATTATTAAAGGAGTAATCATAGGCAATCATTGGGTCATCATGGAAAAGTAGTGAGGGGTCATTTTCTCAAACTTTGGTTATCATAAGTTAGTCATCTAAATATGGAGATCGAGTCTACATCAAAATAATCATGACAAAGGATTGGGCACAGATTTGGAGGTTATGTCAAGTCAATCTAGATGTCATTTCAAGAGTGGTTATGACCTCAGTAGGAGTACAACGGTCATAAGGACAATTAGTTTCCTTTCCTCAAGCATTTCGCTTTCCAGGATATGTTGCGCATTCATCATTTCCACTTTCAAATCGCAATCATTGCTATCATTTCCGCTCCAGGCCATTTTGGAAGGTTATTTGAACTTATTTCTTCATTCAACATCGCTCAGTTCTTCTTCATTTCCATCGAAAGTCGTGGTGTGCTCGTGTTGGTTTGCTGCGCAATGGAGGCAGGGGCCTTTTGTTCCCACATAGCACTGCATTACTCACAAATTGGTGGTCAATTCTCCTTCACAAGTGAAAATCCAAGCTTATCCTTGTTCCTTAATCTTGGATGAATCTCCAAATTGTATGCATGAGCCGCTAAAGCCATTCAAAACCAGTAAAGAGATCAAATTCATAATCGTTGCGTTGTTTATAATTCACTGTGTTTTTTCCTAATTGTTACGGTACCACACAGTCTTCATATTTTGCATTTCTTCATTACCAAGACCGCATTCTTCTTTGCAGAGCTTCCATGTGTAGATTGTCTTATGTGTTGAAATTGCATTGAAGCTCCTCACCCAATTGTTGTGCTTGTTTCAAACCCAATTGCCTTGAATGATGCGTTTCTCATAAAGCATTGTGACTGTCCCATTAAGGTTCTCTGTTAGTTGTTGAAAATTTGCAAGTCTTTAGGGTTTTTCTGAGAAAGTATGCATTGATTAGTCTTTTGTGTAAATCTTATTGTTTCTTAGTCATCATCAGAGGTTTAAACTATCATCACTCCTCCACTGTTGCACAAAACAAGTTGCTTCAAAACCCTAGACTATTCACTGCTGCAAAAACAAAAACATGTCAACTCTAAAGGAAAAGAAGCACAAGGGAGGTGTTATTGTTTGGTTTGAGCCACAAGATATCACAGTTATTAATGCACGCCTAGTCATTAGAGTGGCTTTTGATTAGGTGGGGTGTTTAATGTTTTGTGAAAAGATTTAGGGGTACAATTTATAGGTGACTAAGGAGTTTTCCAAGGGTTTTGATGGATTGCAGGCAAAGGTTGGAACACTTACTTTTCCAATCACAACCCAATCAATAACTGATGCCACTGAGATCCATTTACATGGTGAGAAATGGTTTAAGGGTATGGAGTTAGATTTGGTTCATTTCAAAGACTTTTTGAAACCACAATACCAGGAGGGATATGGGTCTGTTGTTCCAAGGAGCTATCTACAGGACCACCATAGTAAACTGTTGGAGGTGATTCAAAGGTATTTCACATGTGAAGGGAGGTTCAGTAAAGTTTATCAGTATCATATAAGACTCCTAATGCATTTTACAAGCAAAAAATCCTTTGAATCTTTCTTACTATTTATTTAGGAGTCTTAGCAAAATGGCTAATAAAGTTCAAGCCAAGGGGAGTTAGATTGAACCTAGTTTGTTTCATTTTTCATTGATTAAATTGCTAGTGATAAAGGAACTTGACAAGAAGGAGCATTCATGGTAGGACTTTTTGATCTCTTCAGGGTGGATGACACAACCTTCTGACAACCAAAGGACTAAGAGAGATAGCCCATCAGTTGCAATAAAAGAGGCCTCACCTGTAGCAGCTAGCTCAGTCAAAAAGCCTTTGACTAAGAACAAATTAGTTGACAAAAGAAGTGCCAAAAAACTTCACTTCTCACTTGAGGTAGAAACAGTGGCTAGGGGACCGAGAACAAGAGCTTCAGCCAAAAGATTTCCTATAGACTCTTCACCTATTCAAGCTGTTGAGATATCAGAAAGTGCACATGGAGAAGTGGAAGCTGATGAAAGGGATCAAAAAATTAGGGACCAACAAGATCAGTTGGACAAAGCTCATATAACAGTAGCATATTTGTAGCAAGAAAATAGAGAACTCAGGCAGAAAGTATCACAAGAAGCTACCCACCCCAGTGAAGGAGAACCATCAAGGAAAGCATTGGCACATGCTGTTAAAGACAAAAGAAAGCAGATCATAGATGTTGAAAATGTGCAGGTGACAATTGAGCAGTCAAGGAGACCTAGGACTAGGTTTGCTGCCAAAATGGAAATGAAAATGGAGGAGACTATTCAACCAGAACAAAAGGTGGTTTTTGATGAGTAGAAGGAGTTTGAAAAATTGTTGGAACAACTTGAAGGAGTTCAATAGCAGGTAGATTGGCTTGCAGAAAAAGATCATAAGGATGAGCTAAATCTGTTTAAACAATTACAAGTTGTTGAACCTGTCCTTGACAAGGCTAAACACAAGTTGAAGTGGACTATGCCTCTGCATAGGCAAGTGAGAAGTTTGTATACCCAGAACTTGGTTTTGAAGAGGAGACTCGGATTAGTGAAGCCGTAGCTTACTGAGGCCAAGAAATCTGAAATAAAGAGGAAGAAGGGCAAGTTGGATATACTAACAGAGGCTAGTACAAAGGTAAATCTTCATCAAGAGGATGCTACTAACGTTTAAATTTTGTCTTTTTACTCAAAAAGTCAGAAATAGGTCAGTTTTGGTGGAGTTTCCAAAAACGCAGCAAGGACTTGCTGCACTTTTTATATAGTCCTTTATGTTGATGAGATAGTGCTGTTTTGAGGTTTTTGGTTGTCCTATGGGGTGTTATACAGATTTCAAAACACTTACATGTTGCCTCCAGCTCTTTATATCAAAAGAATCATCATATACTCAAAATTTTGAAGGTACTGCAAAAGTTGACAGTTTGTTGCGGAAGTTGATAGTTTGTTACGAAAGTCTTCTACATGTGATCAAAAGGTCTGCAACCATTTCAAAAGATTTTTCAAGATTTCATCACCATCACAAGGATATTTTGAGACTACCCAATTTCTTCTTTTTGTCAAAGGAAATCTACAAAAATATAGAACTCCAAGCGCTGCGAAAGTTGCTGTGAAACTGGGAATTTTGCAGCAGATGTTGCGTTTTCACACAGTGTTGTTTTTGCCTTGTAAATTCAAATTGTTTGGCTTCCCAAGGTTGTTTAATCATGTTTTTAGGTGGAATAATTCCTTAGGATGGTATGGTTAGTGGTTTCTTATAAGTATTTGTAATTTTAATGATGCATTAAGTAGAAAACAATTTTTGGTAATTAGTTCTTACTTTTATGCAGAGTAGGTGAACAATTCGATGTATCTAGTTGTTTGATTAGTTTATTTTTGGAAAGTTCAACCCAGGCTGCTGAGAATGGAATATTTTTGATATATTTAATATGTAAAAAGTTAATAGAGGGTTCTATTGGTCAAATTGGAGAGAGAGACACCTTGAGTGCATTGTATTTTCTGAATATTTTTGCCAGTGAATGAAAGACAAAAGGTGATTTGCAGGGATTCATGTGTCATATCTTGATGGTGTTGTGCTTATTTTATATTATAAGTTTGTCTTATGTTTCTACATCTATTTAATGTATGTCTTCATGCTTGGAAGAACCAAATGTTTAATTCAGAATTCATCTTAACAGTGCTCTGATTTAGTTTTCCCAAGTAATCTGTGTTTTCCTCTTAAATAAATATTTAGAATTCATCTACAGTTTTGATGCTCTAAGTGTTGTTTTCACCTTTCTTACACTCACCCTCCTACAACGATTTAACTTGATTTCATCACCAAGACTGCCTACCTTGCCCCTATGGAAAAACCCTTTCTCTCTTCATCAGATCACTAGACAAATAATAACTTTGACATGACTCCATGCCCAATGGATCTGTCTCCTTTCTTACCCGCAACCTTTTAAAAAAGGAGACCTTATTTATCTTTATAACTATCCTAATATCAGATTAGTTGAACACCTTAAGTGAGAGATCCCTCTCCAAGTCAAGAAGGGCTAGATTCTAGCATAAGAGTGGTTTTTGGTTACCACTGGAATTTCTCTCCTCATTTTAGGGAAATTTATGGAGTGTTAAAAACTTCAAGATAGCTCAAATAGGTCTGTGATTTTTCTTCAGGGATCACCTACTTTCTACCTCAAAATGTCTCCAAAAAAGGCCAAAAATAAAGGCTATAGAGTGCTTCGTGTTTGTCCAAAACAATATTGAATTGCAGGATTGAAATAGTTTCTTCCACAGTGTGAGTCTGCACCTCCTTTAGGCTAAGTTTTGTAGGTTATTGTAGGGGATGAAATTTGTGACAAAGGGCTGAGTTATGTACCCTATTATAAGGTCAAATTATGCCCTTACCTCAGGGCCAATGTTACAGTGTCTAAGTTTTCTTATAGAGCCAAAGTTTGAGCCATAAGAGGGCTAAAAAATCTGCTACAAAGAGGTTAAATTCTCCACAAATGATGGCTAAAGATATGATCAATAAATCGTCGAAGACCCCTTTGTCGAAACTTAATTTTCAAGAGCAAACTCTTTCAATTCTACTCAAGGTTCATGAGCTATGAACCTTCTTCCTCTTCCTCAGACCCTGAGTTCTCCTGTTCTCTTGCTTGGACTAGTGAAGGTTAAATGAGGTAAGTAACCCTTAGTTTGTGCAGCTTATGTTGACTTCTCCTAGACAGGGTTGACTTGTCTTCATTCTTGGAGCCAACCTAACAAAGGATAATTATTAAAGAATAATTTGTTTTGTCTTCCAAAACATCTATGGTCAAGGCTAACTTAGGTTTCCATAATTTGACCTTCTTTAAAGGTTTCAATAGAACATTAGGATCATGATTTTGTGGGATAAAATACTAGTGTTAAATCCATTCATTTTTTGTAATGATGTTGGTGTATGCAAATCATCAAATCCTTTGACATCAATGACAAGTTCTTCCAACATAGTAATCTAAATAAAGTTTATTGGTCATTTCTTTGACCTTTTACCATCACAAATAATAATAAAGTACCAAAAGTAGTTAGATATTGATTTAGTCCAACAAATATTTTATTATTTGACCATATCAAGTCTAGTCTAACATTTTATTATAAATTGAGAGATTTTCTCCACTCATTTTTACCATGACCATTATCATCATCGAACCTTTGCTTCGATAACTTTTGAGTACTCTCCATTAGAGTCTCATCGTATACCACTTTGCTCTTTGCATAATTATGAAAGAAGGAGCCATTACAACCACAAAGAGGAGATACAAAAGAACCCTCCCAAGGAGGATATTGTGAGCCTCCTTTGTGTAACTTCTCCATAGGTGATTTATATCTTTAATAAAAATCTTGTTCATTGGGTATGGAGGTTTAGCAATTCTATTATGTTTTCATATTATGTGTTTTGTTCAAATTTTCTATTATGTTCTTTTAGTTACACAAATATGTTATTCCAGCGGCTAATCATTATTACAACATCTAGGGTTTTAAACCTCATTTTGTTGTTAGCCTACTAAAACCACCATAGGAAAAGGTTTCTTGTTAACCCTTGCATAGGAAACCCACTAACATCTATCATTAATTGTATCAAGGTTAACCTAAGCACTCTATGTGCAAGTCAAAATTAACCCAACATGGTTAACCTTGTCCCTTTTTGTGCAACTTAAGTTGACCTGATCCCCTTTGATCACTTATAATAACATCCACTTGATCCCTCTAGGTCTTGATGTGGCATTGATGTGGTGGTTCAGAGATGTCATTCTAGTTTCATGGTATCTTAGTTAATGAGTTGGCATTAAGAACATGTGGCATGTTCATTGATAAATTAGCATGTTGTGTGTTTAACACAAAGCAAATAATTAAGGAATGGGGTTACAATAGATAGTTACATAAGAGAAGTATGGTGTAGTAAGTGATGCAAAATCATAAGCATGGTGCTACTCTATCACAAAGAAAAAATCTCAAGACATAGTAAAGAGTAAGATTGTGTGGGTGAATAAATTGCATAAATCACTAGTTACGATGTATCCTTGCTCCCCTTTAATTCACCGACCATAAAAAATTACATAACGTAGATATGACAAAGAAACTTATTAGTGTCATTGTGTTAGTTGTATAATTGTTTTAAGCTTCATGGACTGTTTTTGGATATGTTAAAAGTACTACAAAAATTAAATAAAGGGTCATTTTCCCATTATCATTATGTGTAATTAGTTAGTTAGCTTAGACAATGGATGATTGATTGATTGATGCCTTCAAATGACCAATGGAATCGCCAAATTGAAAACCAATAAATACCCCTTTGGTTATCTCTATTGGAATACATGTTCAATTCAAATGAACTTCCACTTTTGCACCTATAGAAATCAATGAATCAATTAGGAAGGTTTAGAAGCCACCCTTATCAAGGAACTGAAGAATATCCAAAGTTTAAGGTTCTTTTTGCATGGTCTTACAAAGACAGGAGCAAATTGTGTATGCCATACCCATTATCCCACATGCAAATCCTTTTTTAAAGAAAGAAAGAAAGAATAACCAAACTTTACAATGGACCGTTAGAGGAAAATAAGATATGATTGAAGCTACAAGTGTAAGTTATCATGTTCACTACTCTTAGTGGGAGTCCAAGTTAGTGTTAATTATGAAAAAAGAAATACAATAGATTATGAGTTAATTCTAGACACTTGAATAAAATGTTGTTGAAAGATAACTATACTATCCAATCCATGGAGGAAATCCTACAAGTCTCTAAATCCCAAATGATATTGTGTTGGATGTATTCTTTAGGTTAAAACTAGATAGCCTTCAAGCTCATTGATAACCATAAAGATATTTTTTCTCTAAATCCCAAATGATATTGTGTTGGATGTATTCTTTAGGTTAAAACTAGATAGCCTTCAAGCTCATTGATAACCATAAAGATATTTTTATCACTCATAGACTTGCACACACTTACCACAAGAATGATGTTGTAAATACTTTCCACTGTTCCATGGTAATTAGTTTTATAGGTTTGACAAGGAATTCATTATAGTTTACTTTGATGATATTATATTATTTTCCAAAGAATGAGACAGTCGTTTTGACAGCATTAGAAAATTCCTCCTTCCTCCTTAGGTGTCCTAAGTTCAACATACCACCAAATCCTAAGAAGCCTACTTTCATTGTTTGAAGGAAAACTTTTGGGTCACAATGTGTCTCAAGAGGGTGTTAAAATTGGTCTTGAGATGTTGATAACACTCAAGGGTTTACTTTTATTGATGAAAAGGAGATGTAGTCTTTCTTTAGAAATGTCAACTTCTTGAGATGCTTTATTCCTAATTTTGTCCAAGTTGTCAAACCTTTAAGTTAACTAATGAAGGATGTAACACCCAACCATTTATTAACCTAAAAAAATCCTAAAACGGCATGTGTGTGTATTACAAAGTAGTTACTAACATAGTGTTGGAGATATATTCCAAGTGAAATTTCATCTAAATCATAACACTAGTATTTTCTTCATTAATTGCTAGGAATGGTGCTTTTATGTTGTTCTTCAATAGCATTTAATTGTGCCTATTTATGTATTCATAACCATTAATGGGGCTTTTTTTGTCATTTGATTGTGTCTTACCTATTTACTATTGGCGTAATTTAATAAATTTAGATAAATAAAATCCATCTTTCTTTGTCTTGCTATTTCAATGAATATCTAGAAGATTGGATATTTGAGCATTCCAATTTTTTATACTATGGAGAATGTTGTATAGACTATACCTAAAATCTGTGATTTTCAAAATTTGGGCAATGTCATATAGACTACCTAAGCATTCATAGTTTTCAAAATTTTGGGAATGTCGTGTGGGCCATATCTAAGCATCCAAAAAAACCAAGTAAAAGAAAACCTTTGCATGTTTTAGATAGGAAAGAGTCCATAGAATTGGAAATTTAGACCTTGGAACCTCACTCAAAGAAGCTCTGAGAGTGGAATTGGTCATTTTCCATTTCAGTCAATTATAAAAGTCTTCCCATCATTTAATAAAATTAAGATATATAGAAGATATAGAACATGGAAACTCATGGAATTCTTATTTATCATTTGATAAAAGCCATATATTTAGAGAATCCAAGATATCTCTATTTATGCGAATCCCAAATTCCGGAAATATGGAACTCCTTTAAATTGCACCTTTTTGGAAAAATCCTAGATCATAGACTGCATGGGAACGATGTAGAGTTTACCTAGGAAAATCTTAGAGAACTTGAATGATAAAGTGTTGACATGGCATGATGTTGTGGGAGGATGATGTGTCATGTTGATGTTGATGTGATAAAGAGGACAAATTAGGAGGATGTAGCATGCTGATGTGACATTTTAACATGGCACAAAGGTATAAGTAAACCAACATGGTGATTGATGTGTCAAATGTTGTGACAAGTAATGTGGAGTTCAAAAACATGAAAATATGGAAATCCAAAGGAAGGAGGTGGTAACAGCATGGTAATGAATGAATGAATGATTTTAATGACGTCCACGAAGTTGAGCAACCTAAGGGACCAAGAGAGTAACGCCCTTAACTCATTTTCATATTCCTTTCGATGTCGGATCTTCTTCTATGAGTCTTGACTAGAAGGCTAGCAATCTAAGTGATCTTCTCTTCGTCAAATAGATGGTGCATGTTGTCAACCTTTAGATTGTTTTCATATTGCAAGTGGATATCCTTATAGGTTGCACCCTTGCTTTTCCTTCAATAGCCGCTAGTAAATACGTTTTTCACCATGATCACAAGTTGAATTGAACTCTTTGATGTAATAAGCTTTTTTACATCCATTGTGATTGTTCCACATGGCAGTCCTAAATTTTTCCATTACAAATGGATGTTCTAGATCTTGAATATAGGAATCTAGAAATGATGAAGCTATAGAAGAGTTCTGGACTGCTGATTGGGGTATTGGCTATGAGGATGAAGACCTCTATGGCTGTGAATAAGAAGAAGAAGATACCACGAAATTCAATGCTTGCGAGAATTGTGCTGACAAAGAAAAGGAGTAGCCACTCCTTGGCACATCAAACCAAGGATACTTGACCAGTGAACATGATCCATCCAGCGAATGAAAAGGCTTTTTCTTCATGTTTTATGATTACGACTCCGAGCCTAACAGAGAAGACTTTGTTGCTGCCAAAGAAGAGTCTAGTGATGGGACTGAGTGATAAACAAAGAGACTGGTATGGTGAACAAAGGATAGATGGTGAAAAATTTCTCTAGCCCCTTGAAGTCTCCAAGGGGGCAATTTCTTCATGTTTTCCGAAGACAGCCATCATCACGACATGGAAAAAGTCCATTTAACCCTAATAAATGCAGTAGCACTTCGAATGTAAGGGAAAATTTATGTTTCTTTCCAAATTTTGATGATGTACGTGCTGTTGCAAGCAATTGAAAAGAACAACTAATCGAAGAAGATGATATCTCTGATAGTCAAGATCCAAGAGAAAGACTCTTAGTTCTTTGCACAATATGATGATGTCTCCACTGTCCCAAAAGGGCAATGTTCTGACAATGATTACGGAGAGGACAAGGATATTGAAGAAGCGTCCTTAGAGCAGGATTCCTTACCTGCTAATGAAGATGATGTCGCTACTGATATAAACAAAGTTTTAGGCCCAGAATTAGAAAAGGCCAGCACTACTACACACACAAAGGACAACACGAATATTGCTGACCCGGAGGTTAAAATATGCGGGGCAGATATAGAGAACTTTTTTTGCAGGCTAGAATCTGCAATTCTACTTGGATACAAACAATTTCTCCTCTGTCTTCATAGCACATGATAAAATAAAGGGCATTCATGAAACTTGTTATGAAAGCAATGGTGCAGAATGTGCGTTAAGTTCTGATACCCATTCTTCTGTGAAAGAAATATCTTATGAAGTGAAATATCTTATGTCTTAATGCAGATAGCATGGGTTGCCAAGATGTTAAAGAATAGTGGTCTCCTCCTACACCAAAAAAGAGGACATGTTTGCAAATGGGGAATAAATCTGAACAGCCTAGCTCGATAAATGTTCCAGATCTTGTATGCTCAAGTGAAAACATAGAATCAGAGGGGAGTCCTATTCAAAAATTGAATGCTGCTGCACTATATGGTTCAGCTATCCAGGGTTTCAGATATAGAAAAAAAAGGAAAGCAGAGATTATCAGCCATATAATGCTTTTTATGGAGAAACCATGACCATTGGCAAAATGGGGCCTTGTGATGATGGGGGTGAAGGCTGGGATGGGTGACATACAGCCTTGCAAAAGTGATGACACGGGAGTCGCAGCAGTTTTTGTGTGTTTTCATATAACAGCCAAGATGGAATTCCAAGGCTAGAGATTGCCGCTGCCAATACCAACACGTGAATCTGTTTCAATTATCTCGACTTATTATCAAACCGGCAGTGGCAGAGACTCCCCATACAAATACCTAGACTTCAATGTTTCCTTGTACTGCGGGATGGTCAAGCATAAAGGAAGAAGGGGTATCTTCAAGATTTTGGGGTTCTCGAATCTCAAGTGTTCTGAGAAGAACGCTCATCCCTAAGTAGAAGCCAGATGTTACACATATAGCTAGGATGTATCTTTTCACTAAGTCTATCCTAATATAGTTGACTGTGATTGTATGGAAGATACAAATGTGCGCATGTGTATCGGTTTGGGTTTTTGATTCACTGCAAAACAGGGCTTTTCATTGACATGAGGTGTTCAATGAGAATGAGAATCCAAATGTGTCCTTGACATACACCAAGACAATATGCCCAGAAAATACCATGGTTGATGTCTCTTCGATATAATTACAGTCTGCGCGCTTTGATGATAGCGAGAAGACGACAAGCACCGCTCAGGGCAGTCCTTTCAAGCTCTGTTTCATTGCCAGATCTAAAATAATAGGGGATCATTGAGAAGACTGTTGGTTGTAATTGTATGACAGTGCTCAGATAGCCAATAAAATTCATCATATGTCCAGAACTGTCCTAAAAGATTTTGCTTTATGGTATGTCATCTATGACATTAATTTATGAAGATTGTCAAATGCCTTTGGGACTGCATAATGCAGCTCGTGCTACAGCAAAAACAGGGGTCATCTTGGAGCCTTCATGATCTTGCTTTGGAAGAAATTGTTCATAAATGGATACACTTTTCGGACCTTTGGGAACGGTTCAATTAAAAAGGGTCACAGACTTTTGGAGCAGCCACAGAAAGAATGTCTTCTAATTAGTAGAGATCATGGATGGAGTTCGAGTTTATCATAATGGATGCTGTTCTTAATGGCTCAGCAATCGTACAATCCTTTTTTGGGCTCTTTTGGATTACCTATTTCAAAAGAGAAAAGTTTGTGGCCGGGATGATCAACACCTTGTTTCAGAAGTATCTTTTAGTGCTGTGCTGATAGCTCTCCAGGATTACCTGCAGCAGCTTTCAACCTCTTAAATGAGCAGTCATAGTGTTCGCTTGTCAGTGGGTCATCCTCGATCAGTCATGCATATAATTGCCTATATAATGAACTCAATTGAGGGAAGCCTGGGCAAATATATAGTACTTGTTTTGGCTCACGCTCGTCAATTCTCTGAGGTGAACCTCCTGCAGGTCTGTGCCACGAATCAGAGCGTGTAGGAAAGACATGTTTAAATGACTTATATGTATAGCACTGGAACAGAGTTCATTGAGCTGACCCGTGATCTGGCTTGAATTAGTTATAATGTCTTACGGCCAACTTGATTAGGCCTTGATGCCATTATATGCTTGCAAAGCTGACCTCTAATACTCTAAAGAGAATGTGATTTCATGGCTTGGTCGACCCATAGGAGTTTGTATTGTGTTTCAAATGTTAAAAGTGTACCTGAAGGCTGAAGCCGACCTACAGGACTGGTTTAAAATACATGAATAGAACCGAATTTGTCGTTCACATTGTGATGGCATTTGGAGGGCTGACCGACCTACAGGACTGGTTTAAAATACATGAATAGAACCGAATTTGTAGTTCACATTGTGATGGCATTTGGAGGGCTGACCTTCTTTCAGGGCTGCATACCCACACGTAGGACATATAGGTGTTATTTTAGGTGTCTTTTAGAAACCCATTTGTCCACATTGAAAGACACGTGGTTGTCTTGATAAACACACTTTGAAGGTTTGTGGACATTGTATTTTTGTTTTTGGGGGACTTTTGAAGAGTCTTTGTAGGTTGGATGTCCCACTTTTAAGCTCTTGATCCTGTGTAGGAGGATTTAGAGGAGTTGTTACCACATATCCACATGTCGAAGACTTGTGATTGGTGGAGGAAACCCACTTTGTGGGTTTTTGGGGCTGAGTTGTTACCTAGAAGCGCCATGCGCCACGTTTGTTTGATTTTTTTTTAATAAAGAGAATAGATAGACCTACTTGTTTGTCACTGAAAAAACTTGGGATCAAGTCAGTGGGATTGCTACTATACTATTGTGCCTAGAATAATTGTCCACAAGCCTCGCTAGACAAGTAAATTGAGTTTGTAACCTAGGCAAGGCCCCTTTATTGGTTGACAAATGCCTTCTGGTGTGGGATGTCCACCATTTGACCTAGCTGGATGGAAGCCCCATGCTTGTATGGTTACCTGTAGAAGGTTATGTTATGAAAGGGCCTTCAGAGGTTTAATGTCACATTAAAGCTCCTTAACTTGCCCCTTCTTTGGGAGATATAGATATATCAGCGTTGAGGGCTTTTGCCCCTTAATTATTGTCCATGTTGCATGAATGCCCCTAAATTTTTGTAATCTAGATTAACTAATTGTTGAAGATGACCTTTTGCCCCTTCTTAGGCTAGATTAGGGACTTTTAGCCTTAAAAATTAATATTTCAATGTAAATGAAGTTAAACACCTCCTCTATATATAGAGGTGTACTTCATCTCATTTTATGCATGGTTGGATTTGGGGGAAAAATCCCTCAAGAGGTATGAAAGTTTTGTGAATTTTTTCACTTATAATTTGGGTATGGATGGATAATTTGAGTTACTTTTCTTGGGTGGAATATGGATGTGATATTATCTTTTTTCATGAATGCTTATGGTGGATCTTGGATGATGAATGGTGAAGTTAGTTTATTTGTTTTATCTTGGTATTATGTTCCATGGGATGAATGTTCATGTGCTAAGTTAATTTATTTCATAATTGTTTCATTACATCTTGTTGAGCCAAACCCTTCCTCCAAGTATCTGAGGAATAGAGATAAATTTTATTTTCCTTAATCATTTGAAAATTCTTAGCCCTTGGGTCTCAAACCCTACTGTAGGTTAGTTTATTTACCCTAGCTTATTTGGATCTAGTTATCACTCCAAGGAAACCCTAGAATTGTTTGATTCATTCATTGTGTATGCCCCCCAAAAAAATATACATTGACAAACCTAAGGCATTGATCTTTTATCCTCCATCACCCATTTTTCTTTATCCTCAAAATTGTTTCGTTGGGGTTTCCTCTCCAAGTCCATATGGTAATTCCTTTATTATGTGTGTTCGAGGACCTATTTGAGACTTTGTCGGTTCATATTAACCTTTAGATTGACCCATAGGAATTTTTTAGCCCAAAGCTTGAAACTACCAACCCTAACAATCATATCCTGAAGAGAAACCCCTTGAGCCAAAGGAGAGCTGGATAGAAGTGAGAAGAGGGTTGATGAGGTGACGATAACCCCCTTTGAGGTGTAGAGGGTTTTTCACTTGAGCTTTTGGACTTTATCACAAGAAGTGCAAGATTTTCTTGTGATAGGTCCATTAGCCTTATTAGTGGGCTCCTTTGCACCTAGTAGGTGTTTTCATCATTGGCATCTGACCAGTGGCTCTCATCCATATCTACTCATCCATATTTGATGTCTGTGATGGATAAGTAGATATGGATAAGACCCCCTTCCAACCAATCAATGGGGGCACCATAATTATTGACACTATTGCCCACTAGATAAGCATTTTGGGTTACAAATCATTTTCTCAATCATTATCTTCCAAGTGCAAATGCATCGGTCTATAGGTTTGTTCACAAGTGCTCATTCATGGATATAAGTTTCATAGTTCCCTAGGTTCTCGACACCTCTTAGGGGATATTGTCCCCTTGAGTCACCATTTTCAACCCCTAGATTCCCCCCCTTCACAAATCTGAAGGGTTAAGGTCCAACACATTTCATTAGGCTAGTATTTAGAGGTATTTTCAAAGACAACTTTGCTTGAGCCAAGGGTGGTACCATAGAGTTCAGGTAGAGGATTGATTCAATTATGGGAACCTAATTCAAAGATAGATGTTGCACATGATTTCATCATATTGGAGAGAGTTACTCTTTTTGGCAATGCTCCAACAATTTTAGGAGACAAGGTTTTGAGGCTTGCAATACATTAATCTCAATTGCATTTATCTTGGATCGTTGAAATGAATTATTGCTATCCTCCCCACATGGGTTCAATTCTTGCAAGTGACATGATGAGCTTTGTTGTTATGACTTCGAGCCTCGTTGTTGAGTTTCAACAATCCCTCAAGGACCAAAACGTATGTATTCCTCATAGCGAATATAAAGATATTTTCCCCAAAGAAAAAATATATTAATAATCCTAGAAAGTTAAATGAAAGTTAGAATTTTTATATTATTAAATAAATTATTAATTTGAAAAAAAAATAAGAAGGGGAATTAAAAATAAAGTAAATCTCAATTTTCAAATTATCATAACATAATAAAAAAATGTATAATTATATATATATATAGATAGATATATAGATATATAGATATGATTATTAATTTATATTAAAATTGCATTGCAATTGAATCATCTAGCAAAATAATAAAAAAGTTATAAGGTTCAAGGCCAAAATTGATAAATAGATTCTCTAAATATTTACACTACTTTCTACTCTAACCACTAGATTAAAGGTTCCAATTATACCACTATCTATTTAACTAGTATATAGTCGTATAAATTGTCCTAGAGAAATTACAATTTTCGAAACATTCCATGATTCAATACCTACTAATGATTAGGCCTGTTTTGGGCTTATAAATTGTTATTGGACTTAGTTGATTGAATGATAGAGAATTGTTTTATTGTTTTGGCTAACAATGATACACAATAATATCCTCCTTATCCATCATAATGTTCAATCCAAATGAACCAAGAGGGAGGCTTGGGCCACTGATTGATCCAGCACCAAACCAACCCTCCCCCGTGCAAATTAACATTATTTATCTATCTCCAGCTTTTCAATCCTAGCCCACAACATGTATATTTTATGTGTTATCTCTTCAATCTTTTGAGTGTTGTTTTATGAACTAATTCCAATATGTCTATGTTGAGTTTGGATTGCATATATTTGAAAATTGGTACCAATTATTTTCTTTTGCACTACTTAGGCTTCCATGCATTCCTTCTATCCCAACCCTTCCTCCATCTTCTCCAATTTGTAGTTTATAGAGAAAAAGAACCACAAGTCTCTTTGATATGCCTCTCACACCTTTGAATTCCTCTCTATAGCCTATAATTCTTACAAACAACACAATAAGGATTTGCATTTTCTCTTGATCACCTTCATTACAAATTGTTGAGTCTGATATTATCTCCACAAAGTGAGATATCCTATTGTACTCCCTTGCACATGGCTTGGGCTTCGAAAGAGTTGTTCGCCAAACTTGCACAACAAAATGATTTCTTTTAATGACTCCATTTCTTTGATTGGAGGCAAGGAAAACAGATAAGGAAAGTGCTATAAATAATCTTTGTATAAGTCAAAATTTAATACAGCACAAAGGCAACAATCCCATCCTCACATGGGTTAATTAATACTTTTTCCTCCATTGTATTGAATGGCATAATTGGTAAGTAAATACTCCTTAGTAGGTTGGTACTCACTTTTGGCAATGATGCCACTCATCCATACGGGTTATCTATCCAAACTTTGGATTAAAAATTATGCAAGTTCATGGGAGATGTGTAAGACCCATTTTAATGGCTTAGGAATTGTAGACATGTATCTAAAAGAGGATATTCTAGTTTAATTTAGAAATGGTTATGAACATGTAATTTTATTCTTATTTTAAAATTTAAATTTATCTCAAATATTTTGTTGTACTCAAAATAGTTCCTATTTATTTAATTTTATTTTGCAAAATTCTAAAATAAGTTTTATTTCATGTTAGACTCATACTATAATTCATTTTCCATGTTCAAAATTCAACTAACATTCATTGAGTGACTAATAACAATTTAACAATGAATAATCAAGGATATGATAAGGGATAAATACCTCTTAATTCTTTGATTTAGTATGGTGATGTAGAATTCCTGTAGATGAGTTGCACCCTCTCCAAATTCGATTTCCAAAGCTAAAAACAACCTTGTTGGTTTCCCAACTCTAGGAAACCCCAGGGCTTCGTAGCCCTCTATGCTTGAAGTCCAAGAAAAACATAATCCACTATTATCTCATAAAATTACTCTCTCATAGTTCATATTTTTTCATTTCCATAGTTCTCCTTCCCTCCAACATGTTTTTTCCCCAAATACCAAAACCCCTTCTCCTTTACCCAAAGTTTTATTTATTCCTTCTCTACCCTCCCCGAGAAAATCCTAGGAAGGTCAACTACAATAAAATAATTTTCCCTTGACAACTACCAAATCTATGAAACCCAATATTACTAAATGCATCTCTATCGAAAGAAATTATATTTCCTATTTAGAAAAATAATATAAATATTGAAATAAATCAAATAATTTAGTGAATTAATATTATAATCCTTTAATTTCAATTATTACAAACATAACCACAATAAATAATACTATTATGTTAACTAATATACATTGTAATAATATTAGCATACAAAAACAAGGTATATATGTGTTGTTGGCACATACATAGCTCTCGTGTATACTAATTATGAAGGCCATCACATCTAATGCATAATTCCTATATGTTCACAACCAAGTAGGTAGCACAATAAATGTTGTAATGCATCAATCAATAATATATAGTAAAAAAAGAAGAATTATCTATCAATCAAAACTATTTAATATGGACATTACACCAAGATCATCATAAGTGCATCAAGAAAGCATTTAATAGACAAAAGGGACTAAGCATAATACTACACTTACATTTTTAATTCTCAACAACACTCTCAACTAGATCGAGTTACCCTTCCTCCCTGACCTACTTTCATTTTCTACATCTTACCATTTCCTATACTAGACTATGTTCAAGCATAAAATATATTGACATAACTTTAAATAAAGTCCATAAGAAAAAGTGTCAACTCTCTTGAACAAGCTCCCTAGCAAGCAATTGGTAGTTTCCATCACATGTTTACGAGATTGTGGCTTAACACAACTCTCACACGACTCTAGGTTTTAGAGGAAAAATGGTGGGTGATACCTTCACCCCTCTTGATAGAAGTAGGGTGGACACCCTATCATTAACCATACTATGTTGCTATTGTTGGTGTTATGTCTTTGTCATCAAATGTCTAGTTTGGGCAACCATGCATCATGCAATATCTACAATTGCCCAAATACTATAGCAATGCATTGAATAAATGATTAAATAACATAATTATGCTTCTTATCATATCATTTCTCTTTTGATATCAATGCATCTATGTCATTGTATTATCCAACTAATTTGGCTATCACTTAGCCCCTTTAACTTGTAAATTAATTTACAACACAAGATCGTGCATAATCATAGAACTATCTATGTGTGATTGCATGTTACTCATTGATGGGAAATGTAAACCAACTAGTTATTTAGCATGTGCATGGTACATATCGATTCATTAAAACATATCATTCAAACTTGTATCCATGTGCCAAAACATTTCCTTTAAAACTTGCATGCTAGAATTAAATCACACAACAACCATCATTAATCACATAAATAATAATTATTCATAACATTCACATATATATAGGTCCACAAGTCCATACACTAAAGTACCATCATTCTAATATAGCTCCATAGAAAATAAACAAAGAAATACAAATAGGTCACAATGCAGTTTAGTTGCTTGAGTCAAAATGGGATGTTACAAGATAATGAATTAAAATATTATCCCCCATTTGTTGTAAGAAATCTAGAAGGCAAACAAGTCCCTTCATTTGTGTGCTTATTAGCTAAAGAGTTTAGATGTCTTAAACATGGTAAAATTTCACTAATTGAAACTATTTATAGCTCTTTGATCTCTAATGGCTTAGGGAGGGCTCTTGAGGAGTTGAGCATGCATGTCTAATTATCATCGTTGAGTCCCTATTCACCAATAATTGATGAATTCCTTCCTACTTTAAGAGCATTAACTTATGTAGTAACGTTAATACCTTCGTTTGATTTCTTGTGATTTGTCCCAACCCCTAGGAAAAATGATTTATTGCTTTCCTCTGGAATCAAACATGATCCCCCTCACAGCTACTACCTCAAAAATTAAGATTATAATATCAATAATAAAATTATAATATATTAACCCAATAGTCAAATTGAACTAAAAATAAAAGTGTAAGTTGAAACTAAATATCAATATCTTAGATGTCCTTGTTACAAAAAAATATGATGGCACTCTTGTGCGCTAAGTTTACAAGAAATCCACTCACATTGATAGATATTTGCATGCTACCTTCCTATCATTTCCCCTCCCAAAACTGGGAGTGATCAACACCTTGGTTACTCAAGCATTGAGAATTTCAGACAAAGAGCATGTGGAACATGAATTCGACATTTGGCTCAAATTTTCAAATTTTCAAGAAGAATGGATACAAGATAACCAATTTAAGATCATGGTAAAAACAAGAGTGACTGATGTTCAACAAAGGAATGTTACTCAACTAAAAAAGATCTAACTTCCTTACATCAAAGGTGTTTTCAAGAAACTAGATAAAATCTCAAAGAAATGTAACATTAGTGTGCATTCTCCACACTAATGTCACATTTAAATAGTGGACTTTACCAAGAACCCTATTGAGCCAAGCATGCACAAGGTGTCTATTCTATTCCATGCTCTTGTGGTAAAGTTTACATTAGTGAGACTAGCATATATATGAAGATTAGACTCAAGGAACATAGTGTTGATATGAAATGAAATATGACTCTTTGATGAATAGCCACCAATTTTGTTTTGAAGATGCCAAAATAATTACCATCGTCGATCATTATAGGAAAAGGAAAACCATTGAAGCCCTTGAAGTAGAATTGCATCCAAATAAACTCAACAAGGATGAGGGTAGGAAACTTAATTGGAATTGGAAACCTCTAATTCACCTATTCAAAAACAAAGAAGCCTCCAATATAATTTCATGAAATATATGTTGACTTGATGATATATTATGATAAATTGGAGTTAAATGATTTTTTATTGGATGAGAACTATATCCTGTCAGGTGAGCATCATATAATTTGAGCCCCTAAAGATGATCCTAGTAGGGATTGAAACTTGTTGACCTTTCACTCATTGAATGTATATATCGAATTAAACTCACACCTACTCCTACATATACCATGTTTAATTAAATGTCAATATATTGATTGAAACTAAATACTAATAGAAGAAGGTTAAACATTCTATGAATTTAAAATTTTTTTGTTTTCTATCATTGAAATTTGTGTTGATTTTTGGGTAGTTGCGAGAGATATTCCCCAGCTAAAGAAGTCGGCTAAGAAAGGAAATTAATTTTAATTTTTTAAAGTGTTCAAGTCGGCCCTAATTGGTCAGGTACCATGTAAATGGTAGTGACCCTTGGTCAAAACCCACCTCTTTTGACCATTATAAATACAAATTTGACCTCCAACATTTAGACAATTCATTTCATCATCGCATCATCTCTTACTCTGTTCACATGTGTGAGATAAAGAGGAATAATTTTTTAAGTTTGACTAGTGTTGACTAATACTTTTTGAGATCGTTTGACCATCTTTGATAGAGTCTTTCAAGGCACCTTGACCGCAGTTGACCACAAGTCTAAGATGGCCTTAGGTTGAATTTTGGCCCCTTTGACCTACATTGATTTCTCTACTTTCTGCATAGTTTGACTGAGTTCTCTAGGTAGTTTGACCGAACTGATCTATTGTTGTAGAAGGCCCAATCTCGACATGTTTGACCAATCCTAAAATCTTGGTGACCAAGTTTGACTTAAGAATATCATATTGTAATTTTTCTAAATTGAACAATTTCTAGTAGTAAATATTGATGGGTTTTCTCCCGAGTTTGGATTTCCGAGGGAAAAAAAAATTATGTCTCTTTTGTGCTTGTTGAATCTTTATGATACTACTATCATTGTTGCATTTTTGTTGAGATTTTATATGTATAATTGTTAATGATAGATGTGACATAAAACAACTTGATTCTCAAAAGAACAATTTGGCTTTCTGGATGGCATGAAAATTCATGAAGTTATTGGGGTGTCCCAAGAATCAATGCACAATATAAAGAAGTCAAAGAAGAAAGGCATGATTGTAAAAATTGACTTGTCAAAACCATATGATAGGATCAGTTGGATATACCTGAGACTCTTGTTAACACATCTGGGTTTCAGTATTGGCTTTATCAACTGGATTATGGGTTGCATCTCTAATGTGTCCTTTGTTGTTCTCATCAATGGGGCAGCCTCTCTATTTTTCCACAGTCAGAGAGGGCTCAGGCAAGGTTGTCCCCTATCCCCTCTCTTTTTCTTATTAGTTGCGAAAGGGCTAAGTCAGTTACGTATTTCAGCCAAGAGAAGAGGAGACCTTAAAGGAATCGAAATAGCAACAAACTTGTTCATCTCCCACTTGCTCTTTGTGGATGATATTCTTCTTTTCAGTAACGGGTCACGGGAATATGTCTACCAGTTGAAATGCTCTTTGGACCTATTTCTAGAGGCTACTGGAATGAGCATAAACTCCCAAAAATCCTCAATAGCCTATGAAGGACTCTCAGGCACTGACCTGGAAAGAATCACTACCCTTCTCCCCTATGAAGTCCTTCCTATGGGGGAAAGTCTAAAATACTTTGGATTCTATCTGAAACCTGACTCCTATAAAAAAACAGGACTAGAATTGGTTGTTATCAAAAATTGAGAAACGTATTAATCTTTGGAGTTTCAAATGGTTGTTTAGAGCAGGAAGATTGGTCCTCATCAAATCAGTCCTAATTGCCATCCCTGTGTACTGGATTGCTCTCACTTGGGTTCCTAAAGGCATCTTGTCCAACATTAGAAAACTTTGTAGCCGATTCCTATGGGCAGGGTCAGAGGAGGATGTTTTCCTTCCATGGGTTGCATGGGACAGAATTGCTCAGCCAAAGGAGTGGGGGGGATGGGGTATAAAGGACCTACAACTTTTTGCTTCCTCCCTAACAGCAAAATCCGGGTGGAGGCTCCTAACAGAAGACAACCTATGGACAGTTGTGGTAAAAAGGAAATACATTGATCTAATCCCCTTGGATGAATGGATCCATAGGCCTGGGAAAGACTTTTCAAAAGCATCTGCCATCTGGAAGGCAACAATTGATTCTTTCAAGATTGTGGAAGAAGGTCTTGCTTGGTAGGTTGGCAATGGGGAAAAATGTAGAATTGGCATTGATCCATGGGTGGGGTGCAATGAGGCATATGCTCTCTCTAGAGGGATTATGGACTCTTTACATGCAAAAGGCTTTGTCTTCATTAACTAGATATCAAAGATTGAGACAACTACAATTTGGCATCAGGGGTGGAAATTTGTTGAGGATATGCAAATCGAACCCCAATGGTGGCATGAGTGGCATAACTACTTACAGGAGCTCCACCATACAAATGTCAGGATTAAGGGTTTCCCAGACACCCTTCGATGGGTACATGCTCAGACAGGGTATTACTCCCCAAAGTTTGGCTATGACTTCTTGATGAATCGAAGGGGATGGGGGGCTCAGGATTGGTGGAGCAAGTCTCTCTGGAAACTGAATTGTCCAGCAAAAACCAGATTGTTCTTCTGGTGTATACTAAAGAACAAAGTGCCTACATGGGAAAATTTACAAAGGAGGAATAAACATGAGCCTGGATGGTGTATCTTGTGCAAAGACTCTGAAGAATCTTCCTACCACTTATTCCTCAAATGTCGTTTCTCTCTCAAAGTTTGGGAATTTACTCTGTCCCTATTAGGCATAAGAACAATATGCAATGGGGAAAGTTGCAGGGAAGCTTGGAAAAGTTGGTGGACTTCTGCTTCAGAGGAAAACATCAGGAACTTTCCCTTGATTATCTCTTGGGGGATCTGGCTAGCAAGGAATAAAGGTATTTTTAAGGAAGTATCCTCCTCCCCCTCTCTGATTGTTGCAGAATGTGCTTCGATCTAATCTCTTCTCCCCTCCTATGATCACACTCAGACAATCAAAAACATCAATACTGAACATATTAGACATGATATCCCATGGGCTTATTTTGATGGGGCCTCGGATGCACATAACAGGTGTGGTTCAGGACTGGTTATCCATATAAATGACAACAGATCCTTAAAATCTTCAGTGGGCATTGGTTCTGGAACAAACAACTTTGTTGAGTTACTCTCACTAAAATATCTTTTATGCTGGCTCATTCACTTGGGAATTGGTTTAGTTCAAATTTTTGGTGACTCCATGAATGTCATTAATTGGTTCAACAATACTCAGAGATGTCAAAATCATGTTTTGATCCCTATCCTAGAAGAAATTCAATTATTAAAATTATCATTTGTTCTTATTACTGTGTGCCATATCTATAGGGAACGGAACACTACAGTGGACCTCCTATCTAAGGAGGGCCTTCAACAGGATCTGGACTCGTGGCGCATAACTGAGACAGAGGATGGTGCAGTCCGTGTGTCGGACAACAGGCCTTACAATTTATAAAATCTACTTCTTTTTTACAGCTTTTTGGTTTACTCCTCTTATATCAGTATCCCATGTTGTACTTGGTATACTTTTGTTACTATCTGGTGATTATGCTCTGTATATGTTTATTTTTGAGACAACCTTATATTTTTTGGCATATTATGGGTCGTTTTATCCTTGTATGTGGAGGCCCTCGGTACTGGACACTCTATATTTTTGTGATTATGTCTGTGGTTGAATGCACAGATTGATTTTGGACAGTCTTTCCCTCATGGGTGATCTTTCTACTTCTTGAATGCTTTATGCATACACTATGTAACTTTTATATACTTAATAAACAGTTCGATTTTTCCTTTGGAAAAAAATAAGACAACTTGATTAAGAAATCATTGGAAAGTAATTATCATATTAGAATATCAATTTCTCTTAAGAAAATTAAACATGGTATCAAAGGTTGGTGAAAGAGAAGCCTTTGAAGTGTCTGAGAAAGTTTGCAGCCAATTGTGAGAGAACAAGCCCTAGTAAAATATCTTGTTGTGATAAGATTGAGTGCTTGTGAATACAATGAAGTTGATAGCAACAAGTCTTAAGAATGGAATTTGAATGATTGGTGTTTGAAGGATAACAATAGCCTAAAGAAATATGGCCACAAGCAAAAAGGTTTTTTTTTTTTTTTTTTTTCACTAACAGAACTTTGTTGAGTGGTTTCTATCTATAAGACATGGATAAAATTGATGGAATGGTGTCCTTACTTACCATGATGTGAAATTTTTTAAGTGGAATAGAAAATTGTGTTAAAGCCTAAAATTCTCGAATCCAAAGTACTTTAACAAAGTATAAACAAAGAGGTCCAAGATTGAGTATAGGCTGGACTATGAAGTAAAAGGGTTGAACAAAACTCTAGAAAGCTAAGTTGCAAGACATAGTTTAGGCCTAGTTGAAAGGACTATGTTGAGGACTATATACGAATTTATCTAGAGATAGAATCAAGAGTGTCGTCATTAATAAGGCCTAGTCCAAGGCAAGATAAGGCTTGGCAAAAGGGGTTGAACTGAGTGGGATCCATTCACTTGTATCGAAACAACTTGGCAACCTGAAGTGTGATGTGTTGTATTAAAGTTTATTTTAGAGATATTTTCTTGTATTAAGAAGCAAAGTATTTCCTAGAAGTTATACATTGTCATGAAACTTGTACAATATGGTTGAAGAAGGGTACTTAACAAGCATGTGTAGAAGAAGCCTTTGTGTGAGCATTGGAGGATAGCCTGTAAGACTTATGAAATTGTATGCAATGGGAAGTTGCTAATTTGACAAAGCACATAGATTCGATCACTAAGGAAGTTACTCTAGAGCCAGAGGGAGCTAAAATGAAACCCTCCAACTACTTTTTTTTGTATAAAGAAATAAATTCTAGTGACGAGATTCATAGGTGGTCAACGATCTTCAAAGGTTTGAAATGATATGAAGACATCCTTTAGTGGATTATTTTCAAGGGCAATCATTGGTTCCATGACTATAGTGGGATAATTTTCACATGACAAGTTTGTTGGAATTACAAAGGGTGTCAATGAAATTTGCAAACCCTAGAAGTATAGAAGGATATGACTTGTATTGAAGTCTTGGTCCTAAGGGTTTTTGAAACCCTAAAACGAGACCTAGAGTGTTGAATGCCAATGGAGTTAGTACTTGGTGCATCTTCCTATTAGCATGAAGAATGCCTTAGCTTGTAGTTGAGCCTTTGGTGTGGCCAAATAAATCAAGGATGAAGAAACCCTATCTCATACAATTCATTTAAGGAAGGAAAGGAAAGCAACATACATTAGTAGCTGATGATGAGGATGAGGATGAGCATTTCTAGCTTGATGAGATTGCAAGAAGAAAAGGATCAAGAGGGAGCTAACATTTTCCTACAATCATAAAATTAAAACATAAGTACTTCATATCTTTCTTCCTTGATTACATTATTTTTTTGTCAACCTCTTGTATCTGTATCTTTTACTTGGCTATAATAATCTATTCCCTGGCCTCCTAATGAGGTTTGCAGGTACAACTTGAAGGTTGCCAAGGCAATGATTTTGGCAACAAATGGAAGCATCGGGAAGAATGAAGCAAAGTTTGTGGCAAGAGGATTATCCTAGGAATGAGGATAAACTCAACAAGAGTGATTTGTGTTTGAGAGGGGGAAATTGTACATGCATCTAGAACCATGCCAGATGATCGAAAAAGATTCTAGTTTAGAGGCAGTAGGCCAACAAGGATACCATGATGGAGGAATATCAATGATTGTGTTGAAAAGTGAAAAAAAAGTTAGTGGTGAATTCCAAGTGGATCTACAAGATCAAGTATGTGGTAGATAGCAGTGTAGAGAAGTATAAAGCAAGATTTGCGCCAAGAGAGTTCCCCCAGAAAGGGATAGAACCATGAAGATACATTTTCCCCAGTTTCCAGGTACACTTCTATTAGAACTATTATTTCTATTGCTTATGTTATGGGTTGGAGGTTATATCAAATGGATGTAAAGACCACTTTCTTCAATGGAGTAATTGAGGAAGAAGTGTACATAGAACAACCTCATGGTTTTTAGGTACATGACAAGGAGTCTCATGTTTGCAAACTGAAGAAGGATTTGTACGGACTCAAGTAGACACCTCGGGCTTGGTAATCTCGAATTGATGGATACCTGATGAGTCTTGGTTTCACCAAGAGTGATGTTGATCCCAAAATTTACTACATGGTTGTTAAAAGTGAGTCTATGATCTTGTTATTATATGTTGATGCCTTGGTTTTTGAAAGGAGCGGAAATTCTTATTGATCAATGTAAGAGGGAGTTGACCTCTAAATTAGAGATGGGGTATCTAGGTTTGATGCATTACTTCTTGGGATTAAAGTGTGGAAAAAGCCGGGTGATATCTTAATTGGTCAAGGGAAGTATATTATTACAATCCTTCAAATATTTGGGATGATGGACTACAAGTCCATGGCCACTCCAATGGTGATCAATTTGAAGAACCTCACTGACTCTAACTCAAACTTGATGGATCCCTCTATGTATTTACAGTTGATAGGTTACGTGATGTATATGGTTAATACCAACCATGATATTTGCTTTACAGTGAAAACTTTAAGCTAGTTCATGGTGGAACTTAGGCATGTATATTAGATTCTGGCAAAGGACATGTTGAGATATCTGCATGGTACAGTCATTTATGGACTATGATATGTATCAAATGGTGAAGTGAAACTGCAAGGATACACAACTTTTCATTGGGAAAGAAGTGTTGAAGATAGGAAGAGCACATCAGGATGTTGCTTCAGTTTGGGTTCTGTTATGATATCCTGGATAAGCAGGAAGTAGACATTTTTTGCACTTAGCACTGTAGAGACCGAGTATATTGTATCTAATCTAGCGAGTTGTGAAGCAGTGTGGCTTCGGAATTTGCTCATAATATTGTTTGATCAAGTGTTGGAGACGACCGTGATATATTATTACAATCAAAGTTGTGTGAATATTTCAGAAAATACAATTTTCCATGATAGGTCTAAGCACATTGAGATTAAGTACCACTACATCTGAGAAATGGTATAGAAGGGAGCAGTGAGGCTCCAATACATTTCTGTTGATGAGCAGGTCGTTGACATTCTCACAAAGCCTCTATCGTGGATGAAGTTTGTATACTTTAGGGACAAGCTTGGAGTGGTTTAGAATGCCTCCCTCATTGAGAGGGAGTGTAGGTGTTGTAGAATTAGGGCAGGCATTCTCTTTAGGTCAAAGGTATTGACCGGGTGCCATGTAATGTGGTTAAAGAGAATGGCTTAGATATAATTAGGGCCTAGAGTGATTCCCTGATTAAAAGGTTCTGATCATATTGCCAAGGGTTAGTTGTTGTAACAACCTTGGGTTAAAGTTTCATGTAATAAAGGACATTAAAGGAAAAAATAAGACCAAGGTCATAACACAGGTATTCCAAGTTGAATGAAAGGGAATATCATTACAATGGGAATTACTTGTGGTTAATTATTTATTGGCTATGGAAATTGGCATTGGAATTTGCTTTGAGAAAGGAAAAAGACAATAAATGGAAATTTAATATAAGAAATAAAGGAAAATAAGAGAAAAAGAAGATGAAGAGACAAGAATATGCATGCAAGGGAAATTGAAGAAAAAGGAAAAGAAAAGAAAAGAAAAAGGGATAAATCATTTAAACATTCACTTTAGCATTCTCACTTGGACGAGGAGAGAGAAGGAGAGAGAGCACTTGGACACAAGGAAGACACGAGAAATCAAGTAAGGAAATCAAGGGAGCACGAGAAGAAGATTGGAACCCAATAACCAAGGGTAGAAACCAAGCAAGGAAAGGGTAACCAACAAGAGGATTTTGTAGGTAATAGGTTGCATGTTTAATTATCTTGTTGGGATGTGAATGCATGGTTTATTGGTCATGTTTGTTTTCATTGGCATGGGTTTTTCCTAGATTAGCAGTGATGTATAGCCTTTCCTTTTCAATTTCCTGGATAGCCATGGTATAATGGGTTTTCATTTTGGTTGAGATTTGGATTGTCAGTGGATTTGGATCCGGTTGAGCTGGTCTTAGGAAAATCCCAAGAGTTGAGGGTGGAAATGGTTTTCTCTGGGAAGCTCTTGACAGGTAGGTGGAGACAGGAAAATTCCTTTGGGTATGGTGAAGAAATCCCGAGGCATCCAAGCTTATATTGGTTTTGGTGATTTCCAGAACTCTTTAGGTGAAATCACAGTGTCTTGAGAGTGGAGGTGGTTTAACATTTGGATTACTTTGTTGGTTTTGTTTGTTTTATCCCATGTGATCCCACATTCATGCTTGGAATATGGCACAAGGGTGATTGGATGAAAGAGAAACTTAGTTCAACCCAATCTATGGTCAGGTGGTACATGGAAGTCCCTGACTTGGTTGGTACTATGCATATGTTAATATGTATTATTCTTTGTTGATGATCAATGAACATAAGTGTTGATTTATTGTTGTTTATATGACTAGTTTGTCATGGCTTCATTCTGGTTAAATGTTGGTTACATGCATGGTATATTTCTTATTATATGATGTGCTCTTGATCTAGATCTAATTCATGGTTTGATGACTCATGGTTGATTTATATGAATGCATGTGTTAATCTATGTTTTATTGCAGCTAGTGTGAGAGGGCAGCAAGCCTTCTTGATGAATATCTAATGAACTAATGAAAACAATGAACAAACTATGTATTCATGACCTACAAGTACCATAGTCACAAAGTGTTTGTATAAATGAATAATTTGGACCGCCAACTTCCTAGGGTCGTAACTTTGGCATACGATCTTTGTTTGACTATCATAATACCTTGTTTCGAAGATCTCCATGAGGAGGCCAAAAAAAAAAAAAAAATGTGAAATAGATCCTAACACTTTACAAGGCTATTTGTTTTCCTTGAAAATGTCATTTAGGCCCTCAAAATGGCCTCAAAAGTTTAGGACATAAAAACTAACAAAAATAGAAAGTTGTGTTAAATTTAAGGAAATAAAACTGAAAGGAAATAGTGTTGGGTCAAGTTAGGTTGATAACAGTGTGATCATGTGTCACTGGGTGCTGCATTTAGTTCTGGACATGTGAACCCCATTTTCCATAAGTGTATCTTGGAAATCGGGTCATGTATAGCAACTTTCATCTCATGTTTACCCTAGTGAGTAGGTTAAATTCAGTAATTGTGGGGTGGGGTTTTACAATTGGCTAGTGGGTAGAGTGAGTGCCCCATAGCATCGAGCAAGTGTTTTTGCCATTAAAGTGCCATGTGACTACATGGGGGGAATGGTAAATTGGCATGAGGTTTCATCATTGGTCAGGGAGAATTAACCTTGTTCCAAGAACCAACTTGGTTAATTTGTGACCCAGGACTAGTTTTATTTTACCCCAGCCATGGGGTACCTGACCATATTCCTAAAGGGTATTTAGCTAGTGGGTGACTAAATCCTTTGCATGATGTTGATGGAAGATGCATTCTACATGGTTCTATAATAGAACATGAAGTGGATGGATACATTAGCATAGCTGGCTCATTCAATATTTTCTTGGGATGGAGATTTTTTCAACAAAGTGGACATCTAAGGAAGTCGAGGTGAATACCTCCCTAGCTAAGAGGGAATGTTGATTTTTCGGTAGCTTTGGGAGGTATTCCCCAACTACACAAGTCAGCTAAGAAAGGAAATTAATTTTAATTTTTAAAGTGCTCAAGTCAACCCTAATTGGTCAAGTCGCCCCCACCATGTGAATGGGTGTGACCCTTGGTTGAAACCCACCTATTTTGAATACTATAAATACAAATTAGACCTCCAACATTTTGACAATTCAACTCATCATCACATCATATGTTCTCCTATTCACATGTACGAGATAAAGAGGAATAATTTCTAAAGTTTGACCAACGTTGACTAAGACTTTTCTAAGATCATTTTGACCATCTTTGACCGAGTCTTTCTAGGGAATTTGACCACAGCTAAACGTGGGCTACTTGTTTGCAAGTTTGAGCTAGTCTTAGACTAAATTTTGGCCCCTTTGAGCTGCATTGATTTTTCTATTTTGGCCAGAGTTTGACAGAGTTTTCTAGGCAGTTTGGCTAAGCTTTTTTTGGGCAGTTTGACTGAGTTTTCTATGAAGTTTGAAAGAGCATTTTTGGGTAGTTTGACAGAATTATTCTATTGTTGCAGAAGGCCGAATCTCAACATGTTTGACTAAGTTTGACCCGTGCTGAAATCATGATCTAGGTTGACCAAGCTTGACATAAGAATATCATATTACACTTTTGTTGAAGTGAACAATTTCTCCTAGAAAAGATTCATCGGTTTTCTCACGAGTTTGGGTTTCCCAGGGCAAAAAATTTGTGTATCTTTTGTGCTTGGCTGTCTCTTTTGTGCTTGGTTGTCTCTTTATGATCCTACTATAATTATTGCATTATTATTGATATTTTCTATGTATAATTGCTTAATGATATATGTGACATAAGACAACTTGATTAAGAAATCATTGGAAAGTAATTATCATATCAAAAGATCAATTTCTCTTAAGAAAAATAAAAAAATCACACAAACAATATTTACCAAACTTACAAATTTGGATCATAAATTGTTATTTTTAATGCAAAATTGGATTCAATGCTCTCAAATTCCCTATTGCATTTAGATTGTGCAATGCTAACATTTTATATTTGCAATTCAATTAATCTAAAACGATCCTTGCTATACTTTATGGAGAAAATACCAATATTCCTTCTTTATATTTTCAATGGTAAAAAAAAAAAAAAATCATATAACATTTAGATTACAACAATATCCATATATTAATATTCTAAAAAACAATACAAGTTATTTAATTTTTTCGATCAAAAGGTCAAAAGTTATACTATCTTGAAAAAAAGATTACTTACTTCCATTTTTCTATCGCTTTTTGTGCCTCACTTCGACCAAATTTGTTGGCAAAGAGAGTTGTTGGGCTATGAGACATAAAATTAAATAGTTTACACTTTATTTCTCGAGGGCTACCCAGCCAGATAAGCCAAAATACAAACAAAAAGAGAGAACAGCCTATCAATTTCATATCAAGGTGGCTGATGAGGTAGATGTCGTGGCAGACCAGCAAGAGGAATATTCTTTCTCGTGCAAGTGGAAGTCAATGTGCTCTAGGCAAGCCTCTATTATTTGCAGACATTCATTTTTGTGACGTAGGCTTCTATGGATATTGTCTAGTTGCTCCAAAAATTTTGCCTGGCTTGATTGAATGTCATTGAGATACACCATCATTTCGTTGCGGTCCTCATAGCGGTGGTCGCACATGATGTCCATAGTCGCCTGAATACTCCTCAATTGCTCAACAATTGAGTCCAAGGAGGTTGGCTAGATGACATGTCCTGGGTAGAGGGTTGGGTCCAGAGCGATTCCCTCCTCTCTATATGTGTTTGTTGAGTGCTCTTCACTGGAGGAGGAGCCTCCTCCTGCACAGTCCCCAAGGTGACCCTATTGTCGACCCCCTCTACATGGTCTCCCCATTTATCATTGCATGTCTGCAAGAAGGAGGTCACACATGAACTGAATTGTCCATCATCTCTTGTCCCCTCCGTCACACATGGAAGGGCTTTAGCCAATTATCCTTGCAACAAAAGAACTTTATAGAAGCAACACGATACCAGAACCCCCCTGCCTTCAAAGTCAACACATAGAAGACGAGAACCCAAACAAGAGAGACTGAGGGTACCCCCGTCCTAACCCAACAAATGCAATGGATAAAGAGCAGAGTTTGAAGAAAATACCCCAATGTGACTTATAATGAAACTGGGGCAACCCTGAGCGAAATAATTAATCCCACCAGACACACAAAATTCCCACAAAGCACCCAAGGAAAGTATAAAGAACCCCCCAAGGGAGGCTAGACCACCCACCTAAGGATGACTATTGACTCGCATCACCCAAGGTTTAACAGACCAACTCAGACACTCACAGCCTCAAGGCTAGAACAAGATTCCCATGGAAAATTGAAGACCCCTTCTATCATACAAACAGTTACCTTGAGGGTGAATGTCAAGCCTTCCACCTTGGACCCAAGTAGGGTTGATAGGGAACCTGAAGTTGATACACCGAACCATGCCTCCCACCCAGAGGTAGCTTGTTCTTCGAATGTGGGAGCATCCTTCCAAGCAGCCATACGCCGCTCTGTGAGGCTTGCTCCACCCAAATTGTTGTGCCCGGCTTCCAGGCAAAACTTAGCGAATTGACCCGAGCATCTGAGCCACCTTCCTCATTCCAACCTCAGCCACCCTGGCCTTTTGGATTTCACCACAAGCCTAAATAGATGTCAAAATCAACACCACCCTTCTCCGTTTCTTTTCTCATTGCCTAGTCCATACAATAGGTTTTCCTCTGAGGCCAGATCAAGACTTTAATACATGAACACTCCCAGTGCATTCTTCAATGGGTGGGAAGCCCAGTTGTGTCCCATCTATTGCTTTGCATGAATGACAGGTAGTCAGAGGGGGTGGGGATCCCAAGACCCCCTCATCCAAGGGTTGGTCACCCCCATGCGGGGAATACACGTTATTAAAATTAATGAAAATATCCTAAAAGGATATAATTTATTAATTAAATTTAATTAATTACTTTGATTTTTAACTATTTTTCATACAAAACTTATAAACATGGTATTAAATATATAAAGGGCATGCCTAACGCTCCCTCCCTTAGGAACCCAAGGCTAAAAATTTTATTTAAAAAAATAAAAATTATTTGGTTAATTATATTATTATTTCATCAAGTCATATATCAACAAGTACTACATAATAGCCAGTACCTATCGCTTAGTTTAAATATAGCTAAATTAAAGTAAAATAATTGAATTCAAGTTAGTGTTAAAGGTTAGAATCTAGTCAATTTAGGTTTTACTGATTAGTAGATTGAGGTATTTTCTTAATTGTAACTCTGCATTGTGGCGGTAGAGAATCCAATCTTACCTAGCAACAATAATAATGTCATATTATAGTGATAATATTTTTGTTGAGAAGGTTGTCTAGAAGTTTTTACATTTTCCATTTAAAGTATTAGATAGATATATTTTAAAGGATATATGTTCTTGTTATATATATGTGTGAAAGATAGGTTGAATATATTCCTTAAAAAATATAGATATTAAAAATGAAATTGTTTTATTTACTTGGTTATTTGTTATTTGAATTGATAACCATTTGAATTTATTATTATTATTTTTTTATTGGTTTCTTATTGATTTTTTTCCTTGGAAAAAATCGTAACATTCCATTAAGTATGAAAAGTTACATTCCGTAAACGCAAATCCTGCATATTCAAAAACATGATTCAGAGTCTGACTTTTACTGACTATTGAAAACATAACCAAAGAGTGCATCTTATGTAGTGTTGTAATGTCCATACATATCAGGTATATACAACAATAATTGTACTTGTATATAGTCCATAAAGAAGCATAGATAAAAAAATATATATCACAAAAAGATAGTAACATAATAATGTGTGGATTGTGTTTCGAGTTTCCAGACTACCTTCCGTGAATCCAACTAGTGAAAACATGACCAAAGAGTGCATTATATGTAGTGTTGTAGTGTCCATACATATAAGGTATATATAGAAAAACCCTGTAGTTGTAGATAGTCCATAAAGAAGCATAGATCCACAAATAATATCACAAAAAGATAGAAACATTTTTTATTGTAGCTGTATATAGTCCATAAAGTAGTGTAGATCCATAAAGAATATCACAGAAAGATAGAAACATAAGAGTGTTGATTTCGTTATGGATTTCTAGTCATCCTTTCGTTAAAGGACGATGCAAATATTCATGCGCCTTTGCACCTAAAAGTTCTGAAATCTTCCAAATGCTTAAATTTTGTTCAACACCTGCCTTAGATGGTGTGTCTACCACTATGTTCCTGTCCCTGTAGATATGGCAGCATGTGATATTATCAAAAGAGAATTTTAAATGTATAATTTCCTCCATAATAGGTAGCAGTGTGTGATTATGGCATCTTTGAGTTTTATTGAACAAGTTAATAATATTCATAGAACCACCATAAATATGTAGTGAATTGTATTCCTTCTCAATTGGAAAACGGAGGAGTGGTTTTAGTGAGAGCATCTCTGCATAGTTGTTTGTGCCCTAGCCCAAACCAATCTGAGATTTATAGAATTGACAAAAATAGAGTAGTTTTAATGAGAGAATATTTGCATAGTTGTTTGTGCCCCAGCTCAAACCAATTTGAGATTTATAGAAGTAATGTTCATGGAGATACATGATCAACCCACCTCCACATACTTCGTCATCTTGAGAGGCACGATCAAAAAATGCCTAGGGAAGGGAGTAGTTTATAGATTCTTTTAAAATAATTCTAGGAATCTATGAAGTATCCGTGGAAGGTAGGTGGGAGAAAATTATGAGACTTTGAGCAGCCACGTGATCATGGGAAGTGACTTGGTCCTGAAAGGTTACTGATTTCTTATTGATATTAAGTAAAATTCTATATCTTTTTTACTATAATTTAATTTATTTGTTAAAATTCATTTCATTCTCATGCACTTGAACTAAAATTTGTAATAAACAATAAATACCAAGGTAATATAAACAAGTGGTTTTTATTTTTAAAACATTTATATCAACTAAATGAATCTATATTGATTTTTTAAAGTGTCTAACTATTATATATATATATATATATATATATATATAATTTATAGTTTGAATCAATTTTCACTTAATTATTAATGAGTTTATCCCTTTTTTCTTTTTGAAGGATAAAACCCATAATTTTATTCATTGGGAATGATAGACTGACATTCTATAGACACACTTATGAATTTAGAAATCAGATTAGATGCATATTGCATTCAAAGATATAAGCATTTTGACTCATGAAATAGTAAATAAAACAAAATACAGTAAAAATTGCATTAAAATGCCAAAGTTACTTTTGTGAAACATCACTAAGCTTCTCGTTTTTGTTTTTCTTCTTCTGGACTTTTTTCTAACCCCTAGGGTTGGGATCGAAAATTACCATTGCCATATAAATACCCTATATCAACAAGTCACTTTTTTATCTGAGTCTGAAATCTCATAATTATGTGTTCTCTTTGTTCCATCTGCACCTAGAATGTTGTGTATTTACTCATTCTACTACCATGCAACTTGGATCATTGCTAGTTCAATACCTTTCTCAGAAATACTTTCTGTTCTCTATCGATTCTTAGTTCCCCTAACTACTAGTGTGCCATGTTGGTTCTGTACATCCACGTTTGAAGGGTTCCCCATCTTTTCTTCTTCCTCTTCTTATGAAATGCGAGGATCTGAAACCTACCTTCTCTTTGGCTTTTGGGACTGCCTCTTTTTCCCTTTTACGACTTTCTTAGCCTTTAGACATGTGTTTTGCAGGTGTCCTATTTGAAAATAGATACGACAGCTGAATGTTTTATTTCCAAAATCTAGTGATTGGGTCCACCGAAGATTATTATGATTCAGGTGAATACAATTAGGTAGACATTTACTAAGGTTTACCTCTAGACAAATTTTGAAAAAAGTGAAAATTCCTTTTTCAGTCCTTTCTAGATCCATCTTTATGAACTTTCGTAGTGTATTTCCAATTTTGTCTAATACTTTGTAATGCCAAAAATGAAGAGGGAGGTTGTGTAGTCTCACCCATACCAATAATTTTTAGACCACCATTGTGGTAGCATCGAATTCTGAAAACCATGGAGTTATGAAGAGCCATGCTCTGCCCCAAAACCATGGCCCTCATTTAGAGTGAATTCTAGATCCTTCTGTGTATCAAATTGGAAAATAAAGAATCCATTGGAGCATAAGTAAATATCGCAGTTAGGGGCCAAAGTGGTGAATACCCACTAATGTAGATCCTTTTATTTGGGCCAGAACCCATTGAATTTGCAAATAATAGCTCTAGATTGGAGAACATTGAAAAGGCCATTTAGTTATGGTAGACTAACTGCCATAGCAGGTGCCTATTCCATATGTTCAATGTTGTAAGGTCCTGTTGTGCCCTACAACAACCCCCCATTTCATAACATTTTCATTCACAAACAATTAACATATGAAATGGGTCCCTTTTAAAAATTTAATTGGCATTAATGAATTTGTTCAAAAAAGGTACGATAATCAAACGAATTTGTGAATGAGAGCCTTTTTGAATAAATATCAAGCAATTTTTGGTTAATGCAAAAAAGCAATCGCAAGATCGCATGACGCAATAACAAGAGAAACACATTTAAATATCACCTTGGTCCTTGCCGATGCGATATCGCTATCGGCGATCGACGGTATTCAATGCACACACAAAAAGAGCACATATCTTACACCCCGATGCGATGTGATATCGGCAATCGGTTATCGGCGCTGCCTCTTGTGGAAAAACGCCTTAAGTTATAAGCCCCGACCCGATGCGATATCACTATCGGTAGTCGGCGGAATCCCAAACACTTTCACAGGACGCGCAGGTCTTTTCCCCGATGCGATGTTATATCGCAATCGGAAGTCGGCAAATCATTTGACATACATCTGGTAATGTGCTCATGCGCTAATTCGATGCGATGTCGCAATCGGCATTCGCCAAAACAGCTCCCAAATGATAGTATCACTTACACCCCCAATGCGATGTGATGACGTGTAATGATGATTAGAGTTCTTAAAAGGTGATTGCTTCAAGCTTTTAAGTTATATTTAAATCCGGTTGATAAAGCACAGATTTCAAAATGCCGTTAAATACAGGGATAAGGTAATGCATGCGTATTTAAAACTTTGCCCCTTCGATTTAACGAACATTTACGATTAGACCTTTAAAAAATCTGTTGCACGCTTTAAGGGGTCATTCAGCTTAATAACGATGTAATGGTCATTTATGGAGCTGCAGGCCGTAAAATCACCATCATTGCATCTGCGGTGTCTTCTTAAATAATTAGATCCGCAGCCCCTTTTAGAATTGATCTTGCCACGCTTCAAGTGATATATCTTTCCCGTTATGGATTGTCATTGTTATTTCCTCGTTACGATTTCTCTTGCATTTGTGTAGAGTTCAGCTGTCGACAGAAGCCTGAACATGATGGGGAAGAAGTTCAAGAAGGCTACGGGTTCTACTGCAGCACCCGTCGCAGGTCAAGCTGCCACAGTTTCAAAGAAAGGCCTAATCTCAGATACTACATGCACCGGTCTTCCTAGCACTACATGGCAGGGTACATATAATCTGTTAGAAGCCGAGCAACCGGCGAAGACAGTGACAGAGGCTAGCGTGGATGAACAAAGGAAGTCTGATGCAACTCTCAAAGACTTGGCCGACTCCTTTTTGCACAGAATAGCAGCAAGAGAGCAGGTCCTACCTTTCACTGATGTGGTACCCTGGGCGATCGAGGAAATTCCTCTCACTGATAGAACTTTTCATACAAGGGATGGAAGGATTTTCGGGTCGTTCAAGCTTGATGACCTGAGGCAAATGTATCATTTGCCTGAACCGGAGCTAGTCTATAACAGAGCTTTCATGGAGAAGTTCGCGAACGAGAATGAATCACCATCCGAACCCCTCCGAGATTGGAGGCAGAACCCAGCCAAACACAAGCATGAAAGTTCGGGTAAGTACTCCAATGCTTCTTTGGCTTCTCCCTATTGCTATGCGGGGATTATGATGTGTAGATTGTGGGGATTACATGACTCCGCTAATATCCATATTGACATGGTTCCCCTAATGGAAGCAGCTGTCAATAGTACAATTATGGATTGGGCCACTATTCTGTCTGATAAGTTGGTCATAGCTGTTCGTGAATTTAGAGCCAAAACCATAGTCAGCGAAAGGAAAATCCCACCGTTTTATTACTCTGCTTACATTATGGATACCCTGTGTTTTAATTCTGAGTTTCCTGTCCTCGGATGGAGATGGACCACCCATGATCCAACACCCATCCATTTGTACCATCGGAAATTGTGGAAGTCCTCTTACAAGGACCATTTGTATCAAATTTGCAATGGTTTCATGGTGCCCATTCACTATTCTATTTTCGACAGACCTATCCCAAGAATTTCTCATGAAGCTTCTTTTGACTTACCAGCCTTAGCAAATTGGTTCGGGGAAGAGCATTTCACCTATATTAGAGTTTTTGGAAGCAAAGCTAGGCCACACGTTCTCCCTTTATACATCCCAGACAAACTGTTAGCCCGGGAAATCTGCTACCAGATTATGTCCGAGAGTGTCACACAAACTCTCAAAGAGGAGAAGAAAAGAGGTTGGCCCTCTTTTCCTTTAAGAATTGGAGTTTATACTTTACTTAACTACAAGCATGCAGAAAAAGAAGCAACAAAACTCCAAATGATATCCCTGGCCACTATCCCAAACAGACTCTATGATTCAAACAAGACTGCTTTCATTGCCCTGGAACAGGCCAAACTGTCAAAGATTGTCCATCAAGAAGACGTGTTTGATGACCTGTTCGTAGGTGCCGGTTCAATAAGCCAAACCAAACAGCTTGCTGCAGTAAGATACAATGATGTGGCGTTAACTGAGTTTAATAAACTTAGAGAGCAGAGGTTGCAAACTCTGCCTCTAGATTTATTATCCACAACCCCAGCATCTTCTTCAAGCGAGCCTGGTCGGCAGCAGATACGTTCACCTCCTGTTACAACTAAAGAACAGGGTAAACATCAGGAGGAAAGGCAAAACAAGCTGCAGGCAGAAAGGCAGAAAAAGGAGCAGTTAGAAAGGCAGCAAAAGGCACAGAAGGATCAAGAGCAAAGAAAGCAGAAAGAGATAGAGGAACAGAGGAAGAAGAAAGAAGAAGAGAAAGCAAAGAAAGAACGGGAAGATAGGCAGAAAAAGGAATTGGAGGAGCAGCAGAGGGCAGAACAAGAAAAAGAACGGAGCAAAGCCCACACAGAGCAACATGAGCAAACCTCCACTGATCCTGAATTGATTAAAGAATGGAACCAATTCGATTCCATTATCAGTGGTAAGGAAGCCTCCAAAGACTCAGACACCTCTAAAACAAGCAATGCTCGCGATACTACTTCTTCTCAGGTTCTAGAAAGAACCAGCGGCCCACCCCTTTCACAGGATGTCGAGGTAATCACTCAAGACCCGTCCGATCAAGTTGATCTCCAGGTGGAAGAAATTCCTCCCCTGGATATTTTCTACAGCCCAAAGCATAGAGCCATTGTTAGGCGCTCTAGGAAGAGACGAAGGCTTGATCAACCTTCTATTTCTCCTGAGCAAACAGTCACGGGCAATGTGGTCTGGAAAGGGGAATTGGACCCCTCCGATGATCTAACTAAGCTATCGCAATTCGCGGGAGCCTATTCGGCAGCAACTATCGACAAAGCATCAGAGGTAAGTCTTATGTTAAAGACTAAGGACCATGAAATTTATGCATTACAGGCAGAAGTAATTGAGGCGAAAAACAAGGCAGCACAAGTAGAAGAGCAGTTGCTGGCTCAACAGCAAGAAAACAATTTGTTAACCCAGCAGCTGCAAATCGAAAAACAGAGCGCAGTCCAGAGGCAGAATGAATTGTCAGAGACATTGGCACAGTTGAGAATGGTGAATGAGCTGATAATGAAATCGAAAGATGAGCAAATAGATCAGCTATCGGCACAGCTCGAAAGCATCAAGGACGCCCAGAGTGTTAACGATTTCAGAGCAGAGGCAACTCGAATAAATGGCGCATTAATATCTCAGATCAGGCTCTTATTCCGACAACTTACTGACGCTGAGTCATTATGCGAAACATCCACAGCAGTATGTCAGCAGATAGAGAAAGCCAGAAATGAGCTAGATCAGGCCGAAGATACCATATCCGAATATCTTGAGTGGCAAGATTCTGAAGAAGGGAAAGTGGCAAACTTGCCCCGAATTTATGAAGCGTACAAGGACATACTCTTCATGGAATGGAACACCCAGGTAATGAAAGCGGAAAGGGCGGCCTCAAGATGTAAAATGATTGCCAGCAACATGATCAATCTAGTCAACGACACACTCTATCTGGCAAACATGATCTCCCAGTGCACACCTGGAAGCATAACAACAGCAAACATGCTTGAGCAGAGAAATTATCCTGATCTGGAGAAACAAGGAAGGTTAATCGCTGGAGTAAATACTTTAACCTCTGACGCATACTGGCTCTTTCTGATTAAACCACACTCTCAAAGGTCGGCTCTCAACTGTTTAACAGATGCCCTCTGATACCTGATTTCCGACATTCAGGATGCCACATATGATGCCCAACTAACTTCACGTCTCAACACTCCACCAGAAGTAGAGCCAATGCTGGCGATATGTCAGCAAAGGAGTAAAGGCAAAGAGACCACCGAATGAAGCATCGCCGCCGACTGCCAGATTGCCAGAAAATATGATGATATTTGTTAATGCCAATTTAGTAGCTTTTCAATTTTTTTTTAGATATTTAGATTAGCATAGTATTTATAGACCCTTTCATTGTTTTGGAAAGGGTCGTAAAATTTTGTAACAGACTTAAAAGCTTAAGTTTGCACTACTGTGCTTCAGCCTATATTCTTTTGTGAAATTCGACCAATAGTTCTTAATTTAACGAGAAGGCTGTTATATTCAATTGTGCACTATTGTCTCTTGTTTGGAATGCTTTCTGGTTTGAAGGAAGAACTGCGACATAGCGATTGATACACTGGATTGTTGAGCAGCTTACATGGTACTTTTATCTGCATCTGCATTCTTTCTTTTTATATGAATTGCTGTGTTATTATCTTTGCTATTGTTGAATACATGTATGCGATATAACAACAAATCTTCATTTCATTTCACTATTGAATGTTTTGTGATTTGTTATCTCTTTTAATCATGCGTGTGTCAATAATATAAATGAATAAGTGTAGTAATTCGCTATTATCGCTCTGCATAACTAATTATGCAGAGCAATCTTAAATGATTTAAACCTCTATGCTTTAGTGTTAGAGTCATCTATATGCCTGCCTTAAAGCATAGATTATCAAACGCTACGCTTTGAAAGATTGATAAGACCCCGGGATAGATTTTAGTTGTTATATTCTTGCTAATAGTTTAAGTCCATCGCTTATCGCTAGAATAGTTTATAAGTCACTCATCCATCCCATTTATCTATATTTCTGGGAAACTGGTCCCATTATCCCCAGTCGGAGCCACTATTCCAAACGGAAAAGGAGCTGCACTAAGGTCCGGACCGGGTGGTTTCCCCCAATGTTGTTGCAACGATTTTCGGGGCATCAACATTTTTGGCGCTAGAAGGAGGGCATCGACTGTGAATGGCAAGCAAACCCAAATCTGTAAGCCATTCTAAGAGTAATTCTCCCTCCAAATCCCCTCCTGCTTCTCAATCCCATGCTGGTTCTCCAGCACACAATCGAGAAGAAGGAGAATCAACCACCACTACTCAATCCCATCATATCCCAGAACAGCTAAGTCTTGAATCTCCTGAAGTCTAGTCTCTAATCCATAAACTTCAGAGCTTCTCGATCTCACCATAGAAATCTGAGATATCAGAAAGCAGTGCGACTTCGCAGTTCAACCTCACTCATCCTCTTACCAGACTTCAGAGCGAAAAACTTGGTATTGAACCCACTGAGTTTCCTTTACCCAAAAGGAAAAAGCCAAAGAAAAATACTGAAGGATCTGATAGTGGGGATTTTTCTTCCACATCCTCCATTTCATCTCCTCATCTGCAAAGTCAACCACCCACTCCTCCATTACATATTGTTGTTCATCAGGGAACAGGAGCCTCAATATCCCAACCTATTCACTCTTCATCTTTGATACCTCCCCAAACATCTGGAATTCCAACAGTAGTGTCAACCACTGTCGCTAGCATAATGGCAGACCCATGGACTAGGCCAGGTGCGGTCAACATGCCTGGACCATTGCATGATCTACCAGATGCTCCCGAAAAATGGCTGCCTAAATTTAATCCAGTTAATGGAACCCAAGCTGAAGAACATATTAACAATTTTATATTAGCAGTTAACTTAAAAGGAGTGACAGAGCAAGATGTTGTTGTAAGACTCTTCCTCTATACCTTACAAGGATCAGCAGGATCCTGGTATTTTTCCTTACCTGCTAGTTCAATTACCAGTTGGAACACATGCCAAGAGCAGTTCCTTACCAAGTATGGAGATGATAGGTCCTTAGCTACTTTGATAAACGATCTCTCCAATCTAAGGATAGAGCACAGGGAACCAATAAAGGAGTTTAATGCCAGATTTAATAAACTCCTGAATAAAATCCCTACCGATTCTAAACCAAGTGAACAAATCCGAAGAGAATGGTATATTACCGCCCTACCTGCCAACATAGCTATTTTTGTAGACAGGGCTGGGAAACCTACCTTAGCTGAAAACATGAAAGAAGCACTTGCTGTTGAAAAGCGCATTAATGCTCTTGAGAAGAAAGCTGCTCTAGAAGACCGAAAAGCTAAAAAAGTCTCGTTTAAAGAAGATTCCAAGAAGAAAACCCCAAAGGACCCCTATGACATGGAAGGTTTACAAAAGGTCCTTAAAACATTGTCTAACGAAATGGTTGACATCAAGAAGCAGGTGGCCGAAACCTAAAAATAAAAGACCATTTAGAACTTACAAGAAAACTGAATCGAAGCCGCCTAATGTTATATCCAATGCAGACTCAGACCAAGAAGAAGAGGAAGAGGAAACAACTTTACAAACCGATGATGAAGAAGAAGTAGCTGAATGCCATGGAATGTGGGATTTTATACTCCCAAACTCTGATACAGAGAATGAAGAAGAAGCCTTTCCGGTTACTACAAGAAGTAAAAGTACTTCCGAACCTGCTCAGGCAACATCGAAGAAAAGAAGTGCAGGTGCTTCTACAGCAAAAGAAAAAGTTCCTCCTAAGAAATCGCCTGTAGTAGCTCCCCAAAATCAGCCTTCAACTTCTAACTCTCCTTCAACATCTAAGACATTAGTAATATCTAATTCAATGGAATATAACATTGTTGATGACATGAAGAAAACTAAGGCAAATATAACTATGTTTGAGCTTAGCAAATTAAAACATCAACAAAAGTTACTTCTCAAAGAATTGAATGTTGTTCCCTCTACTCCTCTTCCCAGTACAAGAGCTGCCAACGATCAAGGCCAACCTCCTACAGGTCTGGTTGAAGCTACTGATTCAGTTCTGATTGGAGATAAATCAAATTCTCACACTCCACCCTTCCTGCTGACGTATGAGATTTATAATAGAAACCTGCACAACTGTTTAATTGATTCAGGGGCTTCATCTAATATAATGCCAGCTTCAGTTTGCTCTAAGCTAAATATTGAACCCCAAAAGTCTGCCACTCATATTATGCAGTTGGATAGGACTAAAGTGCAGGTTGTTAGAGAAATTAATTCTGTAACCATCAGGTTATCTGCCGATCCTAGGGTTGTACAAAGAATAGATATTTTGATCGCCGACATACCTGAATTCTACGGCTTAATTCTGAGCAGAGATTGGTCCGAAAAACTGCATGGGTACATTTCCACTGATTGGTCACATATGTGGCTTCCCTACAAAGGCAAGCCTAATCAAATCAGGATTGATCGTGAGAAACATATGACCCACACAGTAACTGACTTCGAACAAGAAAACCAGCCTGTTGCGTTCAACAACAACATTTTGGGGAATTATTCGTCAGAATCATTCTTCGGCAACTTTGTTGCCCAACCTTCTCCTTTTTCAGTTAATCATTGTACATCTTAGATTGAGAATTTTTCACAAACAGATTTGTCTAGATGTTTTAATGATGATGAAAAAGCTGTAAATTTGTCTGTTAATACTCCTTTGTTTTGGTCTTTATATTTTGATGGCTCTAAGTCCAGCGAGGGCTCAGGAGCAGGTTGCATTTTGGTTAGTCCGCAAGGAGAAAAGACAATGCTGTCCTGTAGACTAGAATTTGAGTGCACCAATAATACAGCCGAATACGAAGCTTTGGTCCAAGGATTATATAAGGCGATCGGCCTTAAAGTCCAATATCTTAAAGTGTTCGGTGATAGTGAGATCATTGTTAAGCAGGTAAGGAATGCAATTCATTGCCTCTCAAGCCACCTTAAGCATTATCAATCGCTAGTGCAAGATCTCACCTCACATTTTTCAGCATTCAATATTTCCTCAATTCCGAGGTCACAGAATTCAGCAGCCGACTTACTAGCCAATGTAGATTCCAAACTTCTGCCTTCTGAAGACTATAGCCTTGATAGATTTTCTGTAGAATTAATTTTTAGGCCTTCAGTTCCTGATAATATCACTAATTGGAGGGTTTTCAACCACGATGAGGATATCTTACAATTCTTAACCTCTGAAAAATCCTATGACAATCAAATCATTGAAGAAGATGAGCATGATTCCCAAATGAAAAGAACATCTCAAGGGAACGCGATCCCTAAGCCTGTGGTAAAGCTCGAAGACCTTTATGACATTAAAGACAGGTTCAAACCTGTAATTAATGCAAAACTCCAAAGCTCTACCTTAAGGTTTGAATTGATTAATTTGGGAACTGAGCAAGCTCCTCAAAATATCAACTTAGGATTAGGACTTTCTGTAGAAGAAAAGGAAGCATTTGTTAAACTGTTAAAGAAAAACAAACAGGTTTTTGCTTGGAAGTATGATGACCTCAAGACATATGACACATCTATCATCCAGCATACTATTCCTATGCTTCCCGATCAGAAGCCGATTCAGCAGAAGTTAAGGAAAATCCTCCCAAATTTGGAGAGCCAGATAAAGTCGGAACTTAACAAGCTTTTAAAAGCCAAGATTATTTTTCTTGTCCGACATTCAAATTGGGTCTCTAATATGGTACCAGTCAGGAAGAAAAATGGCGACATCCGAATTTGTATCGATTTCAGAAACTTGAATAAAGCGAGCTTGAAAGATAACTTCCCATTGCCTACTATGGAGCAGATCCTCCAATCAGTAGCAGGATCTGAATTAATGTCCTTTCTTGATGGATTCTCAGGATATAACCAAGTTCTAGTTCATCCTGATGACCAACTCAAAACCACATTCAGAACAAAATGGGGAACATATGCATATCAAAAAATGCCTTTTGGACTCATAAATGCAGGAGGGACGTTCCAGAGAGCTATGGATACAACCTTTAGAGGGTTGATTAACCGAACAGTAGTCGTCTACCTTGATGATATTACTGTGTATTCTAAAAAGAGATTTAATCATTTGCATGACTTGAATCAGATTTTTCAGCGATGCAAAAGATATGGCATCTCTCTCAACCCAAAAAAGTCTTTCTTTGCTCTTGACCAAGGTAAGCTTTTAGGCTTTATTGTATCTAAAGATGGCATTTATATAGATCCTGATCGGATTAAGGAAATTTCTGAAATCCCTTTTCCACACAACAAAAAAGTGATGCAGTCATTTTTGGGTCAGATTAATTTCATCAAACGATTTGTTCCAGATTTTTCGCAGATAGTATTACCACTCCAGACGATGATTAAGAAAAATTCAACCTTCAGGTGGGGATCAGAAGAAAAACATGCTTTTGATGTTATCAAGCAATCAATAATCACTGCCCCAGCCTTGAATACTCCAAATTTTTCTAATCATTTTACGTTGTATACCATCGCATCCGACTTATCTTACGCTGCAGTACTCACGCAATTAAATGATGACAATTTGGAAGCGCCCATCTCCTTCTTTAGTTCAAACTTTCAGGGCGCCGAGTTAAATTATTCTGACGTTGAGAAACAAGCTTTTGCTGTGTTTAAGGCAGTCAAGCATTATCGACCCTTTCTTTTAAAAACCCATACTAAAGTAATAGTTCCTTTCCCGGCAGTCAGGCAACTATTAATTCAGAAAGAATTGGGTGAAAAAAGGGCAAACTGGGTCGCAGCGCTCCAAGAGTATGACCTAGAAATAAAGCCAGCAAAGATTGTTAAAGGCCAAGGTTTTTGCAGGATATTGGCAGGAGCATCTAACATTCCGGAATCAAGCGATACAGATCAAACCCAAGAAGTTAATCAGATAAGTGCTACAGATTCCGAATCTCAATATGCAGATTTAATCTTTTATTTAAAGAATGGTTATGCACCTCCAAATTTGTCTTACAAAAACAAAAGGGCCATTAGATTAAAAGCGAAGAATTTCTCGATTATTAATGATGTACTTTTCAAAAGAAATTATGATTATGTTCTATTAAGATGTCTTGAAAAACCTGAGGCTCAAAAGGTTTTGCAGGAGCTACATGACGGACCGGCAGGAGGACATTTTGGAGCTGATACAACAGCTCATAAAGTTATTCATGCTGGTTACTATTGGCCTACTTTGTTTAAAGACGCTCACGAGTATGTAAGGAAATGTCTCAAATGCCAAACTTCTGGTGGAAGACAACAAAAACCAGCTTTCCCTTTGCAACCAGTCAACATTGAACAGCCTTTTGAACAATGGGGATTGGACATCATTGGAGAAATCAATCCACCTTCTTCCAGGCAACATAAATATATCCTTACAGCCACCGATTACTTTACAAAGTGGGTAGAAGCAGTTCCGTTAAAGACAGCAAACTCTGAGGCTATCATTGAATTTATAGATCAGTTCATCATTACCAGGTTTGGTGTTCCAAATGCTCTTGTCTTTGATAATGCTTCTTATTTCTCAGGTAATGCAATCATTGATTTCACTATCAAAAGAGGGTTTAAATTAAAGTATTCTGCTAATTACTACCCTCAGGGTAATGGCCTAGCAGAATCAACTAATAAAAACCTAATCAAAATTATTAAGCGAACAATCGAAGAGAATCATAGGAACTGACATAAATCCTTAGTATTTGCATTATGGGCCGATAGGATAACACAGAAAGCCTCCATAGGAACCTCTCCGTTTAAACTTGTCTATGGAAAAGAAGCAATTATACCAACCAATCTTCTTCTTCCCTCTCTAGCCCTAGTGCAATTTATCGAGGAAACTCCTTCTTCCTCTATCCAGCTCAGATATGATCAAATTCTCAAACTTGAAGAGGAAAGGGAAAAGGCCAAGGTTACACACGCCAAACATCAGCAAGTCATTAAAGCAGCTTTTGATCTAGCCTCATCTAGTCCTAAACAATTCCAAGTCGGCGATCTAGTTCTGAAATGGGACAAAGCCCATGAAGACAAAGGTAAACACTCCAAGTTTCAGAAACTATGGCTTGGACCATTTCAGATCTGTGAAAAGATAGGCCATTCAACCTTTATACTGCAAGATTTATCAGGGATGAGAGATTCTCTCCCTGTTAATGGTCTAATCTTAAAGAAATTCTGTAATTGAGGAGGTAATCCCTTCTCCTTATAGTTTGATAGATTTTTATAGTTTGTAGGATTTGTAGAAAATAAGGGTGTAGGATATCTTCCATTGACCTTTTGCTGTAGTCAAAAGTTGTCTCGCTGGGGCACTATCAATATTTGCTTTTGGATAATAGAATCCTAAAACAAGAAAGATCATTTCTAGGAAATTAGATATCTTTTTATTTTGAGATCGCAGTCTTACTTTGTAAACTTCTCTCAAAACGTAAAAGTTCTATGAGTCATTCTGAGTCTTTTAAAAATTGGTCTCCAAAGGTTATCTATGTTAAGATAGAAGCTAATCCATCTTCAGCATCTTTAACCCTTAATCTGTCATCCATTTACTCTCAAAGAGAAAATTGTTCATCCCATTCACTAAAGTTTATGATTACTCAGAGTGTAATTCTAAAATATAAAGATTAAAGATAAGAGGTCTTATTACAAGCCTGCTTACCATGTTCATAGGAAAATAATTTAACTGACATTACCAAAACTGCATATCAAACAGGGTAATGGCTTGAAATTACAAGACAAGGGGTCTCATCATGAGCCAGCTTGTTCAGTTAGATTACTACCAGTGAATGGCATTGTCAACAGCTGGCCACCAAACCAGGACAATGGCTTTTTATCTTAAACAAAGAAGAAAAGAAAATGAAGTACAAAATATGCAAACATGTTTTGAATTCATTATGTTTAGTCACACTCTTAAGTGAATGGAACAATGGACAACAGCATGGTTAAAAGGTAACCCTGCCGAGACTATAAACGTTTGCTGGCAGCAGAGGCTCTACCTATGACAGAGGAGTTTACTTTAAAAGCTGATTTGGGAAAAGTTTTCTGTTTTACCATTATAAACCATTAAAGACCTGTTTTAAAACTTAGAATGCATTTATTTTCTTTACAAAAAGAGGAAGTCAACAGAAGAATTCTACTTTATTCAGAATCAATAGATATCTAGTTATATTAGAAATTTTCTTTCCCTTATAGAGATTCTATTTGAAAAAGTTTAAGTATTTTTATCAGTCCAGAGATAACTGGTTCTACCAACGAATCGCCAATTGTTGTGCCCTACAACAACCCCCCATTTCATAACATTTTCATTCACAAACAATTAACATATGAAATGGGTCCCTTTTAAAAATTTAATTGGCATTAATGAATTTGTTCAAAAAAGGTACGATAATCAAACGAATTTGTGAATGAGAGCCTTTTTGAATAAATATCAAGCAATTTTTGGTTAATGCGAAAAAGCAATCGCAAGATCGCATGACGCAATAACAAGAGAAACACATTTAAATATCACCTTGGTCCTTGCCGATGCGATATCGCTATCGGCGATCGGCGGTATTCAATGCACACACAAAAAGAGCACATATCTTACACCCCGATGCGATGTGATATCGGCAATCGGTTATCGGCGCTGCCTCTTGTGGAAAAACGCCTTAAGTTATAAGCCCCGACCCGATGCGATATCGCTATCGGTAGTCGGCGGAATCCCAAACACTTTCACAGGACGCGCAGGTCTTTTCCCCGATGCGATGTGATATCGCAATCGGAAGTCGGAAAATCATTTGACATACATCTGGTAATGTGCTCATGCGCTAATTCGATGCGATGTCGCAATCGGCATTCGCCAAAACAGCTCCCAAATGATAGTATCACTTACACCCCAATGCGATGCGATGACGTGTAATGATGATTAGAGTTCTTAAAAGGTGATTGCTTCAAGCTTTTAAGTTATATTTAAATCCGGTTGATAAAGCACAGATTTCAAAATGCCGTTAAATGCAGGGATAAGGTAATGCATGCGTATTTAAAACTTTGCCCCTTCGATTTAACGAACATTTACGATTAGACCTTTAAAAAATCTGTTGCACGCTTTAAGGGGTCATTCAGCCTAATAACGATGTAATGGTCATTTATGGAGCTGCAGGCCGTAAAATCACCATCATTGCATCTACGGTGTCTTCTTAAATAATTAGATCCGCAGCCCCTTTTAGAATTGATCTTGCCACGCTTCAAGTGATATATCTTTCCCGTTATGGATTGTCATTGTTATTTCCTCGTTACGATTTCTCTTGCATTTGTGTAGAGTTCAGCTGTCGACAGAAGCCTGAACATGATGGGGAAGAAGTTCAAGAAGGCTGCGGGTTCTACTGCAGCACCCGTCGCAGGTCAAGCTACCACAGTTTCAAAGAAAGGCCTAATCTCAGATACTACATGCACCGGTCTTCCTAGCACTACATGGCAGGGTACATATAATCTGTTAGAAGCCGAGCAACCGGCGAAGACAGTGACAGAGGCTAGCGTGGATGAACAAAGGAAGTCTGATGCAACTCTCAAAGACTTGGCCGACTCCTTTTTGCACAGAATAGCAGCAAGAGAGCAGGTCCTACCTTTCACTGATGTGGTACGCTGGGCGATCGAGGAAATTCCTCTCACTGATAGAACTTTTCATACAAGGGATGGAAGGATTTTCGGGTCATTCAAGCCTGATGACCTCAGGCAAATGTATCATTTGCCTGAACCGGAGCTAGTCTATAACAGAGCTTTCGTGGAGAAGTTCGCGAACGAGAATGAATCACCATCCGAACCCCTCCGAGATTGGAGGCAGAACCCAGCCAAACACAAGCATGAAAGTTCGGGTAAGTACTCCAATGCTTCTTTGGCTTCTCCCTATTGCTATGCGGGGATTATGATGTGTAGATTGTGGGGATTACATGACTCCGCTAATATCCATATTGACATGGTTCCCCTAATGGAAGCGGCTGTCAATAGTACAATTATGGATTGGGCCACTATTCTGTCTGATAAGTTGGTCATAGCTGTTCGTGAATTTAGAGCCAAAACCATAGTCAGCGAAAGGAAAATCCCACCGTTTTATTACTCTGCTTACATTATGGATACCCTGTGTTTTAATTCTGAGTTTCCTGTCCTCGGATGGAGATGGACCACCCATGATCCAACACCCATCCATTTGTACCATCGGAAATTGTGGAAGTCCTCTTACAAGGACCATTTGTATCAAATTTGCAATGGTTTCATGGTGCCCATTCACTATTCTATTTTCGACAGACCTATCCCAAGAATTTCTCATGAAGCTTCTTTTGACTTACCAGCCTTAGCAAATTGGTTCGGGGAAGAGCATTTCACCTATATTAGAGTTTTTGGAAGCAAAGCTAGGCCACACGTTCCCCCTTTATACATCCCAGACAAACTGTTAGCCCGGGAAATCTGCTACCAGATTATGTCCGAGAGTGTCACATAAACTCTCAAAGAGGAGAAGAAAAGAGGTTGGCCCTCTTTTCCTTTAAGAATTGGAGTTTATACTTTACTTAACTACAAGCATGCAGAAAAAGAAGCAACAAAACTCCAAATGATATCCCTGGCCACTATCCCAAACAGACTCTATGATCCAAACAAGACTGCTTTCATTGCCCTGGAACAGGCCAAACTGTCAAAGATTGTCCATCAAGAAGACGTGTTTGATGACCTGTTCGTAGGTGCCGGTTCAATAAGCCAAACCAAACAGCTTGCTGCAGTAAGATACAATGATGTGGCGTTAACTGAGTTTAATAAACTTAGAGAGCAGAGGTTGCAAACTCTGCCTCTAGATTTATTATCCACAACCCCAGCATCTTCTTCAAGCGAGCCTGGTCGGCAACAGATACGTTCACCTCCTGTTACAACTAAAGAACAGGATAAACATCAGGAGGAAAGGCAAAACAAGCTGCAGGCAGAAAGGCAGAAAAAGGAGCAGTTAGAAAGGCAGCAAAAGGCACAGAAGGATCAAGAGCAAAGAAAGCAGAAAGAGATAGAGGAACAGAGGAAGAAGAAAGAAGAAGAGAAAGCAAAGAAAGAATGGGAAGATAGGCAGAAAAAGGAATTGGAGGAGCAGCAGAGGGCAGAACAAGAAAAAGAACGGAGCAAAGCCCACACAGAGCAACATGAGCAAACCTCCACTGATCCTGAATTGATTAAAGAATGGAACCAATTCGATTCCATTATCAGTGGTAAGGAAGCCTCCAAAGACTCAGACACCTCTAAAACAAGCAATGCTCCCGATACTACTTCTTCTCAGGTTCTAGAAAGAACCAGCGGCCCACCCATTTCACAGGATGTCGAGGTAATCACTCAAGACCCGTCCGATCAAGTTGATCTCCAGGTGGAAGAAATTCCTCCCCTGGATATTTTCTACAGCCCAAAGCATAGAGCCATTGTTAGGCGCTCTAGGAAGAGACGAAGGCTTGATCAACCTTCTATTTCTCCTAAGCAAACAGTCACGGGCAATGTGGTCTGGAAAGGGGAATTGGACCCCTCCGATGATCTAACTAAGCTATCGCAATTCGCGGGAGCCTATTCGGCAGCAACTATCGACAAAGCATCAGAGGTAAGTCTTATGTTAAAGACTAAGGACCATGAAATTTATGCATTACAGGCAGAAGTAATTGAGGCGAAAAACAAGGCAGCATAGGTAGAAGAGCAGTTGCTGGCTCAACAACAAGAAAACAATTTGTTAACCCAGCAGCTGCAAATCGAAAAACAGAGCGCAGTCCAGAGGCAGAATGAATTGTCAGAGACATTGGCACAGTTGAGAACGGTGAATGAGCTGATAATGAAATCGAAAGATGAGCAAATAGATTAGCTATCGGTACAGCTCGAAAGCATCAAGGACGCCCAGAGTGTTAACGATTTCAAAGCAGAGGCAACTCGAATAAATGGCGCATTAATATCTCAGATCAGGCTCTTATGCCGACAACTTACTGACGCTGAGTCATTATGCGAAACATCCACAGCAGTATGTCAGCAGATAGAGAAAGCCAGAAATGAGCTAGATCAGGCCGAAGATACCATATCCGAATATCTTGAGTGGCAAGATTCTGAAGAAGGGAAAGTGGCAAACTTGCCCCGAATTTATGAAGCGTACAAGGACATACTCTTCATGGAATGGAACACCCAGGTAATGAAAGCGGAAAGGGCGGCCTCAAGATGTAAAATGATTGCCAGCAACATGATCAATCTAGTCAACGACACACTCTATCTGGCAAACATGATCTCCCAGTGCACACCTGGAAGCATAACAACAGCAAACATGCTTGAGCAGAGAAATTATCCTGATCTGGAGAAACAAGGAAGGTTAATCGCTGGAGTAAATACTTTAACCTCCGACGCATACTGGCTCTTTCTGATTAAACCACACTCTCAAAGGTCGGCTCTCAACTGTTTAACAGATGCCCTCTGATACCTGATTTCCGACATTCAGGATGCCACATATGATGCCCAGCTAACTTCGCGTCTCAACACTCCACCAGAAGTAGAGCCAATGCTGGCGATATGTCAGCAAAGGAGTAAAGGCAAAGAGACCACCGAATGAAGCATCGCCGCCGACTGCCAGATCGCCAGAAAAGATGATGATATTTGTTAATGCCAATTTAGTAGCTTTTCAGTTTTTTTTTAGATATTTAGATTAGCATAGTATTTATAGACCCTTTCATTGTTTTGGAAAGGGTCGTAAAATTTTGTAACAGACTTAAAAGCTGAAGTTTGCACTACTGTGCTTCAGCCTATATTCTTTTGTGAATTTCGACCAATAGTTCTTAATTTAACGAGAAGGCTGTTATATTCAATTGTGCACTATTGTCTCTTGTTTGGAATGCTTTCTGGTTTGAAGGAAGAACTGCGACATAGCGATTGATACACTGGATTGTTGAGCAGCTTACATGGTACTTTTATCTGCATCTGCATTCTTTCTTTTTATATGAATTGCTGTGTTATTATCTTTGCTATTGTTGAATACATGTATGCGATATAACAGCAAATCTTCATTTCATTTCACTATTGAATGTTTTGTGATTTGTTATCTCTTTTAATCATGCGTGTGTCAATAATATAAATGAATAAGTGTAGTAATTCGCTATTATCGCTCTGCATAACTAATTATGCAGAGCAATCTTAAATGATTTAAACCTCTATGCTTTAGTGTTAGAGTCATCTATATGCCTGCCTTAAAGCATAGATTATCAAACGCTACGCTTTGAAAGATTGATAAGACCCCAGGATAGATTTTAGTTGTTATATTCTTGCTAATAGTTTAAGTCCATCGCTTATCGCTAGAATAGTTTATAAGTCACTCATCCATCCCATTTATCTATATTTCTGGGAAACTGGTCCCATTATCCCCAGTCGGAGCCACTATTCCAAACGGAAAAGGAGCTGCACTAAGGTCCGGACCGGGTGGTTTCCCCCAATGTTGTTGCAACGATTTTCGGGGCATCAACAGGTCCTAGGATATTTTGGATTGGATTAGATGAGTTGTGTTTCTTCCCTTGCACTACGTCTTGAAAGAGTCTGATCCGTTAGGGTTTTTCAATCGAACGACTTCCTTGTATGACACTGATTTACTAGGGTTTCTAAAAACATGTGCTCCACCTCGCATTCGTAGATTTAAGATAATGGTGGAATCCCACACAATGACATATTCCTTCATTGTAATAGAGCCTTTTAGTAAATTCCCCTCATATAACAAACTTTGAGAAGGAGCAACTATTCCAAGGATTTTATGAATGCTTTGTTTAATATCTTCAACCAGATTCGAGCCCATGGTCTAGAGAAATATGGTTTGCCCCTGAAATTATTTAATAAAATCTGAAATGATCCCTCTTCCATCTTCATTGTCCTTGTGGTCATATTTGTGGGAAGGAATTGGTGGATTCTCCTGTTATGATCAAAATTTTCTATTAGGTTTTTTTTGATCTGGGATCTAAGGGGTCGAGATCCTTAAATCTAAGGGAAGGAAGGCCGTGGGAATCTCTATCAAATACATGAAAACCCACCACGAGTACAACACACCCTAAACAAAAAATCTTCTTGCCATGTGAGCCGCCTTACCCTAGCATTTTTCATGTCCCACAAAATATTCTAAAAAAATGAAATGAGGAAATCCACACGTTGGAGAATGTAGGGAGATGAACAACCAACCGGAAAATTTAAGTCAACCATGCAAAAATGGATGTGAAACATCGCCATCCTCTAAACATGCTTTGGAATATCGTTCAAATGCTTCCAGAATATGATCAAAAGTATGGCATATATGATCTATAACTAAAATCAAAATTGTTCAAGTCCCACAACGAGGAAGAAGGCACAAATGGAACTACCTCTCCTCCACTTCCTCTATTGTTTCTTAGTTTCCCTCTCTCAAGAGATTTGTGGTTACTAGTTTCAAAACCTACCGACATGCACCTCTCAACTGCAGAGAGAGGAGAATATTGCCAGATTCACCCTTACTTAGTCCAAGAGGATCAATCTTCCATTCTATGGTGGTGTTGGAAATGACCAAAGGTGATCCAGGAGGATCTCATCAAATCAGTTACACAGTTTCAGTTTCGCCGTCAGCGTTTAATCCGATGTCATTCAGCTTCGACAGTGTTTTTTATGGTTCAGGTTGTTCAGGTGATGTCTATGGTTTTCATGGTGTTCGAAGGATATGGTTTTGTACCTGGTTGTCGACATGTGGTTATCGTCAGTTCCACTAGGATATGGTTGTTGACATGTGGTTGTCATCCACTTTGTAGGATTTGGTTATTGACGGGTTTGTCGTCATGTGACGTTTGTTTCTAATGTTGCTTTGTGACATTTAGTTGTAAATGGGTTTTTTTTTATTTAATGTAAAGTCCTAATGACTAAAACCCTAAACCTAAGACATTATGTTAACCAAACCCTAGAACCTAATCATAAACCTCAAACCATACATTAAATACCATAAACCTATTGTAAAAAACATTACAATACAAATCAAAGGCATAACCCTAAGTCCTAAGAACCTAAGCCATTTGTTAACAAAGAACAATACAATACCTTAACCTAAGGTATAAACCCTCTTGGGTTATGTAATACAAAACATTACAAATAATAAACATAACAGTCATTAAACCGCAGCTAGACCGCGGAGTTTAGACTGCATCAGAACCGCACTATGTGAGCAGGAATGTTTACCGTGGCAGAGTTAACCGCAGTGGATAAATCACATGATAGAGTTAACTGTAACGTGTGAACAGGCGGAGACTATGCCATGTGAAAGACCAGTGGTAAGCCGTCGGGGTTACATAACTCTCAGTCCTAAACTGCGTGGGGACCGCGACATGTGAATGGAGATTGATAACCGTCAGAGTTATAATACATGTGAGCAGGAAACTATAATATGTTAACCACCGGAGCACCATCAACCGAGACCATCGGAAAGCAGTTGTCACATGTGTTGTCTCCTCCTCCGCGTGGTTAGCGAACAACTAACGGTCTTTGAGTTAATATAAAGTTTATATTTTGGTTTTCGTTATATTTTGTTCTAAAACTAATTGAAAGACCATGAATGATAACCCTAAGGTGGAAAATCATGACTAGACAGAGCCTTTAGTAACCAAAATTAGAGAAAAATCATTCCTAAACTCAGTGGAGGGAGTTCGAATGCATCTGGTAGGTTATAAATGCAATTTTGTTCATGAAGAGGACATTAGAGTGGTTTTTGAGTTTCATGTGCAGGTTCTGGAGGGATATAGGTTGTTTTATTTTCGGTGTAACATGAGCATCCAAAGTTAGAATTTGGAACTATGATAGGCATTAGAAAGTTGGTTTAGAGAGCTATCTTATGACAGTGACCAAAAGTGCCCGTGTGCACATTCAGTTTGGTCAAACTTCTGTGTAATCGACTTCTTCGTTTCAATCCTAATAAATCAGTCGCCCATCTTGAAAGTGGACCTGCAGACATATTCCATCAGGGACGAACTTCGTAATCAATCTTATTGTCTGGTATCATTGTGTACTTGTTGTTTTCACTTCTGTTTTGCATCTTACTTATGTTTGATCAATTGTCATAAAGTCATTCTTCTCAAGCAATTCTCATGATTTCAACAATTTAAGTTAACATTCATTTCATTGTTGGCATAATCAATTCTACTTCAATTTTAACATATGATCATTTCAGATCATATAATTTGGTGTTAGAGCAGGTTTCATTTGTAGAATTTTCCATTGAATGTTAGCCAAGTCTAAGTCACAACGTGGAGAAGGAATCCTTGAGTAGATTGATCCAGAGATTGGAAAGCGAAGAGTCGTTCATAAGTCGACCATGACAAGATCTAATGCAGGTGAAAATCTAGAAACTAAGATGAGTGATGAATAGTTTCAACAAGCATTCTTGACTATGCAATAGATGTTGGGAGAGCTTTGCGAAGACAATAAGGCGAGAGATGCAGCTTCTTCTTCAAAGACATCAAAGAAGGACAAAGGTAAAGGCAAGGTTGATAAACCACCTTCACCTCCATCATCTCCATCATCATCTTCTTCTTCTTATTCTTCTTCTAGTGTCGAATTTGAAACAGAAAAGAAACCTAAGAAAACATATATTTTGAAACTTGATGTAAAATTTGAGTTACCTATTTATGATGGCGAAATGAATCCTGAAAATCTAGATAACTGGATTAAGCAGTTAGAAGTGTATTATCATATTTAGAACATCTCTGACGATAAAATGAAAATTCATTTAGCTACACTTAGAATGGGGGGGACAACTTTAATCTGGTGGAAAAGTAAAACTCAGATAGATGTAAAGCGAAAAGGAAAAGTCATCTCTTCATGGTCTAAGTTTTTAAAAGCTCTTAGGAAACAATTATATCCTTTAGGATACATGCAGCAAGATATCACTGATTGGTAGCATTTGAGGCAAGGTAAAGAGAAGAGTGTTTAGGAGTTCAGAAAGAAAGCATTGGCGCTTGGTATTTCATTGGTTACACGTGAAACTTTGTTAAAATACTTTGGCAATTTACATTCATATTTACAGCATACATTATTGGTGTTTAATCCTGATGATTTTGATGAAGTGTGTGTTCAAGCCATACATATTGAATCAGGTGGCAGACCATTCAAGTTTTCATCACAAACATCCAAAGAGTTGGAAATCAAAGATTCCAATGACAATAAGGAGAAGAACAATTCGAAGAGAAAAAAAATCAGAGATAGCTCAGAAGGAAAGACCTACTTTTTCTCATTGCCATAGAATCGGTCATGATGAATCTAAGTGTTGGAAACTTCATCTAGAACTTAAGCCCAAAAAGTTCCTTAAGGAGAAGGATGAAAAGAAGGCAATTGCAGCAGTCTAGCAAGATCTAGGTTCCGATTCAAGTGATGAAAGGAGGATAACTGCCATGGTTACGACAGGTAAAACTTCTGACACTGGTTCAAGTTCGAATACTATTGCATCTTCATCAAACATAAATCCTTCAAATGAGGATAAAAGAGTTGAATTATTTAACATAAGGATAACTTCTAAGCACACAAATATAGATACAATGTTTGACAGTGGATCACAGGCCAATTTAATATATGAATATTTAGTTAAGAATTTGGGTTTGGAGACACGAAATCATCCAAGACCTTACCCATTAGATTGGCTAAATAAATCAACTCAAATAGAAGTCCCAAAACAGTGTCGATTAAGATTTGCCATTAAAGCTAATTACATTGATGAAGTGGAATTAGATGTGGTTCTAGTAGACATATGTGGAGTTGTCTTAGGAAGTCCTTATCTTTATGATCGTGATGCAGTATTTTATAGAAGAGAGCATAAATATCACCTTAAGAAATATGGGGTTGAATTTATTGTCAGGGCACATCAAAGTAAAAATCACTTGAATTTAGTTGTTGCTAATCAGATGAAGCGATTAATAAGTTCAAATAAAAGATTTGTAATCATGTGTGTAAAGGAACAACATAAGAATCAACATGATGTTTGTTCAAGTTATGAGTCTCAGTTTAAAGATAGTTTGATCAAAGAGGTAGAAAATTTTCCAGTTCTATTTAAAGAAACCAAACATCTTACTCATAAGTAGGGAATACAACATGAATTACAGTTGATGCCTAAAGGTCCTCTTCATAATGTCAGAATGAATCAATTCAGTCCAAGTTTGGAAGTAATAAGTTATAGGGATGCAGGTCAGTATTGGGGAAAGTCAGTGTTAAATTTCTCTTGTATTGTGTCACCAATTCATGTTTCAAACAGTTTGGAAGCCTCTTTTCAAGTGGAGAGGAAGCCTATTTGTTTTCATATCAAAGCCTTTTCTAAAGCAGTGTCAAAGTATCTAAGGGAAACTTATGCATCAGGGGAAAGTGCTAATCAATGGAACATCATTTAGATCAAATTCATTCCTAAAGTCGGTGGAAGGAATTCAAATGCATCTGGTAGGTTATAAAGGTATTTTTGTTCATGAAGAGGACATTAGAATGGTTTTTGAGTTTCATGTGCAGGTTCTGGAGGGATATAGGCTGTTTTGTTTTCAGTGTAATAGGAGCATTCGGAGTCAGAATTGGGAATCGTGACAGGCATTAGAAAGTTGGTTCAGAGAGCTATCTTATCACAGTGACCAAAAGTGTCAGCGTGCACATTCATTTTTGTCAAACTTCTATGTAATCGACCTCTTCGGTTTCAATCCTAATAAAGCAGTCGCCCATCTTGAAATCGAACCTGGAGACGTAGTCCATCAAGGATGAACTTCGTAATCAATATTGTTGTCTGGTATCACTATGTATTTGTTGTTTTCACTTCTGTTTTGCATCTTACTTATGTTTTATTAACTATCGTAAAGTCATTCTTCTCAAGCAATTCTCACGATTTCAGCACTTTAAGTTAACATTCATTTCATTGTTGGCATAATCGATTCTACTTCAGTTTTAAAATATGATAATTTCATATCAAAAGGCCTACATAATGTCAAAACATTAAAGCTCCTCTTGGCCTCCATCAGGATTGTTTTTTTGTTGTATTTTTTTTTATGAATAAAGCTATTTAATTCAACTAATAAAATTTTAAACCTGTTAACTAACAATATTTATTAATTTTGAACTTGTTAATTAATAATATTTATTATAAAATAATTAAGTTACATTTTAATTAATTAATGGTTAATAAGATTTCAGAAAAATTGCAAATTGATATATGAAACTGAAAAATTAATTGCCTACTAAGGGCCAAAGACTTGCATGAATTTTGGTGGGTAGTAACCACTAAAAAGTATGCACATTTTCATTTTTACTCCTAATTATTAAGTCTGCATATTTACATTTTTACTCCTACTTATTAAACTCTTGAAGAAAACATAAATAATGGTGTGTTGTAACAACTCTTGGTAAGTGGGCTGTAACGTTATGGTAGCATTTTAACAAGCCCTAGTGATGGAGTTGTATATGCATGTACACCAACAATGAGTTGGACTCATGAATTGGGATTAGTTTGAATAGCATTTAAAGTGTCTAAGAAAGTTTGAAGCCAACTGTGAGAGAACAAGCCCCAGTAAAATATCTTATTGTCATAAGATTGTGTGCTTGTGAATACATTGAAGTTGATAGCGACAAGTCTCAAGAATCGACTTTGAATGATTGGTGTTTGAAGGATAACAATAGCCTAAAGAAATATGACCACAAGAAAAAAGTTCCTTTTTTATTTATTTATTTCACTAACAGAATTTTGTTGAGTGTTTTCTATCTATAAGACATGGATAAAATTGATGGAATGGCATCCTTACTTACCATGACGTGAAAAGTTTTAAGTGGCATTATAAATTGCGTGAAAGCCTAAAATCCTCGAATCCAAAGTATTTTAACAAAGCGTAAACAAAGAGGGCCAAGACTGAGTATAGGCTGGACTATGAAGTAAAAGGGTTGAACAAAACTCTAGAAAGCTAAGTTGCAAGACATAGTTTAGGCCTAGTTGAAAGGACTGTGTTGAGGCCTATATACGAAGTTATCTAGAGGTAGAATCAAAAGTGTTGTCATTAATAAGACTTATTCCAAGGCAAGATAAGGCTTGGAAAGATGGGTTGAACTGAGTGTGATCCATTCACTTGTATCGAAACAACTTGGCAACCTGAAGTGTGATGTGTTGTATTAAAGTTTCTTTTAGAGATCATTGCTTGTATTACAGAAGCAAAGTGTTGCCTAGAAGTTGTACATTTTCATTAACCTTGTACTATATGGTTTAAGAATGGTCATTAACAAACATGTGTGGAACGCCCGGATGTGGGTGATTATCATGGTAATTAAATTGATAAGACGGTCGGATGGTGGAAGGGTTGGCCACATGGCCGCCTGCGTCGTCCCCCATGCCAACCTAAGATGCATTCAAGGCACCTTGCAGGCACCATTAAATGAGTCTGATAGTTGAGATAGCTCCACAACACTCATAGCCATGGCACCTGCAGATCATTATGCAATTCCTACCCCCTTGCTCCATTGTGTTTGCCCTCCGCAGGCCGCAGAGCCCTGCTCACGCACTGTAACAAGTAGCTGATGCTGGCTGCTAAGTTGTATTGACCTGGGCAATGGATTTCATTATTCTCATTCCAGACTCTGCAACTTAGCCCAGGCTCAGACCTCCTCTGTCCATTCTCTGCACAGTTATTCCACCAACCCCTCTGCTGCTAACCTTGCTCTCAATCCTGCCATGGCTCGCATCCGACATCGAATGCGAAGCAGGAGAGGAGGCACTCACGGCGGCAACATCCGCCCTCCGGCAACGCCCAGCCCTGACTCTTTCTCCCCTGCTTCTTCAGCTGACAATCCCAATCCACATAGCTCATTCTATGGCCGTTACCCAAACACCTAAAGTGGAAGGAGAAAATCCAGGCTCCAAGGTACAGGACAAAGGGATGCTGCGGTCCACACAGCCAATTTTCCCCTTCCTCCACATCTAACACCCCATACCACTCCATTCCGTTTTCATAACACCCTGAACTGACCCGTAATCACAACCACTGTTACTATTACATTCTCTAAAGAAATTGACCTGCAGGCACCTCCGCCTGAGCACAATGATGAGCAGAATAGGGAAGCACCAAGCAACAGGGGCATTCGCATCCCAGGAAATCAGCAACCTGACAAAGACAGAGCCACCCTGCATGGTAAATTGTTAGCTGGCAGTCAACCAACCGCGGATAGCAAACATGGTGACACGCAGGCCTCAGGAAGCCGATGGGGCGACACGTCTGGAGTGCATGCGGGCGCAGGTAGCACCGAGGGTGTCCATCCAACTCAAGGCAGTGGCATGTCAGACGAAGAAGATGATTGGTACAAATACGCATGTCCGATCGAAGAAGAACCGGCCCCAAACAATCTCTAGTCTCACCACTTGGCAGCCAGGTGTCGCCCTTTTTACCAGGTGGATGCTTCTCACGATGACTGGGAATTTTCGGTTAAGTGTTTTATGGTTATGTCTATGCAATGTCTTTTTGTTTTTTGGACAAAACTGATAACCCCTGTGTGGGTTCCTTTTTATTTCATGGACTGGTTTCCCCTTTGTTGGGGCAGTCAAGGCTAGACAATTTTATTTTGTGATGAATGATGCTCAGTACTATTGAGGCCATGCCTCTTTGTAATTAATTTTTTGTATCATATTAATAGAACAATATTACTTAGAAAAGAAAAAAAAAACATGTGTAGAAGAAGCCTTTGTGTGAGCATTAGAGGACAACCTGTAAGACTTATGAAATTGTATGCAATGGGAAGCTGCTAATTTGGCAAAGCACATTGATTCGAGCACTAAGGAATTTACTCTAGAGCCAGAGGGAGTTAAAGAGAAACCCTCCTTCACCTACTTTTTTGTATAAAGCAATAAATTCTAGTGAAGAGATTAACGAGTGGTCGATGATATTTAAAGGTTTGAGATGATATGATGGCAGCCTGTAATGGATTCTTTTCAAGGGCAATGATTGTTCCCATGACTATAGTGATATAATTTGCACATGACAAGTTTTTTGGAATTGCAAAGGGTTTCAAAGAAATTTGAAAACCCTAGAAGTATAGAAGGATATGACTTGTATTGAAGTATTGGTCCTAAGGGTTTGTGAAACCCTAAAATGAGACCTAGAGTGTCGAATGTTAATGGAGTTAGTACTTGGTTCATCTTCCTATTAGCATGAAGAATGTCTTAGCTTGTAGTTGAGCCTTTGGTGTGGCTAAATAACTCAAGGATTAAGAAACCATAGCTCATACAATTCATTTAAGGAAGGAAAGGAAAGCAACATGCATTAGTAGATGATGATGAGGACGAGGATGAGAATTTCTAGCTTGATGAGATTGCAAGAAGGAAATGATCAAGAGGGAGCTGACAATTTCCTACAATCATCAAATTAAAAGATACTTCATATCTTTCTTCCTTGATTACTTTATTTTTTGGTCAACCTCTTGTATTTGTATCTTTTACTTGGTTATAATCGTCTCTTCCATGTCCTCCTAATGAGGTTTGCAGGTACATCATGAAGGCTACCAAGGCAATTATTTTGGCAACAAATGGAAGCATCAAGAAGAATGAAGCCAAGTTTGTGGCAAGAGGATTCTCTTAGGAATGAGCATAAACTTAGCAAGAGTGATTTGTTTTTGAGAGGGGGAAATTATACATATGTCTAGAACCATGCTAGATTACCAAAAACACTTCTAGTTAGAGGTAGTAGGCCAACAAGGATGCCATGATGGAGGAATATCAATGATTGTGTTGAAATGTGAAAATAGAGTTAGTGGTGACTTCCAAGTGGATCTACAAGATCAAGTATGTGGTAGATAGTAGTATAGAGAAGTACAAAGAAAGATTTGTGGCAAGAGGGTTATCTTAGAAAGGGAGAGAACTATGAAGAGACATTTTTACTAGTCGCTAGGTACACTTATATTAGAACTATTATTTATATTTCTTATGTTATGGGTTGGAGGTTCCATCAGATGGATGTAAATACCACTTTCTTAAATGGAGTAATTGAGGAAGAAGTGTACATAGAACAACCTCATCGCTTCGAGGTACATGAGAGGGAGTCTCATGTTTGTAGACTGAAGAAGGATTTGTATATACTCAAGCAGGCACCTTGGGCTTGGTATTCTTAGATTGATGGATACTTCATGAGTCTTGGTTTCACCAAGAGTGATGTTAATCCCAAACTTTACTACATGGTTGTTAAAAGTGAACCTATGATCTTGTTATTATATGTTGACGACTTGTTTTTTGAAAGGAGTAGAAATTTTCATTGATCAATGTAAGAGGGAGTTGACCTCTAAGTTTGAGATGAAGGATATAGGTTTGATGCATTAATTCATGGAATTAGAAGTGTGGAAAAAGTCGGATGAGATCTTCCTTGGTCAAGGGAAATATATTATTACAATCCCTCATAGGTTTGGGATGATGGACTACAAGTCCATGGCCACTCCTATGGTGATTAATTTAAAGAAGTTGAGAGACTCTAATTCAGACTTAATGGATCCCTTTATGTATACACAATTAATAGGATCCTTGATGTATATGGTTAATACCATACATGATATTTTCTTTACAATGATCATTTTGAGCCAGTTCATGGTGGAACTTAGGCATGTACATTAGATTGTGGCAAAGCATGTGTTGAGATATCTACATGGTACAATCAGTTATGGATTGAGATATGTCTCAAATGGTGAAGTGAAACTGCAAGGATACACAACTTCTGATTGGGAAAGAAGCACCAAAGACAGGAAGAGCACATCACGATGCTTCAATTTGTGTTCTATTATGATATCCTGGATAAGCAAGAAGTAGATATTTGTTGCACATAGCACTGCAGGGGCCGAGTATATTGCAACTAGTCTAGCAAGTTGTGAAGCAGTGTGGCTTTGGAAGTTACTTGCAAGATTGTTTGATCAAGTGTTGGAGGTGGTTTAACCTCTAGATTCCTTGGTTGGTTTTGTTTGGTTTATCCCATGTGATCCCACATTCATGCTTGGAACATGGCACGAGGTTGATTGCCTAAAATAGAAACTTAGTTCAGCCCGATCTATGGTCGGGTGGTACGTGGAAGTCCTTGACTTGGTTAGTACTATGCATATGTTAATATGTGTTATTCTTTGTTGATGATCAATGAACATACGTGTTCATTTATTGATGTTTATATGACTAGTTTGTCATGGCTTCACTCTGGTTAAATGTTGGTTACATGCATGGTATATTTCTTGTTATATGATGTGCTCTTGATCTGGATCTAATTCATGGTTTGATTGCTCATGGTTGATTTATATGAATGCATGTGTTAATCTATGTTTTATTGTAGCTAGTGTGAGAGAGAAACAAGCCTTATTGATGAATATCTGATGAACTAATCAAAACAATGAACAAACTACAAATTCATCACCTACAAGTACCATAGTTACAAAGCGTTTGTATAAATGAATAATTTGGACTGCCAACTTCTAGGGTCGTAACTTTGGTATACAATCTTCATTTGACTATCGTAATACCTTGTTTCAAAGATCTCCATGAGAAGACCAAAAGAAAACATGTGAAATCAATGTTGGCACTTTTGAAGGCTTTCTGTTTTCCCTAAAAATGTCGTTTAGGCCCTCAAAATGGCCTTGGAAGTTTAGGACCTGAAAACTACCAAAAATAGAAAGTTGTGTTAATTTAAGGAAATGAAACTGAAAGGAAATTGTAACAACCCTTATCGAAATTCCATGTAATAAAGTTAATAAAGGAAAAATAATAACCAAGGCCATGGGACACTTATTCCAAGCTAAATTTTGGGCAAAACATCCTAATGTGGGTGTTCATTTGGTTTATTATGGCTAAGGAAATTGGAAAAGACAAAGGAAAAGGCTTCGGAAAGGAAAAATGACATTTTTGGCAATTTATTTATAAAAATAATGGAAATTAGGAGAAAAAGAAGGTGAAAGGTCACAGGTTACATTTGAGGAGGAAAATGAAGGAAAATAATAGAAAATTGAAGAAAATAGAGGCCTCATTAATAAAAAGGCTTATGATGATCAGTTGGTACTTTTTGTCAGTTCAATTTTTGAAACTCTCTCTATTCTCTCTCTCTCACTCTTGGACACTTCGAGTTTTCTTGGAGCACTCTACCATTGGATCAAGGAAAGGAAAGGAAGAACCAAGAAAGCAAAGATCAAGCAAGGAAGAGCAGCATTAAGCAACTACAACAGGATTATTTGCAGGTATCGATTTGCATGTGTGATTTCTTTGCTAGATTTTGCATGCATGGTACATGCATGTTTATATTTGGTTATCTTGTTGTCATTGGCATGGGTTTTGGCAGGTGTGACAATGTTCTTCAACCTTGCCTTTCCATTTCTGGATAGTCAGTGAGATGGGTTCTCTTTTATTTGGTTGAGTTGGATTGTCGGATGGTTTCAAAACTGAGTGAGGTGGTCTCTTAAAGAAAGAACACAAGGCCTAGGAATCCCTCGACCATATTGGGATTGCGGTGAAGCCAGATTTTGTGTGCCTCGGTGGGCCTAGGAATCCTTGACTAGTGAATGATGAGATATACGATAAAGCCTAGAGGTGTGTGCCCTCGACTAGGCCTAAGAATCCTCGACCTTTGTATGGTGGTATATACGGTAAAGCCTAGAGACTATGAGACAAACATATTCCTCACGGTGTAGGTGGAGAAATCTGGTGGCATCCATGCTTGTTTCGGGCTTGGTGATCTGGTGGGGATTGCGATAAATCTCAAGGAAACCTGGTTTGGTCTGGTTTTGAGTCCCACATCCATGCTTGGAATATTGACTGGCTGAAAGGAAGATTTGGTTCAGCCAATTTATGGTCAGGTGGTTCCTGGAAGTCCCATACCTGGTTGGCTTTTTCATTCACTAATAAGAGCTCTTTCTCCTTGGTATTTCATGTGTAAATGTACTAGCTTATATGTGGATTTTATGGCTATTATATCCTTGTTATTATTGTTGGTTATATGCTGGTTATGAGTATGTTTTATGATAGACTTGATGTATGTCTCTCATCATGTTTTGATTAGTAATTGAAAGTACAATTAATACATGGCCTAATAGATGATAATGCAACTATTGTCATATGGAAACAATGCTTCTTTATGAATATCATATAAGTATGAGACCCCCATTCTCAGATATGTTGTTATGGCCTATAGATTACATATTTGTGACATGTTTGACGAAATGCTTGTCATGGCTAGTAGGGGCTCAATCAAGTCACTGATCAAGTGTTTGCATTAATACCTTTGCTCCAATGCCATTTATCATTTTTGGAAGTTTCATGAAGTTCTGGGCAGTGCCTTGAGTCCTAGACCTAAAAAATTGGCACAAAATCTGGGGTTGCTCGCTCAGAACTAGCTGAAAAATTCCATAGTCATTGGCATGCCCTTGCTGTGGTTGCAACTAGAAAGGCTCAATCGCATGCATGGCTTGTCATGGGAGCGGTTGGGGGTCCATATCAATGAAATGTCAAGTTGTCTCAGGGGTTGGTGTAACGACCAAAAGTTGTATACGCAACAGAAATATTTAAAACACTTCGAAGACAAAGACATCCATCATAGGACAATAATTGTAAAATGTATATTGTATTAAATAATTTATGTAGGATGATTACAAATGAGAATGAGGGTCCTGTATATATAGCCAGGTAAGTACCCTTTCACGAACAGGCATGTCTATAGAGACATGCCTCTTTGTTTAGCTAATTATTATTTAATTACACATTATTATGATTATTATTTATTATCTATTTTTATTTATTTTTTCATAATTTATGTTCATAACATTGCCTTCACCTTCAAAAAGATTTGTCCTCAAAGCTTATTAATGAAGGATCAGATCTCTTCTACCGTTCAACATATCTTCTTGTTTATGAGATTTCATCTTTATTGATACAAGACAATATGATGTTCTGAGTGATAGACAGAATTGTAGTACTAAAAATGGATCGGACCATCCTAGATTAACCTTTTGTGGAATCTTCTGATCTCTGGGATTTTTTGATGAATTGTTATCATAGGGATGGGTTCTGCAAACTTCATTATTATTTGGAACATAAATCTATTTTTTGTGCTCTGAATGATATTGATACTTAGATTGATTGGAAAGTCTACTCTTGCGATTCAGATCTCGATAAAAAGCTCGTTTGGTTGGACTCTCCCTTATCATGTTAATGGTAGTTTATTGATTTCCTTCAGGCATTGTTGTTGAATTGATTATTGAATCCTCATTTGGAGTGTTCATCATTTGAATGGAAACCTTTGAGTATGTCTTTACTTCAATAGGATTTGGATTTGCCTGAATTGTGAGATTAGTGGAATCGGTGTTTGTTTCTTTAGCTTGAACTGCCACATCTGGGGATTTTGATGCTTCCTTTGTGACAAGTTCTTTGAATCTATTCTTCAATGATTTCTTATTAGTCTTAATTTTTTTAATCTCGTTAAGCAGATTTTGGTTATGATTTTTAGATGTAAAAGTTCTTCCTTTTCTGAATTGTTGACCTTGTCATTAGTACCCTTCCCTTTATCTTTTAAGTTTTTAATTTGTTCTAATAATCTTTGATTTAGGATCTTTAAACGTAAATTTTCTTCTTCCTTCTTCGATAGACTCTCAATAAATTTCTTCTTAGAACATTCATTTTCTTGCTTTAGTTTTTGTTTCTTAACCTTGGAATTTTTACTTTGTGAAAGCAATTTCTCATTGTGGTTCCTTAGATGCCAAATTTCTTCGTTGCATTCTGTTGATTTTGCATGAAATCGATTTGTGAGACCTTTATATTTCTTCTGTGAGGCTTCGTTCTTTTGTTGAAGTTTTGTGACTTCTTCTTTTAATTTTTTAATTTGTGTATAGGCGTTATCTTTATATTCTTCTAAAGTAAACAATATTCGACATTTGGGACAAGGTATTGTGCGATTTTTAAAAATCGACAAATACTGATCTTTTGCTCCACAAAATCAACATCTGGTCCAAAATGTAGAGTTATGTACGGAATCCATAGTTTCTTTGTTCATCTTCAAATTAGAATCTATCTTTCTTCACTGATGAGCTTTCTTTTGTGTTTGTCGCTAATCTTAGGGTTTAAAGGTAACCCCTTAACTTTTATTATTAAAAACTTCCTTCTATCTTTTATAAGGTACTCGCTTTAGATTTTTCTATTAAAATCTCAATAATTATTATTTGAAATATATAGAATTCCTTTGAATATATATAGAATTATTTAATTAAATAAATAAATTTATATATATAACTATATCAAGTTCTTAATATATATACATATGTGTGTGTGTAACGAGATTCGAATAAGCATGATTTAACCAAAAGACACATGCATCCGATGTTCCTAGTTCTTAATGCACATCGAGTCAACGTTGGTGTCAGCGTGGAATATGGTGCGGACAATGGAATTCAATGACAACAACATATGGCAGACATGCAGCATCAGATGAAAACAGTAATGGAAGTCAGTGGATGACAAAGTTTCGACCAACTGGGTGAACGGACGAATGATGGATGCGGTTGGGCCTCCGGTGACGGTAAGGGAAATGGGCAATGGTTGCAGCGTGGCAAAAATGAAATGAACAATGAATCAGGGTCAGCGATGAAGACAGTGGTTGTACAATTGGGTCGCTGAGGTTTTTTGCTCCAAACGGTTACCTGCAGTGGCTGGATCCGGATTCGTACGACAGGAAAATAGGTGACTTAACGAGTGGTGACAACAGGGATTTTGTTGCAGCTGCGTAGGTTGGTAGGTTCGGTTGTAGTGTAATTTCTTTGTCGTTGGTGTAGTGTATGGTGGCAGTAACAACCTAAAGAATTCACTATAGTTGGGTCTGATGTTGTCCGCCACACAAATTTTTATTTTTATTTTTTTATATTTATTCTTTTTTTGTTTTCTAAATATGTACTTTTTTCCTTTTTGTATTATTTTTATTTTTTTTCCTTTTATACCTTTCATGTTAAATATATTTTTCTTTTCGAGATTCTCTTTTTCTTTTCTTTCTTTCCTTTTTCTTCTCTCTTTTTTTTTTTAATTAATGATTTTTTTTATGGCCAAAGGCCTAATAGCGAAAATAGAGAAGAGGAGAAACTCCCAAATTCTGAGCGAAACACTTTAATTATATGGCAACAAGGTTGACAGAATGTTGATGGCCAAAGGCCTGGATCGGAGAATGAGGCTCTTGTGCAGCGGTTGATCTTACCAAAGGATCGAACACTCTGATACCAATGTGACGACCAAACATCGTATATGCAACAGAAATATTTAAAATACTTTGAAAACAAAGACATCCATCGTAGGAAAATAATTGTAAAATGTATATTGTATTAAAGAATTGATGTAGGATGATTACAAATGAGAATGAGGGTCCTGTATATATACCCAGGTAAGTACCCTTTCATGAACATGCATGTCTGTAGAGACATGCCTCTTTGTTTAACTAATTATTATTTAATTACACATTATTATGATTATTATTTATTATCTATTTTTATTTAATTTTACATCATTTATGTTCATAACAGTTGGTCACTTGGTAGGGTTGGTTGGCTCCAGAAGGTTTTGTAGCATGTGTGGAAGGTCAGGTTGGTTTGATTTTGTCAATTCCACTTCCTTAACTGTACATGGGGAGTTGCATAATATCATAGTAGTCTCTCATCACATGTTTACCCTAGCGAACCATTTAACTCGGGTAAATGTGGGAGGTGTGTGTTATTCCTTGGCACTTTTCAAGTCTCTCTGTTTTCCCTGAAAATGTCATTTATGCCCTCAAAATGGCCTGAGAAGTTTAGGACTTGAAAATTGCCAAAAATAGAAAGTTGTGTTAATTTAACGAAACAAAACTGAAAGAAAATAGTGTTGGGTCAAGTTAGGCTGATAACAATGTGATCATGTGTCAAAGGATGTTGCAGTTAGTTATGGACATGTCAACCCCATTGTCCATAAGTGTATCTTGGAAATAAGGTCATTGTTGGTATCAAAATATGACTATCCATTTCACTTAAAAATCCTCTTTTGATTATCATTTTTTACCATTTAACCTTCATATTCCAACTATAATCCTTAGAAACTAAATGATATGATGTCATTATCATTAGTTTTAGCTTGAAATTATTGTGTTAAAAATTACATTTTCCAGAAAATTACAAGAAGTTGTAACTTCCTGTAATTGCTCCATGGTTTGACATGTTGCATAACAGGTTGGCGAATTTGAAGATTGTGGGCATGAAACTAAATGTACATGGATGGTGGAAACCTATCAACTTTCGAATTTGAAGAAAATAGGTGTCTACTCAACACTGGTCAAACTCAGCCACTTTAGCAGAATTTCTAGATTTTGTGAACAAAATAATTTCCATTTTGAGAATTTTTGCATAAATGAAGGAACTGATCTAATTTCGACCTTCTTGGATGTAATTAATAGAATTCCGTTAGGATAATATGGAGGAGGAATAACTTCTTTTGTTATAGGATTTGTGATAAATAACCTATGAGGAAAGACTATGTTTCTGCTAGATTTTGGACACATGAAAGTATAGTTTATGCATTTTTAATTCTAGACTTAATACAAAATTCACTATCAAGTTTATACCTTCAGATCCAATAGTCAAATTCTTCTGAATCGTTTTCAGCGTGCGTGTGAAGTGTTGAAGGGCCCTCATCACTACACTGGTACACTCTGTCATCAGGTTTCTTTACTAGTTTCATAGATAGATTTAAAACTCAGAGATTATTTTATGTGCTGTGAGGAAGGTTATGTGATTGCAGTTATTAATTGGAAAGGATTTGCATTCATTGTGGAAAGAGCCTTGTAAAAGGACTCAACCAATGTTGATCTTGAAGATTGACATATATATGATTGTTGTTGTATAATTTCGATATTTGCTTATTAACTTTAATTTCAAAGATAGTTCACGGTTTGATTTCCAAGTGATTCAGATTTGTAATTGTTAAATTCAATTTGCATTTAGATAAGTGATTCTTGTAAGAGATTCAACTGTCATTGGTTTGCAACGTTACTTATCTTATTTGTTGCTTGGATTAGTTAGGTGTTGAAATTGCTTTGAACTGTTATGATCCAAGGATTGGAAAGGATTCTATTAAGCAAGATTCTTGTAAGGGAATGATAGGATTTTTAACCAGTCATTAATACTCTGTTTTGTTACTTAGACAATCAGAATTTCATTAGATTTGTTTTAATCTAAATTGATGCTTAAGTGTTTGAAAAGACAAGGAAGAACCTCTTGTAAGAGAGTATTGTTAATCTCATTTCACTAGGCTATCATTAGAACCTTAGATCCTTCTAGATCTATATACATTAGATGAGTGCCTCTAAGTGTACTTTCTCAGGTTGATAAAGGAATTAAGAGCTTAACTTACCTTAGTAAGTAAAGACCAAACATTTTGGCGCCGTTGCCAGGGAGGTGCAACTAGAAAGATTTAGAAAAAAATCTAAAAAACACTTAAAATCAACAAAACAACAAAAACATAGATTTAAATTTAATTTTTAGTCATGTTTATTTATGTCTAGATTTAGGGATGAGAAAGGAAAATTCACAAAAAACCCCCAACCAACAACTAACCCACCATTAGGAGCAGAACCATTAGAAAGGATTGATTACACAACACCAAATAGAAAAGTTATTGTGGAAAAACTTGAGGAAAAACAAAGATCAGGCCAAAGACTTACTCTCGTTGAAAGACAAATCCTACTAGCTCATGAGGCAAAGAAAAGATATATACCTGAGACTTCTACAGTAGGGAAACTAAAAGAGAGTAGTACAAGAATCCAACAGCCTATCTTTGAATAGATTTTCCCTCAAGAACTAAAACAAGAAGAAGAGATAGAAACCTTAGACAAATCACAAATCACAATGGCTGAAGACGGAGGATCCAGAGGACCTACTGCAGAACAACTAAGAGAGTATGAGAGACAAATGGAAGAAAGGAGAAGAAAAAGAGAGAATGAAGAAAAACAAGGAAATGATACTCTGTTTGGAGGAATCCAAATCCACCAGAGGCAGAGGAATCCACATTTAAATTTCCAATTCAAGATAGAGGAGAGTATATGGATGAGGAAATTAAAATGAAAAATATACCACCATCTGTATTACCAAACTTTTATGGTATGGCATTTGAAGACCCTGACTCGTTTTTGTTCTAATTTGACATAGTATGCCGAACCTATGGATATACCGATAATGCACATAGACTTTGACTTTTTCCTACTACATTAAAAACAATAGCACTTAGGTGGTTCATGGGGTAAGGTGAACATTCAGTCACTGATTGAGATGACATGAGAAAAATCTTTTGAAGAAGTATCAACCTTACTGTCGATCAAAAGATTCTAAAGATGACATCTTTAGAATGAATCAACAAGAAGATGAGACCTTAGAGGAATACTTGGAAAGATTCTCATATAATCTACAAAAATCAAAACATAGAACCATGTCTGTTGATCTTATTCGAACAATATTTCTTAAGGGCATTCGGGATGAGTATCTAGATGACCTCAATCTCATGGGTAAAGGGGACATTTCTAATTTACCTTTTGATGAGATTGTTGACTTGTGTCAAAAGTACTCTAGAAGTAGGGCAAGAAATGGAAAAAGAGCTATGACATCTAAGATCACTAAATCTGCCATAGGAAATATTACTAGAGTTGAACTAGGCAATCTATTTGAAGATTTCAAAACATACCTTTTAAGCACCTCGGGGAATCAAATAAACACTTTAAAAAGAAAGAAAAGACAATATGAACAAGAACAAGAGTTATCTATATTCTGTCCCAAATGCAAACGAAAACATGCTTTGAAAGAATGTCCTTTAGATAATGTGTAGATTTGTGGGTTTTGTACAGAAAATCATGACACTAAGGATTGCACAAAGATGAAAATTTTGCAGAATTATAATTTGGAAGCCAATGCAGAAATGGAGAACATGTATTTCATGGGAGCTAGAAGGCCATGGCAGCCAAGACCTCCAGGTATGTATCAAAATCCAAATCCAACAAATTATAACATGCTTGTTCAAAATTCTTGGAATGTTCCTATGCCTTGGCAAAATTGGTTTAATCAACAACAACAAACATATCCACAACAAGGATGGAAAGGATATTCTTATCCTCAGCAGTTTACTCAACAACAACCTCAGCAATATCAACAACCATTTTCTCAACCATATCCCCAACACTATCAGCAACAATATTCTCAGCCATATCCACAACAATACCCTCAGCAACCAGTTGCTTATCAACAACAAAATCCTCAACAAATCTTACCTGCTCCTCCACAAATAAATTCACCACAGCTACAATTACCATCCAACCAACCTCCTAAACCCACACAGCTACCAACTCAACCCATAGCTAACCCAAATAACCAAATAGATAGACCAGCTTACAGTGTGGATGAAGGACCCTTATACCCAACTCTGCCATTGCAAAACATTGAACTAAGGTCAGGTCGAACTCTGCAAAATGAAACTCCACCTGTTACAACGTAGTCACAAAAAGAGAGTCAAATTGATGAACAAGAAAAACCAACATGCAGTAAACAAAATGACCCAACACAAAACAATTTAGAACAGGGTCAACAAATCAAAACACTACCATCACCTCCATTTCCAGAACGATTACTTCAACCAAAGTTACCCACACCATTGCCACAATTCGATGTTCTTGATGAATTGAGAAATGTGTATGTCAAAATACCATTACTCCAGGAAATCAAGGATATTCCGATTTATACCAAAGCCATTAAAGAGCTCTAACTCAAAAAGCCTACAAAGAAAGGATTTGATCCACAAACAATACATGTTATTGGCAGTTTAGCTGGCCTGATGTAAAATATCATATCCATGGAAAAATACGTTGACCTAGGCATACCTAGAGTCATATCAATTATCAACAAAATTTCAATTCCAAACACTCTGATTGATTTAGGAGTTGCAATAAATGTAATGACATTGGACACAATGAAAACTTTGCAGCTAACAAATTTACAGTCAACCCCGATTGTTTTGGAATTAGCAGATCACTCTAAAGTCATTCCTGAAGGGGTACTGGAAGATATAATTGTTTCACTGGACTCTTGGGAGTATCTAGTTGATTTCTTAGTACTCCAGCCAAAATCCAATTTAGGAGGACACCCACTCATACTTGGCAGACCATGGTTGGCAACTGCTGATGCATTCATTGGGTGTAGATCTGGTAACATGATCATTTCTAGAGGCACAAAGAGAAAACAACTTACCTTGTACCCATCAGCACAAGCCCCAACAGTAACACAAAACCTATGGCTTGATGACAAATACAATGATAAGGAAGAAATATACTCTGTTTTAAGCATCAATCAAATATATGATATCGAGGAGAACAACAATGAAGATTTAGTGGAAATGTTTATCTCTCAACCTGATGTTTCAGAAGAGTTGAGAAATGAACAATACACTACTACAGATCAAATATTGGCACAAAGCTTTCAGGAAACTTGTACCATGTATTCTCTGAAAACATTATTTGAAGAGATCTTTCCAATCAACTCCATTACAAACACACAAAGCAAGACTATAGAAATCAGCCCAGGAAAAACATTGAACATTGGGGCATTTCTAGAAACATCTCAGGAACGGAAATTGCTTGATTTTCTTACCAAATACCAAAAGGCATTCGCTTGGGACTACACTGACATGCAGGGAATTCACCCAGAAACTTGCACTCACCATATCTATACAAACACTAGTATTCAACCAGTGAGGCAGCCATAGAGACGGATGAACCCCATGCTCAAAGAGATTGTAAGGGATGAATTGCAGAAGTTACTAAAAGTAAAGTTCATATACCCCATTTCTGACAGCCAATGGGTATCTCCGTTAGTATTAGTTCCCAAGAAAAATAGTAAGTGGCGAGTTTGTGTTGACTATTGAGAACTAAATAAGGCCACCCTTAAAGACTATTTTCCACTGCCATTTATTAACCAAGTTTTGGATACATTAGCTGGAAAAATGTCATTTTCCTTTCTGGATGGTTTTAGTGGCTACAATCATATTAGCATAGCCTCAAAAGATTATGCTTACAATGTACTACCATTTGGCTTGTGCAATTCTCCAGCGAAATTTCAAAGAGCAGTATTAGCAATTTTTGCTGATCTGGTCCACGAATGTGTTGAGGTATATATGGATGTTTTTTCAGTATATGGAGATTCCTTTGACAATTCTTTGCAAAATCTAGAGAAATTTTTACAACGATGTATAGAAACAAACTTATCTTTAAGCAATGAAAAATGTTATATGATGATAAATGAGAGAATAGTCTCAGGACATCATATTTATCCCGAGGGAATCAAGGTAGATCAAACCAAAATACAAATTATTGTCGAATTGCCAATTCCAACAAATCAAAAAGATGTAAGAAGCTTTATTGGTTATGCAAGCTATTATTAGAGATTTATTGAAAACTTTAGTAGGATAGCTTTGCCTTCGTTTAAACTTCTTGCAAAAGATGTGTCCTTCAATTGGAATGAGGCTTGTCAAAATGCTTTTGGGAAACTAAAAAAGAAACTAAGCACTCCTCCAGTTTTAAGGGGACCCAATTGGACTTTACCTTTTCACATATCAACTAATGCATCCGATACAGCGATAGGGGCTTCATTAGGGCAGAAATAAGATGCTTTAACTTATGCCATTTACTTTATTAGTAAAAATTTGACTCCTGCTAAACTCAACTACACAGTAACGGAAAAGGAAATGCTTGCAATTATATATGCGGTGAACAAATTTTGTCACTACATAATTGGATATGAAGTCCTCGTGCACATTGACCTCTCAGCCATTAGATACTTAATGAACAAACCTATTACTAATGGCAGGATCACCAGATGGTTACTTGTACTGCAAGAATTTAATCTCACCATACTGGACAGGCCAGGGAAAGAGAACCAGGTAGCAGATTACTTTTCTAGACTACAAAATCCACGTGAAGCTGTCCAAGTTGAAGATTCATTTCCTGATGAACACTTGTTTGCAATTTCAGTGTTAACTCCATGGTATGCTAATTTAGCTAATTACTTCTCCATAGGAAAAGTACCTCCATCTTTGAGTTCAAAGAAGAAAATACTCATCAAACAAAGCGCAAGATATTCATGGGTTAATGGCGATTTTTTTTACACTTGTTATGATATGATCATTAAAAGATGCATAAGAGAGGATGAAATTATTGATATACTAACATCTTGCCATGATCAACCTTGTGGTGGCCATTTTGCAGCTAAGAGGACAGCACATTAAATTCTTAGCCTTGGCTACTATTGGCCATCAATTTTCAAAGATTCAAAGAAGTATGTAAGAAGTTGTGACAGCTGCCAACGCATGGGCAAGCCAACCACCTCTGATGAGATGCCACTATAGCCACAAGTACATCTAGAGACATTTGAAAAATGGGCTCTCGACTTTGTTGGACCCATCAATCCACCATCCAAAGTTAAGAAGTGCATTCTTGTATGTATCAATTATGTGACTAAATGGGTTGAAGCAAAGGCACTTGTAAGGGCAACTAAACAAATAGTAGTCAATTGCCTTTTCGAAGAAATATTTGTTAGATATGGAGTTTCCAGAGAGATAGTAACCGACCAAGGAAGTCAATTCACTTCTAGAATGGTTCAAGAAATTACTAACAAGTACAAAATCAAGCACAGAAGGAGTACACTATACCATCCGCAGGCCAATGGCCAAGTGGAATCTACAAACAAGACACTAGAAGGGATCATGACAAAAACAGTGGCAACAAACAGGAAGGATTGGGCAGATAAGCTCAATGAAGCCCTCTGGGCATATAGAATCACTTGGAAAAACACAACAGGGTTTACACCTTATCAGCTAGTGTATGGCAAAGAAGTCATGTTGCCAATAGAATTTCAAATATATACGTGCAAACTGGCTACAGACTTAGGAATAGATCTCTTTGAAGCTCAGCAAGAAAGAGTCATGCAATTAAATCAGCTGGACAAGATGAGACTGCAAGCAGTGGAAAGGAATCCAATGATACAACAACAAAGGAGACAATGGCATAATAAATTAATTAATAAGAAAGAATTTCAAGTTGGTGACTGGGCATTACTCTTTGACTCAAAATTCAAAGACTACAAAGCCAAATTTACAACCCATTGGATGGGCCCTTATGAAATCATTGAAGTCTTTGAGAATGGATCAGTCAAACTCACCACAATTGACCAGGAAGGACAAACATATCTAGTAAATGGACATAGGCTCAAGATCTATCATAAGCCTGTCAGCAAAGAAGATTTCATGGAGACAGTATCACAACAAAAGGAGGTACAGATAGTACAACAGTCAGATGTAATATCTAAGCCTTAAGCATTTTATTTTAAAAAGTAAAAAACAAAAAACAAAACAAAAAATAATCAAAAATCAAAAATCAAAAAAACATAATAATGTTTAGATATGAAAACCAGATATGGCATACTCTAAACACGAATTCTTATGAGAAAACCAAGCAATTGGCTTGTAAGAATTCTCTTTCATTCAGTTTGATGTTCAAAATAAAATCATTTTCCAATTTCAATCTCAGAAAAATGACTTGAGGACAAGTCAAAACATCAGTAGGGGAGGAGAAAGTCTGAACTTCTTCATGCTTTCATCTCCTTAATTTCATTTCCAGCAGAAGAAGAGATTTGTCTTTACATTTTCTAATGGATTCTCAACAAGAAATGATTGTTGTTCAGTATTTGATCAAACTTTAAACATATCTCAGAAAGGGACCTGTTATCTATAAATTCTCATTTTTCAGAAAGGGACCTATTATCTATAAATTCTCATTTTTCAAAAAGGGACCTGTTATCTACAAATTCTCATTCTCAGAAAAGGGACCTATTCTATGCACATTATCAGAATGGGATCTGTTAAGAGGAAGATTGCATCTGCAAAGAAGAAGACTGCACCTAAGAAGAAGAAGATTGCAAAGAGGAAGACTGGACTGCACCTAAGGAAAAGAGACTACACTTAAGAGAGAAATGGACACCATCAACATTCTGCTATGCTTGAACATATCAAACAAGGAAAGCTAGCTTCCAAACAAAGACTTATCAGAGGGTTGTAAGAATTTTCATTTTAATACTTTTAATTTCTTTTATTAATTCCAAGTTTTAAATAGTGGTTTATGATGATTATTGATTTTAGTTTCTAATATCTAGCCTATCCTATATCATACATGCCTATTTTTATATCCTGTAGGAGTCATTCCTACTCTTAAAAACTAGATTTTATATCCTGTACATACATTTCTAGTTACATTAGTCCTATTTTCTATCTTGTACATATCACTAAACCTGATTCTTAAATCCTATCTTTTATCCTGTACATACATTTCTAATCCAACATTCAACCTACAATCATAAGTACCAACAGACCTACTAAAACTAAGCATGCATACTCAGAACCAATTAATTCAACAACTATAGATTAGAAGCCATCAATTAGTAGCTACAGATCCGAATTTTGAAAGATGGGATAAGGACACAAAGATGAAAGATTTATAAATTTTTATGGTTTTCAACCTAAATTTTTTTAAATCTAGAACATAAAAGATATTTGATAAGACAAAGGGTATGTTATCATAATGAGGATTAACGGTTAGTTCAGAGAAATCATAATGACCCGATGCCCTCACGATCTGAAGACGCCATAATGATCTGTAGCCTCACGATTTTAGTAAAGGGCTTGCACCATACCCAATTTCATCATTCCAAGACTGCTGCCAGGACTGCTCAGGACGTCATTAAAAATCCCTGTGTAAGGAACTGAAAGATTATCATTGAAGTATCTGTTGTGAGAAGGGACCAAGGGTTCGTTGCATAATCAAGTGTTGTATGGAGGCAACAAGGTTCATTATGAATGAAACCGTTGTGTTAAAAAAGGGAAGTAAACGTTATATTTATCACGGAGTATAGGTAGAAGTCCTAACTTGTAGAGAATGTTGCGCATTTCTCTTAGTGACTGGTAAGAGCTATTTAAAATTCTGAAGATTAAAACGAAATCCTCACTGAAATACGTATGGGTATAGCGTTACGAGTATGTTGACAATAACAATGTCAACATACGAGTAAAAGGGCCACGACACAGGGGAGATTCTATAGAACTGGTTGAAGGGCATTCCAATTTAATTAACAACGTCCTCCACTAAAAAACATAGACACGCATAGCACTCAGGCTCAGGTAGTATTCTTATCACAATTATTGTAAAATTATTTTTATATCATAAGGAAAATGCAGTAATTTTTTTTGCCGTAAATTCTTCTTACAACACAGGGTAACTGGAGGTAAAAAAACTTTTCTCTCATGGTAAACAGAATAGAGCCAGACCAATTTGACCCTTCAAAATTCCATAAGGACTGTATAGACACTTTTAGGGAAAAACAATGGCTGACATTTCTAGAATAATTTAATGGGCATAATGAGCTAACAGCAAGGGAGTTTGCCTCTTCATTCACTGGAGAGAGGGCCATTGTAGGAAACTTGTCTTTTAGGGTCTCAGAAGACACAATTGCTCAAGCAATAGGCATAAACCCAGAAGGGGAGAAGTATTTTAAAACAAAGCAGTTCAAGGATAAAACATGGACGCATTTCATATCCAGGACAAGGGTATCATCAGTTGACTGGAAATCAGGGATTCCTAGGAGTTGGCTCATTCATCCATGGGATGAAATAGTTTATGTCATTCAAAAATTTATAACCTGTGAGGGAAGATACAACATTGTATTTCTTTATCATATCAAACTGTTAATGCATCTAAGAGGGGACTGTGTTATAAGCTTGCCTTATTTTCTTTTGCAAAGCTTAACTAAGATGTCTAAGACCATACAAAAACAAAGAAAAAACAAGGATAGGAGTTTATATCACTATGGCTTGGTAAAAATCTTGATTGAGTTTGAACTGCAAAAGATAAGTGTGACATGGAAGAAATTCTTGGTGACTAATGAGTTTATAGCAAATGAGGAGCAAGCAAAGCAGCAAGATTCACAGGAAGAACAACAGAATTTAAAGGAAGGGCAGCAACATGCAAAACTATTGATTGATGTAGATGCTATAGAGGAAGACTTTTTAGAGTACAAACAAAGTAACTCTGCTCCATCTAGCAGCAGTATCAAGACAAGAAGAATGTGAAGAGAGGAAGCTGAGAAAGCTGAACATGATAAAAATTTTACTACCTACACAAGGAAGTCCAGAAAGACTAAGTTTGATCAGAAAGGGAAAATGGTGGAAGAAGATGACATTCTACAACAGCCCCAGTATGATTACATACAAGGATTGGAAATAAAAGACAAGGAAAAGGAACAACAAGAACATAAATTCTCAGGAAAAAAGAAAAGGAAGCTGGAAAGGAAAGTTGAGAAATTACAGCAACAGCGTATGGAATCAAAAGTTTTGGAAAGAGTGGTGAAAAGAGAAAATGAAACGCTCAAAATGCAAAGTAAGAAATTTCAAGATGAGAATGAAAAATTGAAAAATAAGGTTAAGAAACTCAAAGCTTATAAAATGCAAATCTGTAGGAAGGCCTATAAATTTTACCAGCAAAAGAAGGCAATTAAAACCAAGTATCAAATCTTAAAGACAGAGTATGAAGCCCAAATGAACATCAACACTTTACTTCAGGCAGCATAGGCAGAAGGTAGAATTTGAAAGGTTAGAATTCATTTGCACGAGGGCATGCAAAATCATCAGTTTGGGGGAATGTTGGTTTCAAATTATGACTATCCATTTCACTTAAAAATCCTCTTTTGATTATCATTTTTGACCATTTAACATTCATATTCCAACTATAATCCTTAGAAACTAAATGATATGATGTCATTATCATTATTTTTAGCTTGAAATTAATTTTTGAAATTATTGTGTTAAAAATGACATTTTCCAGAAAATTACAAGAAGTTGTAACTTCCTGTAATTACTCCATGGTTTGACATGTTGCATAACAGGTTGGTGAATTTCAAGATTGTGGGCATGAAGCTAAATGTACATGGATGGTGGATTACCTATCCACTTTCGAATTTGAAGAAAATAGGTGTCCGGTCAATGTTGGTCAAACCCAGCCACTTCAACAGAATTTCCAGATTTTGTGAACAAAATAATTTCTATTTTGAGAATTTTTGCATAAATGAAGGAACTGATCTAATTTCGACCTTCTTGGATGTAATTAATAGAATTCTGTTAGGATAATATGGAGGAGGAATAACTTATTTTGTTATAGGATTTGTGATAAATAACCTATGAGAAAAGACTCTATTTCTGCTAGATTTTGGACACATGAAAGTACAGTTTATGCATTTTTAATTCCAGACTTAATACAGACTTCATTATCAAGTTTATGCCTTCATATCCAATAGTCATATTCTTCTGAATCGTTTTCAGTGTGCTTGTGAAGTGTTGAAGGGCCCTCATCACTATGCTGGTACACTCTGTCATCAAGTTTCTTTACTAGTTGCATAGATAGATTTCGAACTCAAAGATTATTTTATGTGCTGTGAGGAAGGTTATGTGATTGAAGTTGTTAATTGGAAAGGATTTGCATTCATTGTGGAAAGAGCCTTGTAAAAGGACTCAACCAATACTGATCTTGAAGATTGACATATATATGCTTGATGTTGTATAATTTCGATATTTGATTATTAACTTTAATTTCAAAGATAGTTCATGGTTTGATTTCCAAGTGATTCAGATTTGTAATTGTTAAATTCAATTTGCAGTTAGATAAGTGATTCTTGTAAGAGATTCAACTGTCATTGGTTTGTAATGTTACTTATCTTATTTGTTACTTAGATTAGTTAGGTGTTGAAATTGCTTTGAACTGTTGTGATCCAAGGATTGGAAAGGATTCTATTAAGTAAGATTCTTGTAAGGGAATGATAGGATTTTTTAACCAGTCATTAATACTCTGTTTTGTTACTTAGACACTCATAATTTCATTAGATTTGTTTTAATCTAAATTGATGCTTAAGTGTTTGAAAAGACAAGGAAGAACCTCTTGTAAGAGAGTATTATTAATCTCATTTCACTAGGCTATCATTAGAACCATAGATCCTTCTAGATCTATATACATTAGATGAGTGCCTCTAAGTGTACTTTCTCGGGTTGATAAAGGAATTAAGAGCTTAACTTACCTTAGTAAGTAAAGACCAAACATTTTGGCGCCATTGCCGGGGAGGTGCAACTAGAAAGATTTAGAAAAAAAATCTAAAAAACACTTAAAATCAACAAAACAACAAAAACATAGATTTAAATTTAATTTTTAGTCATGTTTATTTATGTCTAGATTTAGGGATGAGAAAGGAAGATTCACAAAAACCCCCCAACCAACAACTAACCCACCATTAGGAGCAGAACCATTAGAAAGGATTGAGTACACAACACCAACTGGAAAAGTTACTGTGGAAAAACTTGAGGAAAAACAAAGATCAGGCCAAAGACTTACTCTCGTTGAAAGACAAATCCTACTAGCTCATGAGGCAAAGAAAAGATATATACCTAAGACTTCTACAGTAGGGAAACTAAAAGAGAGTAGTACAAGAATCCAACAGCCTATCTTTGAACAGATTTTCCCTCAAGAACTAAAACAAGAAGAAGAGATAGAAACCTTAGACAAATCACAAATCACTATGGCTGAAGACGGGGGATCCAGAAGACCTACTATAGAACCACTAGGAGAGTATGAGAGACAAATGGAAGAAAGGAGAAGAAAAAGAGAGAATGAAGAAAAACAAGGAAATGATACTCTGTTTGGAGGAAATCCAAATCCACTAGAGACAGAGGAATCCACATTTAAATTTCCAATTCAAGATAGAGGAGAGTATATGGATGAGGAAATTAAAATGAAAAATATACCGCCATCTGTATTACCAAACTTTTATGGTATGGAATCTGAAGACCCTGACTCGTTTTTGTTCGAATTTGACATAGTATGCCGAACCTATGGATATACTGATGATGCACATAGACTTCGACTTTTTCCTGCTACATTAAAAGCAGCAGCACTTAGGTGGTTCATGGGATTAGGTGAACATTCAGTCACTGATTGGGATGACATGAGAAAAATATTTTTGAAGAAGTATCAACCTTACTGTCGATCAAAAGATTCTAAAGATGACATTTTTAGAATGAATCAACAAGAAGATGAGACCTTAGAGGAATACTTGGAAAGATTCTCATATAATCTACAAAAATCAAAACATAGAACCATGTCTGTTGATCTTATTTGAACAATATTTCTTAAGGGCATCCGGGATGAGTATCTAGATGACCTCAATCTCATGGGTAAAGGGGACATTTCTAATTTACCTTTTGATGAGATTGCTGACTTGTGTCAAAAGTACTCCAGAAGTAGGGCAAGAAATGGAAAAAGAGCTATGACATCTAAGATCACTAAATCTGCCACAGGAAATATTACTAGAGCTGAACTAGGCAATCTATTTGAAGATTTCAAAACAGACCTTTTAAGCACCTTGGGGAATCAAATAGACACTTTAAAAACAAAGAAAAGACAAGATGAACAAGAACAAGAGTTATCTATATTCTGTCCCAAATGCAGACAAAAACATGCTTTGAAAGAATGTCCTTTAGATAATATGCAGATTTGTGGGAGAAAATCATGACATTAAGGATTGCACAAAGATGAAAATTTTGCAGAATTATAATTTGGAAGCCAATGTGGAAATGGAGAACATGTATTTCATGGGAGCTAGAAGGCCATGGCAGCCAAGACCTCCAAGTATGTATCAAAATCCAAATCCAGCAAATTATAACATGCCTGTTCAAAATTCTTGGAATGTTCCTATGCCTTGACAAAATTGGTTTAATCAACAACAATAAACATATCCACGACAAGGATGGAAATGATATTCTTATCCTCAGTAGTTTACTCAACAACAACCCAACAATATCACCAACCATTTGCTCAATAATATCCCCAACACTATCAGTAACAATATTCTCAGCCATATCCACAACAACACCCTCAACAACCAGTTGCTTATCAACAACAAAATCCTCAACAAATCTTACCTGCTCCTCCAAATCTTACAAAGCAAGACTATAGAAATCAAACCAGGAAAAACATTGAACATTGGGGCATTTATAGAAACATCTCAGGAAAGAAAATTGCTTGATTTGCTTACCAAATACCAAAAGGCATTCGCTTGGGACTACACTGACATGCAGGGAATTCACCCAGAAACTTGCACTCACCATATCTATACAGACACTAGTATTCAACCAGTGAGGCAGCCACAGAGACAGATGAAACCCATGCTCAAAGAGATTGTAAGAGACGAATTGCAGAAGTTACTAAAAGTAAAGTTCATTTACCCCATTTCTAACAGCCAATGGGTATCTCCATTAGTAATAGTTCCCAAGAAAAATGGTAAGTGGCGAGTTTGTGTTGACTATCGAGAACTGAATAAAGCCACCCTTAAAGACTATTTTCCACTGCCATTTATTGACCAAGTTTTGGATACATTAGCTGGAAAAATGTCATTTTCCTTTCTGGATGGTTTTAGTGGCTACAATCAGATCAGCATAGCCTCAGAAGACCAAGACAAAACAACATTTACTTGTCCCTGGGGCACGTATGCTTACAATGTACTACCATTTGGCTTGTGCAATGCTCTAGCAACAATTCAAAGAGCAGTTTTAGAAATTTTTGCTGATTTGGTCCACGAATGTGTTGAGGTATCTATGGATGATTTTTCAGTATATGGAGATTCCTTTGACAATTCTTTGCAAAATCTAGAGAAATTTTTACAATGATGTATAAAAATAAACTTGTCTTTAAGCAATGAAAAATGTTATATGATGATGAATGAGGGAATAGTCTTAGGACATCATATTTCTCTTGAGGGAATCAAGGCATATCAAACCAAAATACAAATTATTGTCGAATTGCCAATTCCAACAAATCAAAAATATGTAAGAAGCTATCTTGGTTATGCAAGCTATTATCGGAGATTTATTGAAAACTTTAGTAGGATAGCTTTGCCTTTGTTTAAACTTCTTGCAAAAGATGTATCCTTCAAGTGGAATGAGGCTTGTCAAAATGCTTTTGAGAAACTAAAAGAGAAACTAAGCATTGCTCCAGTTTTAAGGGGACTCGATTGGACTTTACCTTTTCACATCTCAATTGATGCATCCGATACAGTAGTAGGGGCTTCATTAGGGTAGAAAGAAGATGCTTTAACTTATGTCATTTACTTTATTAGTAAAAATTTGACTCCTGCTGAACTCAACTACACAATAACGGAAAAGGAAATGCTTGCAATTATACATGTGGTGAACAAATTTCGTCACTACATAACTGGATATGAAGTCCTTGTTCACACTGACCACTCAACCATTAGATACTTAATGAACAAACCTATTACTAATGGCAGGATCACCAGATGGTTACTCTTACTGCAGGAATTTAATCTCACCATACTGGACAGGCCAGGGAAAGAGAACCAGGTAGCAGATTACTTTTCTAGACTACAAAATCCAGGTGAAGTTGTCCAAGTTGAAGATTCATTTCCTGATGAACACTTGTTTGCAATTTCAGTGTTAACTCCATGGTATGTTGATTTAGCTAATTACTTGTCCACAGGAAAAGTACCTCCATCTTTCAGTTCAAAGGAGAAGAAAAGACTCATCAAACAAAGTGCAAGATATTCATGGGTTAATGGCGATTTGTTTTACATTGGTTATGATATGATCATTAGAAGATGCATTAGAGAGGATGAAATTATTGATATACTAACATCATGCCATGATCAACCTTGTGGTGGCCATTTTGCAGCTAAGAGGACAACACACAAAATTCTTAGCCTTGGCTACTATTGGCCATCAATTTTCAAAGATTCAAAGAAGTATGTAAGAAGTTGTAACAGATGCCAACGCATGGGCAGACCAACCACAAGTACATCTAGAGCCATTTGAAAAATGGGCTCTCGACTTTGTTGGACCCATCAATCCACCATCCAAAGGTAAGAAGTACATTCTTGTATGTACCGATTATGTGATTAAATGGGCTGAAGCAAAGGCATTTGTAAGGGAAACTGAACAAATAGTAGTCAATTTCCTTTTCGAAGAAATCTTTGTTAGATATGGAGTGCCCAGAGAGATAGTAATCGACCAAGGGAGTCAATTCACTTCTAGACTGGTTCAAGAAATTACTGACAAGTACAAAATCAAGCACAGAAGGAGTACACCCTACCATCCGCAGGCCAATGGCCAAGTGGAATCTACAAACAAGACACTAGAAGGGATCATGACAAAAACAGTGGCAACAAACAGGAAGGATTGGGCAGATAAGCTCAATGAAGCACTCTGGGCATATAGAATCACCTGGAAAAACACAACAGGGTTTACACCTTATCAGCTAGTGTATGGCAAAGAAGTCATGCTGCCAATAGAATTTCAAATACATACATACAAACTGGCTGCAAACTTAGGAATAGATCTCTCTAAAGCTCAGCAAGAAAGAATCATGCAATTAAATCAGCTGGACGAGATGAGACTGCAAGTAGTGGAAAGGACAACAATGATACAACAACAAAGGAGACAATGGCATGATAAATTAATTAAGAAGAAAGAATTTCAAGTTGGTGACTGGGCATTACTCTTTGACTCAAAATTTTAAGACTACAAAGCCAAATTTACAACCCATTGGATGGGCCCTTATGAAATCATTGAAGTCTTTGAGAATGGATCAGTCAAACTCACCACAATTGACTAGGAAGGACAAACATATCTAGTAAACGGACACAGGCTCAAGATCTATCATAAGCCTGTCAGCAAAGAGGATTTCATGGAGACAGTATCACAACAAAAGGAGGTATAGATAGTACAACAGTCAGCTGTAATATCTAAGCCTTAAGCATTTTTTTTTAAAGTAAAAAAAAAAAAACAAAAAATAATCAAAAATCAAAAATCAAAAAACATAATAATGTTTAGATACGAAAACCAAATATGGCATACTCTAAACACGAATTCTTATGAGAAAACCAAGCAATTGGCTTGTAAGAATTCTCTTTCATTCAGTTTGACGTTCAAAATAAAATCATTTTGCAATTTCAATCTCAAAAAAATGACTTGAGGACAAGTCAAAACATTAGTAGGGGAGGAGAAAGTCTGAACTTCTTCATGCTTTCATCTCCTTAATTTCATTTCCAGCAGAAGAAGAGATTTGTCTTTACATTTTCTAATGGATTCTCAACAAGAAATGATTGTTGTTCAATATTTGATCAAACTTTAAACATATCTCAGAAAGGGACCTGTTATCTATAAATTCTCATTTTTCAGAAAGGGGCCTATTATCTATAAATTCTCATTTTTAAGAAAGGGGCCTGTTATCTACAAATTCTCATTCTTAGAAAAGGGCCCTGTTCTATGCACATTATCAGAATGGGATCTGTTAAGAGGAAGATTGCATCTGCAAAGAAGAAGATTGCAAAGAAGAAGACTAGACTGCACCTAAGGAAAAGAGACTACACTTAAGAGAGAAATGGACACCATCACATTCTGCTATGCCTGAACATATCAAACAATGAAAGCTAGCTTCCAAACAAAGAAATATCAGAGGGCTGTAAGAATTTTCATTTTAATACTTTTAATTTCTTTTATTAATTCCAAGTTTTAAATAGTGGTTTATGATGATTATTGATTTTAGTTTCTAATATCTAGCCTATCCTATATCATACATGCCTATTTTTATATCCTGTAGGAGTCATTCCTACTCTTAAAAACTAGATTTTCTATCCTGTACATACATTTCTAGTTACATTAGTCCTATTTTCTATCCTGTACATATCCCTAAACCTGATTCTTAAAGCCTATCTTTTATCCTGTACATACATTTCTAATCCAACATTCAACCTACAGTCATAAGTACCAACAGACCTACTAAAACTAAGCATGCATACTCAGAACCAATTAAGTCGACAACTACAGATTAGAAGCCATCAATTAGTAGCTACAGATCCAAATTTTGAAAGATGGGATAAGGACACGAAGATGAAGGATTTATAAATTTTTATGGTTTTCAACCTAATTTTTTTTAAATCTAGAACATAAAAGATATTTGATAAGACAAAGGGTATGTTATCATAATGAGGATTAATGGTTAGTTCAGAGAAATCATAATGACCCGATGCCCTCACGATCTGAAGACGCCATAATGATCTGTAGCCTCACGATTTTAGCAAAGGGCTTGCACCATACCCAATTTCATCATTCCAAGACTGTTTCCAGGACTGCTTAGGACGTCATTAAAAATCCCTGTGTAAGGAACTGAAAGATTATCATTGAAGTATCTGCTGCGTGAAGGGACCGAGGGTTCATTGCATAATCAAGTGCTATATGGAGGCAGCAAGGTTCATTATGAATGAAACCGTTGTGTTGAAAAAGGGAAGTAAACGTTATATTTATCATGGAGTATAGGTAGAAGTCCGAACCTGTAGAGAACGCTGCGAATTTCTCTTAGTGACTGGTAAGAGCTGTTTAAAATTCTGAATATTAAAACAAAATCCTCTCTGAAATACGTATGGGTATAACGTTACGAGTATGTTGACAATAACAATGTCAACATACGAGTAAGAGGGCCACGACACAGGGGATATTCTACAGAACCAGTTGAAGGGCATTCCAATTTAATTAACAACGTCCTCCACTAAAAAACAGAGACACTCATAGCACTCAAGCTCAGGTAGTTTTCTTATCACAATTATGGTAAAATTCTTTTTACAGCATAAGGAAAATGTAGTAATTTTTTTATCGTATATTCTTCTTACAACATAGGGTAACTAGAGGTAAAAAAACTTTTCTCTCATGGAAAACAGAATAGAGCCAGAACAATTTGACCCTTCAAAATTCCATAAGGACTGCGTAGACATTTTTAGGGAAAAACAATCGCTGACATTCTTAGAAAAATTTAATGGGCATAATGAGCTAACAACAAGGGAGTTTGCCTCTTCATTCACTGGAGAGAGGGCCATTGTAGGAAACTTGTCTTTTAGGGTCTCAGAAGACACAATTGCTCAAGCAATAGGCATAAGCCCAGAAGGGGAGAAGTATTTTAAAACAAAGCAATTCAAGGAGAAAACATGGACACATTTCATATCCAGGGCAAGGGTATCATCAGTTGACTGGAAATCAGGGATTCCTAGGAGTTGGCTCATTCATCCATGGGATGAAATAGTTTATGTCATTCAAAAACTTATAACCTATGAGGGAAGATACAACATTGTATTTCTTTATCATATCAAACTGTTAATGCATCTAAGAGGTGATTGTGTTATAAGCTTGCCTTATTTTATTTTTCAAAGCTTAACCAAGATGCCTAAGACCATACAAAAACAAAGAAAAAACAAGGATAGGAGTTTATATCACTATGGCTTGGTAAAAATCTTGATTGAGTTTGAATTGCAAAAGATAAGTGTGACATGGAAGAAATTATTGGTGACTAATGAGTTTATAGCAAATGAGGAGCAAGAAAATCATCTAGATTCATAGGAAAAACAACAAAATTTAAAGGAAGGGCAACAACATGCAGAACTATTGATTAATGTAGATGCTATAGAGGAAGACTTTTTAGAGTACAGACAAAGTAACTCTTCTCCATGCATTAGTAGTATCAAGACAAGAAGAATGGTAAGAGAGGAAGCTGAGAAAGCAGAACAGGATAAAATTTTTACTACCTACACAAGGAAGTCTAGAAAGACTAATTTTGGTCAGAAAGGGAAAATGGTGGAGGAAGATGACATTCTACAACAACCCCAGTATGATTAAATACAAGGATTGTAAATAAAAGACAAGGAAAATGAACAACAAGAACATAAATTCTCAGGAAAGAAGAAAAGGAAGCTGGAAAGGAAAGTTGAGAAATTACAGCAACAGCTTATGGAATCAGAAGTTTTGGAAAGAGTGGTGAAAAGAGAAAATGAAACACTCAAAATACAAAGCAAGAAATTTCAAGATGAGAATGAAAAATTGAAAAAGAAGGTTAAGAAACTCAAAGCTTATAAAATGCAAATCTGTAGGAAGGCCTATAAATTTTACCAGCAAAAGAAGGCAATTAAAACCAAGTATCAAATCTTGAAGATAGAGTATGAAGCCCAAATGAACATCAACGCTTTACTTCAGGTAACAAAGGCAGAAGGCGTAATTTGATAGGTTAGAATTCATTTGCATGAGGGCATGCAAAATCCTAAGTTTGGGGGAATGTTGGTATCAAATTATGACTGTCCATTTCACTTAAAAATCCTCTTTTGATTATCATTTTTGACCATTTAACCTTCATATTCCAGCTATAATCCTTAGAAACTAAATGATATGATGTCATTATCATTACATTTAGTTTGAAATTATTTTTTGAAATTATTGTGTTAAAAATGACATTTTCCAGAAAATTACAAGAAGTTGTAACTTCCTGTAATTGCTCCATGGTTTGACATGTTGCATAATAGGTTGGCGAATTTGAAGATTGTGGGCATGAAGCTAAATGTACAAGGATGGTGGATTACCTATCCACTTTCGAATTTGAAGAAAATAGGTGTCCGGTCAATGTTGGTCAAACCCAACCACTTCAACAGAATTTCCAGATTTTTTGAACAAAATAATTTCTATTTTGAGAATTTTTGCATAAATGAAGGAACTGATCTAATTTCGACCTTCTTGGAAGTAATTAATAGAATTATGTTAGGATAATATGGAGGAGGAATAGCTTCTTTTGTTATAGGATTTGTGATAAATAACCTATGAGGAAAGACTATGTTTCTGTTAGATTTTGGACACATGAAAGTAGTAACTGTTTATGCATTTTTAATTCCAAGCTTAACACAGACTTCACTATCAAGTTCATGCCTTCAGATCCCATAGTCATATTCTTCTGAATCATTTTCAATGTGCTTGTGAAGTGTTGAAGGGCCCTCATCACTACGCTAGTACACTCTGTCATCAAGTATCTTTACTAGTTTCATAGATAGATTTAAAACTCAGAGATTATTTTATGTGTTGTGAGGAAGGTTATGTGATTGAAGTTGTTAATTGGAAAGGATTTGCATTTGTTGTGAAAAGAGCCTTGTAAAAGGACTCAACCAATACTGATCTTGAAGATTGACATATATATGCTTGTTGTTGTATAATTTCGATATTTGCTTATTAGCTTTAATTTCAAAGATAGTTCATGGTTTGATTTCCAAGTGATTCAGATTTGTAATTGTTAAATTCAATTTGCAGTTAGATAAGTGATTCTTGTAAGAGATTCAACTGTCATTGGTTTGCAACGTTACTTATCTTATTTGTTGCTTGGATTAGTTAGGTGTTGAAATTGCTTTGAACTGTTATGATCCAAGGATTGGAAAGGATTCTATTAAGCAAGATTCTTGTAAGGGAATGATAGGATTTTTAACCAGTCATTAATACTCTGTTTTGTTACTTAGACAATCAGAATTTCATTAGATTTTTTAAAATCTAAATTGATGCTTAAGTGTTTGAAAAGACAAGGAAGAACCTCTTGTAAGAGAGTATTGTTAATCTCATTTCACTAGGCTATCATTAGAACCTTAGATCCTTCTAGATCTATATACATTAGATGAGTGCCTCTAAGTGTACTTTCCCGAGTTGATAAAGGAATTAAGAGTTTAACTTACCTTAGTAAGTAAAGACCAAATAGTCATGCATAGTAACTCTCATCTCATGTGTTACCCTGGTGAGAAGGTTGAAGTGGGTAATTGTGGGGTGGGGTTTTACAGTTAGCTAGTGGGTAGAGTGAGTGCCCCATAGCATCAAGCAAGTAATTTTACCATTAAAATGCCATGTGACAACATGGGGGGAATGGTAAATTGGCCCAAGGCTTCATCATTGGTCAAGGATAATTAACCTTATTTCAAGCAACAACTTGGCTAATTGGTGACCTAACACTAGTTTTGTTTTATCCCGATCAAGGGGTACCTAACCATGTCGCTAAAGGGTATTTGGCTAGTGGGTGACTAAATCCTTTGCATGAAGTTGATGCAAGATGCATTCTGCATGGTTCTATAATAGAACATGAATTGGATGAATACATTAACATAGCTAGCTCATTCAATCTTTTCTTTGGATGGATAATTTTTTCAACAAAGTGGAGACCTGAAGAAGTCAAGGTGAATACCTCCCTAGCTAAGAGGGAATGCTGATTTTTGGGTAGCTTTGGGAGGTATTCCCCAACTACATAAGTCAACTAAGAAAGGAAGTTAATTTTAATTTTTAAAGTGCTCAAGTTGACCCTAATTGGTCAAGTTGCCCCAAAATTTTTGTGTCTCTTTTCTGCTTGGTTGTCTCTTTATGGTCCTATTATCGTTATTTCATTACTATTAAGATTTTCTATGTATAATTGCTTAATGATATATGTGGAGTAAGACAACTTGATTAAGAAATCATTGGAAAGTAATTATCATATTAGAAGATCAATTTCTCTTAAGAAAATTAAACAATTCACACAAACAATATTTACCAAATTACAAATTTGGATCATAAATTGCTATTTTTAATGCAAAATTAGATTCAATGCTCTCAAATGCCCTATTGCATTTAGACTGTGCAATGCCAACATTTTATATTTGCAATTCAATTAATCTAAAATGAGCCTTGATATACTTTATGGAGAAAATACCATTTTTCTTTCTTTATATTTTGGATGGTAAAAAGAAAAATAGAAATTCATATAACATTTAGATTACAACAATATCCATATATTAATATTCTAAAAACCAATCCAAGTTTTTTTGTTTGTTTGTTTTTTTTTTTTTTTTGTCGATCAAAAGTTCAAACGTTATATTACCTTGAAAAAAACATTACATACATCTGTTTTTTCTACTGCTATTCCTGCCTCTCTCTGATTGGATTTGTTAGAAAGGAGAGTTGGGCTATGAGATGCAAAATTAAACAATTTACCCTTTATTTCTAGAGGGATACGTAGCCAGATAAACCAAAATATAGAAAAAAAGAGAGAACAACCTATCAATTTCATATCAAGTTGGCTAATGAGGGAGATGTCGTGGTAGACTAGCAAGAGGATCCTGTAGCTCGTGCATGTGGAAGTCGATGTGATCCAGGGATGCCTCTTGCTTGCAGATGTTCATTTGTGTGGCGTAGGCTTCTGCAGATATTATCTTTCTATTTCAGAATTTATGCCTGGATAAACTTAATGTCATTGAGGTATGCCACCATTTTGTTGCGGTCCTCATAGCGATGGTTGCACATGATGTCCATATTTTTCTGAATACTCCTCAATTGTTGAGAAATTGAGTCCAAGGAGGCTGGCTGGATGACAAGTCCCAGGGAGAGGGATGGGTCCTAAGTGATTCCCTCCTCTCTATCTATGCTTGTTGAGTTCTCCTCACTGGAGGAGGAGCCTCCTCTCGCATGGTCCCTAGGGTGACCCTACTACTGACCCCCTCTGCACTATCTCCCCCTTTGTCGTTGCATGTTTGCAAGAAGGAGGTCACGCCCAAACTGAGCTAGCCCGCACATAGAATTGTCCATCGGCTCTTGTCCCCCTTGGTCGCACATGGAAGGATTCAACCAATTATCCCTACAGCAAAAGAACTTTGTAGAATCAACATGATACCATAACCCCACTCACTTTCGAAGTCAACACATAAAATACAAGAACCCAAACAAGAGAGACTTAGGGCACCCTCGCCCTAAACCACCAAATGTAGCGGCTAAAGAGCAAAGGTTGAAGAAAATACCCCAATGTTACGCTTGTTGAAACCAGGGCAACCCTAAGTGGACTAATTAATCCCACCAGACTCCCAAAATTCCCACAAAGCGCCCAAGGAAAGTACAGAGAACCCCCCAGTGGAGGCTGTACTACCCACCCAAGGATGACCACTAAATCGCACCACCTGAGGGTTAATAGACCATCCCATACACTCAAATCCTCAAGGCTAGAACAAGATTCCCATAGAAAATTGAAGACCCCTTCTATTAGAAAAACAATTACCTCGCCCAAACTGACGAAGGGTGAATGTTGAGCCTTCCACCTTGGCCCCAAGTAGGGTTGATAGGGAGCCCAAATTCGATACACCAAACCATGCCTCCTACCCAGTAGTAGCTCATTTGTCGGACACGAGAGTGTTTTTCCAAGCATCCAGGCACCACTTTGTGTGACTTGCTCCACCCAAATTGCCATGCTTGGGTCCCAGGAAAAATCAACGAACTAAACCAAGCATCCGAGTCACCTTCCTTGTTCTAGCCTCCAACACCCCGCCCTTTCAGCTTTTGACACAAACCTAAATATATGACAAAATTGACACCACCCTTCTCTGTTGCTTTTCTCATCGCCCGGTCCGCAAAATAATTTTCCTCCCAGGCCAGCTTAAGACTTTAATACATGAACACTCCCATGACATTCTCTAACAGGTGGGAAGCCCAGTCGTGTCCCATCTATTGCTTTGCATGAATGAAAGGTGGTCAGGGAGGGTGGGGATTCCAAGGCCCCCTCATCCAAGGGTTGGTCACCTCCATCGGGGGAATACAAGTTAGTAAAATTAATGAACAAATCCTAAAAGAATATAATTTACTAATTAAATTTAATTAATTACTTTGATTTTTAACTATTTTTCTTACAAAACTTATAAACATGGTATTAAATATATAAGGGGCAGGCCTTGCGCTCCCTCCCTTAGGAACCCAAGGCTAAAAAATTGACTTAAAAAATAATTATTTAGTTATTTATATTATTATTTCATCAATTCATATATCAACAAGTGCTACATAGAAGCTAGTACCTATCACTTAGTTTAAATATAGCTAAATTAAAGTAAAAATATTGAATTCAAGTTAGTGTTAAGGTTTAGAATCTAGTCAATTTAGGTTTTACTGATTGGTAGATTGAGGTATTTTGTTAATTGTAATTTTGCATTGTGGTGGTAGAGAATCCAATCCTACCTAGCAACAATAATAATGTCTTATTATAGTGATAATGTTTTTGTTGAGAAGGTTGTCTAGAAGGTTTTACATTTTCTGTGTAAAGTATAAATAGATATATTTTAAAGGGTAGTTGTTCTTGCCAGATATATATGTGAAAGATAGGTTGAATATATTCCTTAAAAAATATAAATATTAAAAATGAAGTTGCTTTATTTACTTAGTTATTTGTTATTTGAATTGATAACCATTTAAATTTATTATTATTATTTTTTTATTGGTTTCTTATTGATTTTTTTCCTTGGAAAAAATTGTAACATTCCATTAAGTATGGAAATATACATTCTGTAAATGCAGATCTTGCATATTCAAAAATAGGATCCAGAGTTCGACTTTTACTGACCAGTGAAAACATAACCAAAGAGTGCACTATATGTAGTGTTGTAATGCCCATACATATCAGGTAAATATAAACAAATTGCACTTGTAGATAGTCCATAAAGCAACATAGATCAAGAAAAAATATCACAAAAAGATAGCAACTTAATAGTGCAGATTGTGTTCAGAGTTTCTAGTCTACCTTCTGTGAATCTGACTAGTGAAAACATGACCAAAGAGTGCACCGTATGTAATGTTGTAGTGTCCATACATTTAAGATATATATAGAAAAATCCTATAGCTGTAGATAGTCCACAAAGCAACTTAGATCCACAAAGAATATCACCAAAAGATAGAAATATTTTTTTACTGTAGTTGTGTCCATAAAGTAGCATAGATCCATAAAGAATATCACAGAAAGACAGAAACATAAGAGTGTTGATTATGTTATGGATTTATAGTCATCCTTTCGTTAAAGGACGATGGAAATATTCATGCGTCTTTGCACCTAATTGTTTTGAAATCTTCCAAATGCCCAAAGCTTGTTCAACACCTGCCTTAGATAGTCTGTGTGCCACTATGTTCATGTCCTTGTAGATATGACAACATGCGATATGATCAAAAGAGAATTTTACATGTAGAATTTCCGCCATAATAAGTAGCGGTGTGTGATTATGGCATATTTGAGTTTTATTGTATCAGTTAATAACATTCATAGAATCACCATAAATCTATAGTGAACTACATTCCTTCTCAATGGGAAAACAGAGGAGTGGTTTTAATGAGAGCATCTTTGCATAATTGTTTGTGTCCTAGCCCAAACCAATCTGAGATTTATAGAAGTCATAAAAACAAAAGAGTAGTTTTAATGAGAGCATCTTTGCATAGTTGTTTGTTCCCCAGCTTAAACCAATATGAGATTTATAGAAGTGATGTTCATGGAGATACGTGATCAACCCACCTCCACATAATCCATCGTCATGAGAGACACCATCAGTAAATGCCTAGGGAAGAGAGTAGTTTATAGATTCTTTTGAAATAACTCGGGGAATATGTGAAGTATCCGTGGAAGGCAGGTGGGAGAAAATTATGAGAATTTGAGTAGCCACATGATCAAGGGAAGTGACTTGGTCCGGAAAGGTTACTGATTTCTTATTGATATAAAGTGAAATTCTATAAATTTTTACTATAATTTAATTTATTTGTTAAAATTAATTTCATTTTCATGTGCTTAAACCAAATTTTGTAATAAACAATAAATACTTAGGTAATATAAACAAGTGGTTTTTATTTTTAAAATAATTATATAGTAATTAAATGAATCTATATTAATTTTTTAAAGTGTCTAACTAATTTTCATATATATTAAATAAAATTTATAGTTTGAATCAATTTTCACTTAATTATTAATGGGTTTATTCGTTATTTTCTTTTTGAAAGAAAAAAATTGTAATTTTATTCATTGGGAATGATAAAATTACATTCTATAGGCACGCTAATTGTGTGCATGCATTTAGAAGTCATATTAGATGCATATTGCATTCAAAGGTATAAGCATTTATGACTTATGAAATAGTAAATAAAAGAAAATACAGTAAAAATTACATTAAAATGCCAGAGTTACTTTTGCGAAACATCACTAAGCTTCTCCTTTTTGTTTTTCTTCTTCTAAACTTTTTCTAACCCCTAGGGTTGGGATCGACAATTACCATTGCCATCTCTTTACCCTCTGTCAGCAGGGCACTTCTTTATCTGAGTTTGAAATCTCATAAATATATATTCTCTATGTTCCACCTGCACCCAAAATGTTGTGTATTTACTCATTCTGTTGCATGCAACTTGGATCATTGCTATTTCGATACCTTTCTCGGAAAGACTTTCTATTTTGTGTTGATTCTTAGCTCCCCCACCTACTGGTGTGCCATGTTGTTTAAGTAGATCCATGTTTGAAGGGTTCTCTATCGTTTCTTCTTCTTCTTCTTGTGAAATGTGAGGATTTGAAACCTGTCATCCCTTTAGCTTTTGGGACTATCTCTTTTCCCCTTTTACGACTTTCTTAGTTTGTGGACATGTGTTTTGCAGGTGTTCTATTTGAAAATAGATAAGACACCTGAATGTTGTATTTCCAAAAGCTAGTGATTAGGTCCACTGAAGATTATTATGAGTCAGGTGAATGCGATTAGGTATACCTTTACTAATGTTTACATCTCCACAAATTCTGACAAAAGTGAAAATTCCTTTTTTCTTTTCTTTTTACAGTTCTTTCCAGATCCATCTTTATGAACTTTCCTAGTGTATTTCCAATTCTCTCTGACACTTGGCGATGCCAAAAAGGAAGAGGGAGGTTGTGGTCTCACCCATACCAGTATTTTTGAGACCACCATTGTGGTAGCATCGGATTTTGGAAAACATGGAGTTATGAAGAGCCCTGCTCTGCCCCAAAACCATGGCCCCTCATTTAGAGTGAATTCTAGATCCTTTTGTGTATCAAATTGGAAAATAAAGAATCCCTTAGAGCATAAGTAAATATCACAGTTAGGGGTCCAAGTGGTGAATAACCAATAATGTAGATCCTTTGATTAGGGCCAGAACCCATTGAATTTGCAAATAATAGCTCTAGATTAGAGAACATTGAAAAGGCCATTTACCTATGGTAAAGTAACTGTTATAGTTAGTGCCTGTTCCATCATTTCAATGTTGTAAGGTCCTGGGATATTTTGGATTGGATTAGATGAGTTACATGTCTTCCCTTGCACTACATCCTTGAAAGAGCCTGATCCATTGGGGTTTTTGGATCGAATGACTTCCTTGTAGGACATTGATCCACTAAGGTTTCTGAAAACCTGTGCTCCAACTTGCATCCATAAATTTAAGATAATGGTGAATCCCACATAATGACATATTCCTTCATTGTATTAGAGTCTTGTAGTAATTTCCCCTCATATAACAAACTTTGAGAAGGAACAACTATTCCAAGGATTTTACGAATGCTTTGTTTAAGATCTTAAACCAGATTCGAGCCCATGGTATAGAGAAAGATGGTTCCCCCCCAAGATACTTTAATAAAATCTGAAATGATCCCTCTTCCATCTTCATTGTCCTTGTGGTCAGATTTGTCGGAAGGGATTGGTGGATTCTCCTGTTATGATCAAAATTTGCTTTTAGATCTATTTGGATTTGGGATCTAAGGGGTTGAGATCCGAAGGAAGGTCATGGGAAGCTCCACCAAATACATGAAAACCCACCACAAGTATAACACACCCCAAACAAAAAATGTTCTTGCCATGAGAGCCGCCTTACCTTAGTAATTGTCATGTCCCGCAGAAGATTCTAAAACAATATGAAATCAGGAAATCCCCACGTTGGAGAATGTAGGAAGATGCAAAAATGGATGTTCAACACCGCCATCCTCTGAACTGCTTTGGAATATCGTTCAAATGCTTCTAGAATATGAACGAAAGTATGGCGTATATGATCTGTAACTAAAATCAGAATTGTTCAAGTCCCACAATGAGGAGGAAGGCACAAATGGAGCTACCTCTCCTCCACTTCCTCAGTTGTTTCTTGGTTTCTCTCTCTTAAGAGATCCACAGTCACTAGTTTCAAAACCTACCAACATGTGCCTCTTGATTGCAGAGAGAGGAGAATATTGCCAGATCCGCCCTTGTCTGCACCAAGAGCATCAATCTTCCAGTCTATGGTGGCGTTGGCGGTGACCAAAGGCCTACAAAATGTCAAAATGCTAAATCTTCTCTTGGCCTCCATCACAATCTCTTTTATGTTGTATTTTTTATGAATAAAGCTATTTAATTCAACTAATAAAATTTTAAACGTGTTAAATAACAATATTTATTAATTTTGAACTTGTTAATTAATAATATTTATTATAAAATTAATTTAAATATTATAAAATAATTAAGTTACATTTTAATTAATTAATGGTTAATAAGATTTCAGAAAAATTGCAAGTCAATATATGAAACCAAAAAATTAACAACGCTTGGTAAGTGGGTTGTAATGTTATGGTAGCATGTTAATAAGCCCCAATGATGGAGTTGTATATGCATGTACACCAACAATAAGTTGGACTCATCCCTTAGATGTCCTCCTACCCAAGTGAGAGTAGAACATGAGATCTATAAAACATACAACAAAGGTCTGAACCAATTCCCCCAACACATGATTCTAAAAGTAAAGCACTAAAAGTAATCTAAAAACTCTTAAGAGTAGAGTTTTACACACACATACACCACTGGTAAGTCAAACTTAGAAAGCCCTTGGATGCTCTTTGATTCTAGTGAGAATGGAATGATAGATTTGTCGAACATGCAATAAAAGTCACAACCAAATTTATCAATACACAACTTTAAAAATCATATGTTGGTGGTAAGCCAAGAACATTGAAGGATGGCCTTGTATACAAATGCAAACCAATAGTAAGTGGAACAAACTTATAAAACCCTTTGTATGTCTTTTTATCTAAGTGAGAATGAAACATCAAATATTAAAAATAATTTAAATTGTGTAACATCATAAGGATACAAATCCAAAATGCTAATATGGTATGGGATGTTTGTATCATTTAATCCAAACGTTCCATCTTTATGACACATCTAATAAAAATGTTTATTCTTTTAAATATGCTAACTAATGTAGCAAGCTATTAGGCCAAGTCCACATTTTTATCATGACATGGAAAGTTCATAACAATTCATTACAATTTTTGTTTTGTTTTTAGGGGGACATTGATAAGTAGAAGATATAATCATTGTTGCCACCAAGGATCACAATGCATTGTTGCTAAAAAAAAAAACCTCTTGACTCAATACGATAGCTTGCAAACCATACCAAGCAAAGTTAGCCAAGATTCATAGTGGTAACCTTTGTGAGTATGAGCATTTTCCAAATCAACCATGTCTTTAAAAAGATAGATAACCAATATGTATTCATCTTAATATTATATTTATTAATTATAAAAACCTAAAATTTAATTTTAACATAAAATAAACTTACATTAAGTGGGCTTAATGATTAAGAATACACGTTTCTTCCTAAAGGGACACACTAGGTTCAAATCCACATGAGGGTAAAGTATGTACACCTTCATAGAATTTAATAATAAAATAATAAGCTGGTCCATTATTCCACAAATCAGGATCTCATACAAAAATTTGGTGTCTAACTTAACCATAATCTTAAAATTAGATTATTATTAATATTTTATTATTATTATCCATTTTTAAGTTCACACCAAGCTGACACCAAATTGGTATATAAGACCCCTTGTTTGTAAGACAAAGGACCCACCTCTGCTTTATATAATATTTTAAAATTATTTTATTGTTAGATCTTAGGCTTTTGTGATCCATAATGTAGTAAACAAGTTTTTCGATTAATCACATCATAATTATTTGGTCAAGGTTTCGAACCAGCTAATGTGGTTCATCTTCAGGACAAAGGTGAAAAAAATCCATAGATCCTAAGGAATAAATAGCAAGGGAGCATGAGGGTCCAGAGTTAGCAGTTTAGAAACTAGCCGTTAGGAAATTAGTTAATTAATTAATGAAATAATATATTTTTAATTTTTAATTACCAATTAAAAACTAGCCGTTAAGTGTTTATATAAATGTTTAACTATTTGTTAATAATATAAAATTATTATATATATATATATATATATATATATATATATATATATATATATATATATATAAATAATAACCAAATAAAAAATTATTAATAATATTAAATTATTATGTACCCTATTTCGTATCATACCTAACAAATAAATCAATAGATGGAATAATAAAAGTAGAAATATTTATTAAGAAATATGATGATGATGATAATGGTTAACGTTTGCTGAGACCAAACAATGATCTATCGGACCTAAATAAACAAATTATTTATTTTGATTTAAGATTTTATTCCTATGCTCAAAAAGCTTGGAGAGAAGCCTCCCGAGCTCACTATAATTTTGACATTGTAAAAGGCTAGGAAGGTCAGTGTTGTAACAAAGATTGTGAAACTGAGATCTAATGTGGTTGTACGCAGGGCACTCTAAGAGGAAGTGGTTTTCATCCTCGATGCTCCTATTCTCACATATATGGCAGATCCTTTCCATCCATGGCGTTTTAGGAACTGTCCAACGACCTGTTTCACTATGGAGCTCATGAGAATTCGTTCTAATCTTTGCTATATTAATTTTCTTCTTTGAGCTAGTTAAAATAGAGAGATACTTTTGATCTTCTAGGGTGGGGTTGATGACCTTCTTATAATAACTTAATTTTCTTTTAGCCGCTAAATCTTTCTCACACCACAATTTTTCTTTGAACTTAGAAGTAACAATATCTTTAATGGACCAAATAAGAAATAATATTAAAGAGTTACTGATATTAATAACCAATTTTTATTCCTAAAACAAATTAATATTCTCTCTATTTCGAAAGCAGATATAATATAATATCTACTAATAATATAAATATAAATATATGAAATTACTTAAAAAAAAAAAATCAACGTACAAGCGTTGGAATCCAGCTTTTACTTAGCTTTAACCTATCATCCCTATTGAGATTGACATAATGCTTCTCAATTTCAATCGCCTCTTTTAGCTTCTTATGGTGGAAATGATCTACCCTGACAATGACCTTTGCATCCTCAATGCAAACATGGTGTTTATAGTTTTGAGCATGCTCAGCAAGAGCAGATGAGCAAGATTGGTTGTGCCTGATATCACGACATTTGCATCCTCAATGCAAACATGGTGTTTATAGTTTTGAGCATGCTCAGCAAGAGCGGATGAGCAAGATTGGTTGTGCCTGATATCACGGGAATGCTCCTGGATTTTTTATTTGGTTATTATATATATATAATAATTTTATATTATTAACAAATAGTTAAACATTTATATAAACAATCAATGGCTAATTTTTAACAACTAGTTTTCAATTGGTAACTAAAAATTAAAAATATATTATTTCATTAATTAACTAACTAATTTCCTAATGGCTAATTTCTAAACGGCTAACTCTGATCCTATGCTCCCTTGCTATTTATTCCTTAGGATTTATGGATTTTTTCACATTTACCCTAAAAATGAACCACTAACTAGTTCAAAACGTGGACCAAATAATTATTTTATTATATAAATTATTTTTTAATATAATTTGTTAATAATAACTTCAAGCATTTACTGCGCTGTAAAGTGTACCTATTTTTATGGATATAATCATAGCTTTAAATTTAAATTTAAATTTCATAGACCATATCAAAAGATCAAACTGATACTTCAACAAAAGCATACATATTTATTTAATTCTGCTAACGAACGTGAAGAACGAGCCGTACAAACCGAATTTTATTCAAAGTGTGACGGGAATATTTTTTTAATTTTAAAATGGGAATACACGCAACAATATTATACATATAGATTATCCAAGATTGAGATGAATGAGCCCATCTTTGTGTATTTATGCTGTTAGAACAGCAAGGTGGTCGATTAGTTTGAGGATTGTTCGTTAGGCGTTCTTTTCTGCGCATGTATATATACACACAGCTTCATATATTTCGTTTCAGGACAAGGTGAATTCTTCACCCAACGACAGGTAGGTACGGGAGTTTTGATGAATTTTTCGTCTTTTTAATAAACTAATAATAAACCATCCCACCTGTCGTTCATTTCGATCAAAACTCCAACAATTTCTTTATGATAATATCTAGGAGTTGAATCAGTCATTCCCTCAGAACCAGTTATTCCCTCAAATGATGTTTTATAGCGATTCTGAGCATTTCACTGTTAGTGGGTATTTGTTTAATCATCAAAGGTCATTTCATGACATCGGTGTTGCAGGAGACATTGCATTTTATTCCAATATTGGTCACATTATTATTGTTTTGTCTGAAACATTGCAAATAAATTGATATGTTGGTACCTTCTAGCCTTCCCTTCAAACGGTTCTGTTGGATTACGTCTTATTTGAAAATTCGCTTCATTCTTGATAGGTGCAGTTCAGTACAATGATATAGGAATTGGGTTGTGTGGAGAAGGTTGGCTGCTTTACGTTTGAGCGGAATTGATTTGGAAAAAATAACATATGGAGGATCAGGGTCTTCAGGGTGTTCTTGAAGGTAGCCAACCTGTGGATCTTGAGAAGCATCCCTCTGGATTAGTTCCAATCTTGCAGTAAGTTATCTTTAGCTCTAACATTATTGAATTGAAAAAAGTAATAGATTTATAGATTGTGATCTCTTCTATCTCTTTGTAATTGATTCCACTGGATTCAATCGATTTGTATTTGAATATTATACCATTTAGTATAGTTACAGAAAGGATATATTGTTTCAGACAACGGCACTTTCTATCTGACTTGCATGTGTTAAGGATGCCGCCAGCAATCATCCTGAGCCAGGATTAAACTCTCCGTGAGATTCATAGTTCCATTACTGATAGGTTCCTTCCTTTTAGACAAAGCCGAACGATACAAGAGCCTATGCTAGTTGAACTAGCATAATAGGAAAAAAATTGATTTGGGAATGTGTTTCATCATTCCCTAGTTAGCATGGTCCTTAATGCTAACTTTTCTGCTATGGGTTTCATCTTTCAATGACCTAAACACACTAGCTTTTGCAGATTTGTTCTGATATGTACTTTTGCGATAGAAGGAAATATATTCCAAATACTCATTCGAGAAGTCCATTTTATGAAGTTCAAAGATTCAAAAGCATGATTGCAGATGGCTGTTTGTGTCATGTTTGAAACTTGACGGTTCCTTGTTTTGCCTGTTTATGAACCAACTACGATAGGGCCTTATGCAAGCAGTTTGTACAAAAGTTGAATAATTAATACGTTGCCTTTTTTCTATGAATTCAAAAATTTGTTTTGGTGACAAATAGTTTTTTAACTAGAGGCAGGTTATGAAATGGAATGCATTCTTGTATGCTCTGGAGTACTGTGCTCTTGAATTGAGGTGCATATGTTTGGGTGCTATCCTTTTACCTGCAATTATGTAGGCCTGCCCTGATATCTCAACTTGTTTTTGGTTTGCAATGACGAATGTTGCACATTCTGGGAGTCTTCACTGTATTTCTACTGACAAATGTTCTCCTTGATTGACTCAAATTTGGTATATTTACTCAACTATTTTCATTAAGATTCTTTCCCGCAACTGGCAAATATTCTTGAACTGTAATTTGACGTTTTTGATTATTTCTATATGCTTCGGTATGTATCTGTTGGAAGCTTTTCTTGATCTGATTACTTTAACCCTGTGAAATTATACAATGTTTTGATGCTTTCATCTATCTTCATCCGAAAGATTTGAATCTGGAAAGTACTTTTTGCATATTAGGGCCTTCTCAATGTTGAAGACATTTCTATAAAGTAAACTTCTAGAAATGAAATTTAACGTGTTGTTTTTCCACGATACTGGTGTCTACGATAGAATCTTAAATCATTGATGCTACCAAACCAACTATCACAACAAGTCTACTTTGCACAACGGAATATAAACAACAGTAAATCTACTAGTGCACAAAATATACACAATTTTACAATAACCCAACTTCGTTATATTAATCCAACTGAATAATACAACAGTCTAGGGCTCCCGCACCAGGGATAATGGCCCTCAAATATACACTAGTAGAAGAATACAAAATACAATACATTGACAATCTAGCTGATGTAGCATGCAATCACAGCTGCTTTGTCATATCCTGTACACTATGGGTCCTTTGTTTCCGTTCTGCAGCATTGCCTCTATCAATGCACCAACTCCTTTAGGCCACTGAACCCAGTGTCTACAAACTGCCCTCTAACTGATCATAAGTCCATCTACAACCGGCACATAGGGTCTTCATGCTCACTAGCTGCTCCTTCATCCTTCAAGGTCACAACACTTTGGGACTTCTGCCCACTGATGCTCAGCTCTATTGGGACTTGTTCTTCCCACTATAGTCTTCCTGCACTGCTCCAATGAAGACAAACATAGGGCAGGAGGGCTGCCACTGATCATCATCAAATGACTCTTCCTAGCTGGCCAAACCTTGAGCTCCCCCAAACTGCCACTCCTAGCAGCCACTTTTGTCCATCAAGGTGCTGCACTTAGGGCTCAGACTTGGGCACTTTCACGCTGCCCTCCAACAGATCTCAAATTCCCAATACCACACAAACAACTTGTCCAACCTGGACAGCATCCACCTAGCAACAAAATTCTACTTGAAACATTAATGTACCTCTATTTCTGAAAATGATGCAACTGCTGTAGGTTTGAAACCTGGTTAGGGCTTGATTGCAGTCCTCAACAGCCCACTCAAACTCCTCCAACAGTCCTTCCAATCACTGCAGCTTGCCTCCTTCCTTATGCTGCCTGCCCATGCTGCCTGTAGCTTGACTTTGCTATGAGAATTAGGCCTTATGGCCCCTCCAACAAGCCAAGAACGGGCCTGCAGTGCTCCTGCAATTGCCTCAAGGCTTGCAGCCTATCAAGATTCAAAACAGGGAGGAAACCAACCTTTCATGCATCTACTATCCCAGATTTACCTCGGCCTGCCTCTGCTGCACTTCAGACCTGCCAAAACCCATAAACAGACCCCAAAACAGCCCTTTGCTACCCCGGCCCTGTCCTCTAGTGCTGCCGCTGCCATAGAAGATGTTTCCTTTGAATTTGTTGCACTTGGGATGTGAGAAATGACCTCACAACTCACTCCTATTTATATCTCTTCCAAGGGCTCCAACGAACTGCCCGTTAGGGTTTGTCTAGCTGTCATTAGGCCTCTTAACACTAGGCCGACTTGATCTCTCCTTGTGCAAGCCCACACAGATACTTCAAAAATTAATATCTCATGTTCTACAACTCAGATTTTGATAATTTTCACTGCCCCTTTCTTCTCTAAGGGTCCTCTAACACCTCCATGTGTCAAATCATCGAAATGCCTTGTGGTTCCACACCCACCAGCTTGGGTGCAAAGCCCACACCTTGGGTTCCAAGCCCACAAAATACTTTTGTGGCACTCCAACCTCCAAACCCTGAACCCTAGGGCTTGGAGTACCTCCCAAGCTACCAAATCTCAACATAACATCCTGAAGTTAATGAAACTATATTTTATCTTTGAGGATTCATTCAGTAAGTCAGTAAAAAGGTTTTGGTTTCTCTTATTGTGGTTATGATTGGGAGCGTGTATTCATTTTCTGAATATCCTCTGGTTTGTTTGCAGACTCCTTTGAAAAGGCATCATTAATTGCATTGGACTGTTCATCTCACCTGTGACATTGTTGTTTTAGGAATGTAGTTTCAACAGTCGATATGGGTTGCCGGCTGGATTTGAAAGAAATTGCTCTTCATGCTCGCAATGCAGAATATAACCCCAAGGTACATACCATTCAAATAAATGAGTGACTCTTTTGTTGCTATTTGTTCAAAAATTAGATGTCTGTAATTTTCACAAATGCACATGCAGTATGTATATATACATAAATCAAACCCTATTTGTTAAAACTTAAAACAATTAGATGTCTAGCGAGGCCTTTTCCCTGTTACAAAATAAAGAACAGTCCAGGATTGCATCAGCAGTTAATTTAAAATTTGAACAAAAATGGGTCAGGCAATAGATATTGACTGCAATTTTTGGCTAGAGAATTTTTTTCGTTGCAAAACCCCTTTTCAAATGCATAGTGTACACAACTAATGAATATCAGCAATTCAATCAGAGGATCTTTAGCTACAATGTCCTGACTGGTGGCTATCTATTTCATCAAAATCATCCAGGACTTGCACCTGGGCTCATCTGCAAATAAGAGTGCATTAGCATAGGAACTTACCTTATCAGCACAACCACCTTATCATGGAAATTAGTGTTGCTGCGTTAACACAACCTGTACTTTGAAACATTGCATCAATCACATTTTTGAAGCATGAACACCTTGGAAACAAGGGGAATAGTCAATAATGTTTCTCTTTTGGGAATGGTTTTTAGCCGGATTCATGGTAATTTCTTAGGAGATGGACTTGTTTTGGTCAGTTCTGTGCATAAAACCGCCAGAATTTTACTGGGTCACATGGAACAATGCATCTTGTTATCTCTCAAATCTTCCTCCAGGAAAACCTGAGGCAACTTAGAATCCAACCCACTCACGTGCAAGGCTTCTCTCACTTCACAGCTGGTGCATTTGCAGCTGTACGGTGGTGTCCTTGTTTGTTGTATCTAATCTTAGTTTCAGATGTAGTGACAGATTGGAGAGTAACATTAATACATTTTCATAGATTTTTGTGATTTTCTATTCCAGGATTGGCTAATGCTTGTGAGAGCAAGCTCATTGTAAGAAGCTTTCATAAAAAAATACATTAGTGAATAGAATCTTGGTAATATGATACAATAATCACGTCTTCTGTTCTTCTAGCCTCTTTCCTTCTGCTATAGGATACAAGAATTTGGAAATGATTCTTAGATGGATCTTATGGGATAAACAAGGAGGGAAGAGAGGCCCCTCACTAGTATCATGTAACACTTGTACATTGCCAAGGGAGGCTAGAGGACTTGGCTTGAGTGATGTACAAATTCAAGGGGCAGAGCTGGAAACTAAAGCAATTGTCAAGACTACAAGAGGAAAGGTGGCTTGGTAGACTCTTGTTCATCATCGCATATCTAATTCTATCTGTGTAGAGGGCATAAACGGGTCCTTTTAGGGTCTGCAGTATAGTTGGTGTAGCTGGTGCCGCCACAAGGATTTAACAAGTTTGGTGCTTAGTGTTGAAGGAACTACATTGGATTTTGAAGGTCCTAGAAGTGGATGGGACAAGATCAATTTGGACTTTTCCTTCAACTAGAGGGTATATTGTTAAACTCCTTTTATTCTAAGAAAGAGATCAGCCAAGAGAGGCTTCCACCAATGGGGGCACTTGTGGGACAAAGATGTGGATCTATTTGGACTTTTCCTTCAATTAGAGGGTAGATTGTTAAACTTCAATTATTCTAAGAAAGAGATCAGCCAAGAAAGGCTTCCACCAATGGGGGAACTTGTGGGACAAAAATGTGGGTGGTTGGTTGCTTCAGAGAATTACTAGTTATTTTTTTTCAAGAGGAAAAAAACGCACCATCTTTTATTAAAAACAAAAGATAGTTACAAATGCATGGATCTTGAATCCCAAAATTCTGATTACAGTGCAGTAGGAGCGAATAGATCTATTAGAGGTTGTTCATCACTAAATACTTGAAACAAAATGGAACCCAAAGAAACAAACATAATAGATCTCTTTACAAACTGCTATTGCTAAAAACTTCAAACCTGATCATTTGTAGGAGCAAAAACAGCATGGCAAAAAAGACCAAAGATAAACCAACTCGCGAGAGAAGACTTTTAGGAGGAATGTCCCTGATGATGTTGGAAAACACCGGTCTAGAGACAAAGCAAACAAAAACGTCGGTTGAAATCATCAACAGGACCACCCAAAATTTTCAAAGGCTGGAGCTTAGGTAGCAACATATTGACAGAGGCTGCGCCATCAAACCAAAATATGTCCAGATCGCAAAAGGCCAGAATCAAAACCCTAGATCAAAAGTAGCCAAATGGAGCATGGAGAAATGTGTTAGAAGGCAATCTGGTCGAGCGCAGAAGAAAATTTGAAGAAAATTCCTGAAAGTGAATCAATCCTAGAGCCGCAGAGCATCAACGCTTAGACGAAACAACATCTTCTCTGTTTTGCTCACGGAAAATGTGGGAGAAAGAGATCCGATGAAAGGACAGTGTCAGAAATCTGATTCTTTGTTGCTAGTTAAGGAGAGTCGGAGTCTAAAGATTGCAGCGATTATTGACCCAATCAATAATTACCCTAGAGTCCCCAAAGATGACAATATCTGATAATCCAATCCAAGTAGTGCAGAAGAGGGTGCCCCATAATGCCAGAAGCTCAGCCCTGGTGTTTGAGCCCTTACCATTGTACCAAAAGAAGTTGAAATGATGAATATGGTCCAGATAGATAGCCATACCACAACCACATAACCCGAATGAGTTGGTGCCATCGAAGAAGCCAACAGGGAAAGAAGTCCAGAGGTCTATAGAAGAGCAGGGGGAGCAAGGTGAAAAGGAGGGCATAACAGAGAATTCCTTATAGAATGCCACGATCGAAGAGCTAATCCTGAAAAATTCTGGCTGAATGGAATCAAAGATAAGGGCATTACGAGCTCTCCAGATGCCCCACATAAGAAAAAAGGGGAGAGTCCTGAGGTTTATATGAACAAAAAACCAGTGATGGAGGCAATCAGAGATGTGTGACCAGACCGGGACAACATTGGAATCGAGGAGTCTAAGCACTTCAAGCCAAACCGATCTGGAAAAAGGGCAATGAAGGAAAAGGTGTGTGATCTCCTCACCATGTTCCCTGCAAAGGCAACAACGTTCCAGACCCAGAAAACCTTGCTTGGATAGGTTATCCCAGGTCAAAATCCGATTATGGGCCACCAACCATAGAAAACTCAAATGTTATAGGCTATTGATAAACAAATCTTACAAAACATTGTAAGGTCATTCCTTACATTAGTTCATTTTAGGAACTTTATTATAAGATCTCACAAAATCATCCAAGTGCACCTCAACTTAACAAAAGTTGGGCTATTCATTATGTTCAAATTTAGATGATTTAGGTGTAAAGATATATTGAAACCCCACTCTACCATTAACGCTAGGGTGGATGGTTTTCATTGAACAAACTAGCCATTAAAAATTGGCTCCACCACTTTGCTGTAATAGATGGTTTGGGTGTGATTTGTAATATAATCAAGCAGAGGCCTATGATTTTCATTAGGGTATGCACTTAGCAAAGAAAGCCATAATGAAATCCCTGATTGTCGTGGGAGACTCAATCACAATTATGAAACTGATGGGCATTTGATAGCAAACTTGCTTCAATTATAGCCCGAATCTAGAAGGAGGTTGGGAATTTGCATAAAATCTCATTTTATTAGTTCTTATGAGAGCACAACCAATAGGTTGATTCTTTGGCTAATGAACTTGCCATTGTCAAATTAGGTGTCCCATGAAAAAGATGAGGGGTGCATGAAATTAACTTTGCTTTGGGACTTGAATTCCTTGGCTAGAGTCTTCATTGGCAAGGTGGTATAATGAAACATTATATAGGAGATTCTAGTTGCCTTGAAGGGAGGAAGATCATTTGTCTAGAAATGAACCTGGTAAGAGTGTCCCTTAGTCTTTTTCTAGTTTATTAGATTTTTTGCCTATTAGATTTATCTTTGGGCATGCATAAAGTGCAAATGTTTCTTGATCTTGGTCCTTGGAAGATGGATGTATTTTGTGTTCATTTCCTCTATTAGCATTTTTCACTTATATTTTGGTATTTTTGGAGCGATTTCGGCATAAACCCTACTAGTTCTTTGGCTTTTGCTTGCATGCTGGTCTTTCTCTACTCAAATATCCTTCAACTTGGTCTTGGGAATCTATGGTCAATTGGCACTTTGTTTTGGTGGTGTAATTTATGGAGTAGCAAGTCTACATTTGTTTGTTCAAACAGGGATTTCTTTAGGTTAATCCCTTTGCGCACTAGCTTGATCCTAGAAATATCCTTGGCAAGAGTTGGCATCCATGGTTTTCTTTAGTTGTTTCTCGCGTGGATTATAGGGAAGCTCAAGAGTTGGCATCCATGGTTTTCTTCAGTTGTTTCTCACGTGGATTGTAGGGAAGGCACGAGGAGTCCATATAATGTAGCAGACCCTCTTTTTTTTGGTGGCCTCTAAGGTGCATTAAAATGGACACCAATGCACTTTACAAAATTTGATAACCATGATTACCCTAGTGCAGCGAAAGCAAAAAATTTGTTTTGGAAGTAGAATGTAATATGCTGAGGAATATGATCACCAATCTAAGTAAAGACTCCCACTCTGCTTCTAATTGCAGGATGTCAATAAACTCTATCCAAGCAGATTTAAAGGAGAAATACACAATTCATCAAATGATGCATGAAAATTTCAATCCTTAAGTGACTAATATCCTTATTTCCAAGAAATCTAGCATGCCTACTACGAAGCTACACTAGAAATCCTAGGTCTTATGGCATAAAAGAGATTGGCCATCGTTGTCACCTCAGTGACCTCTCTCTAGCTATCCAGTGTTGGATGTTATCTCCACATGGGAGGCTTCCCTAAAGAAATCACCTAGCAAGATATTTGATAAACAAGGGCTCAAGGGAGTTATAAGATTTAATGGTTATGGAGGAGGGTATTGGCAAGGACTTGATGGTCATGATAACAGATACGAGCAATCAAGCACACTTTCCACCAACCCCAATGGCCTAGGAGAGGGTTGTTATAAATTAGGGATTTTATAATATGCATGTTTACTACATGCAAAGCATATAAAAACCAAGAAATAACCAGTGTTCCAAAGGGTCGCGTCCCCCCACCTGGGGGTCGAGTTTCCTAGCTCCTTCGCGCTCCGGGGACTTGGGGACAAGAGGGGGTCGTTTCCCCACGCTCCCAAAAAACAGGGTACGCGAGGAAACTTGAAAGGGGTTGTTTCCTTCATTTTTGGGATCGTTTCCTCCAATTGGGGTCATTTCTTAGGCAAAAGGGGTCTTAAGGGTCATTTCCCTAGAAAAAATTCGCAAATTTTTTATGAAACAAAAAAATCATAATTTTAATATTTGTTGACCTACCGGGAAGGGTTTACGTTATGTTCATTTCACATTTAATTTTCTATTTTCTCCTTCATTGAACTGAACACTGCCGCCATCGCCAAGTAGCCTTTTGTTTGCTCCTTCATTGAACGGAATGTTGTCGCCATCGCCAAGCAGCCTTCTACCTGCTCCTTCGTTGAACGGATTACCTTGAGAAATTATGCTCATTTATCTTTTGATATGTTCTTATGTTATTTTGACTCTATAAAATTAAAAATTTTGACTCTTGATGTATCAAACTTGACTTTTATAATTTTATTTCAATATTCACTATTCAATGTTCATAGTTGGAAGTGGAACATCAATATGGTTTAAATTTTAAAGTTTAAACATTTATAATTTATTTTCATTGTGCATTGTTAGTAAGTTAGTAGAATAGTAGTTACATTGTATAGTTACAAACTTACATGAATGATGTATGATTATAATTTATATGATAATGATATCAATGATCATGCTTTTTCGTTTTAAATTTGTTTCAGTTATATGATTCATCGATTTATATTTTATATTTATAAGTTTTTAAGACCCCGACGTCCCCCCACGTAAATTGGTGGGGAGCTTTTGCGTAGGCCGCTCTTGCGTATCATTGCTCCCTCGCCTCCTCGTCCTGGAAACTTGGTGGAACATTGGAAATAACCTCTGAGGAATAGATTCATTAACTCATCAAATGATATAAAGGGGTAAGCCAGGGAAAAGAAAACTTCTGTAGTTTTTAATGGTTTAATATGCAATAAACAACAATAGAAGCCTAGATGTCAATCCTAATTTGGGGACAAATTATACAATTAATACTAGATTTTGCCTTTTCAATTTATTAATAAAATTTTTATCAACAGAATAATGACATATAAATGCAAAATTACCATAACATGCAAATTAGAACCAAACCCTAACCGTAGCTACCAAGAAATTAGAAGTGGAAATTTAGGATGTTCACCACAATTAGGCTAGTGCCTTCACTCAATTGAGCAATGGAGTTGTTTAGGGCAAGGTCTATGATGGAGGGCCTTGGATGTAGAGGGTGGAAGACTAAATTTCTTCTCTTAGAAACCCAAATGACTTCTCGGTATGGGAGATTTAAAGTCAAAGGATGCAGGAACCAAGTTCCTTTGATGGATCCTTGCAAGACAAATTTTTAAATACCATAAATAATCAATTGAGCAATGGAGTTGTTTAGGGCAAGGTCTATGATGGAGGGCCTTGGATGTAGAGGGTGGAAGACTAAATTTCTTCTCTTAGAAACCCAAATGACTTCTCGATATGGAAGATTTAAAGTCAAAGGATGCATGAACCAAGTTCCTTTGATGGATCCTTGCAAGACAAATTTTTAAATACCATAAATAATCAAAATTTCAAGAAAGATATTACACTTTTTAATATGGCACAAATAGATACCCTGATTTAAGAAAATAACATGCAAAATGGAAGAAAATTGACAATAAAATTAAACAATTCGAAAAAGAATTGCATAATCAATCCCAAACAAGTCTCTCCATGCAAAAATTTGCCTCTTAAGACAATTCGCTCCATTAAATTTCCATTGTGTACAAGAGAAAAGTACAAGAGAGTTATTGCTTACTCTTTAGAGAGAGAAGAGTGAGTGAAAATGTGATGATACAAAATGACTTTCCTCTATTTATATGAGGGAAACCAAGTCACTTTTCATAATTTTACAATAAAACCCCTAAAAAAGTTTTCTTGGAGCATTCATCTAGGCCTAAAGGTCACAAGCCGACCTTAAGATAGCTTTAAAACATAAGAAATACGTCAAACTCTCCATGAGTTGTCTTCACTCCAAGGTACATCTCCTCTATCATGATATCATTATCAAGAAGGCTCATGTTACCCTTATAGGACATCTAGGGATGATATGGCTACCTCTTGGGCAAGTGTTGGCATCTAAGCATGGTGTGCTAGCCCTTCTAAATCATCTTAGTGATCTTGATCATCATTTGGGCTCTAGAACAAGGAAACACTCATCAAATAGAGTTAGGGCTAGCTTGGGGGCATCCTGGGCACATCATCAAACAAACCAATGCCTTGGCTTCTTGGTTCAACATTTCGACACTTGCAGGTGTAACAAGGGGGGTACAACCATGTGGAGGCTCCTCAAATCCCAATGCTCATCTTAGGAGGGCAACATTGGGGCTAGAAAGTCATATTTTCTCCCAATACTAGGCATGACATCTTTTAGGTAGTGCTGGAGAGGTACCATGCTGGTGACTAACCAGATCAAAATTTTCAGATGCTGGTGACTAACCAGATCTCACCTTAACAGCGAGTGCGGATCAGAATTATTAAACCTGCGAGTGCGCATGAGCAGAACCTGTAGGAAGATGCGATTTGGGTTGGCATGGTGCAGCAGAACATACAAGCGGTATTTGGGTTGGCGTGGTGCAGCAGAAGGTCGTGGCAGAACGGCAGATCGAAGATCGCAGCAGAACAACAGAATGGGACCACACAGATCGGATGTGTTTTTCGGACAGTAGAACAGGACCACGCAGAACAACAAAACGAGACTGCTCGCATAAACGACAGAGACAACCGTAGAGTATATCCACATCCACAGATATGGATATACTCTAGTAATGAATCACCTGAAACGTGCCCTCAAGCTTAAGTGAGATCAGCATCATCAGGGAAGAAAACCATTAAAATATCATAGTGGACCATTTTCAATGTTAGGGGTACAAAAATAGTTCACACAAACCTTTCCTTCTAATGTCTTTCTAGCTTAGGATTTGTAAGCAAGTTACCACACTTAGCTTAGGGATGATTATACCATCGGCTCTATTAGGTGCTTCTGGCCCCCAAGGGAAAGGACATTTCATAGGTAGACCTGCCAGTCCATAGGTCCATGTGATAAAGGTGGTGATGGAATGGGAAAGACTTCAAGGAAGATGGCCATAGCCATGGTATTGTCTGATGGAGGTCCAACATCTCTAAGTGCTATAATGAGAGGAGGGAGCAATTGTGGATGTCAGATGAGCATGAGTTAGCCTTTTCCTTGGCCTTTTTTTTCTACCCATCTGGTGCGCTTTTGACTTTAATATATTTCTTTCCTACATAGCTTAGGAGGCCTAACTCGCATTTTGCTTTTCCAATACCTCTTGAAGATGTAGTAGTTTACCGCTCATCAGGGCTGGGACATTCAAGAGTTCCTCTTAGATAGAGCATGAGGATTTGAGGAACTAGGTGATATCCTCATAAAGTATGAGGCTATTCCCTCTTCTTTCGATATCCTTAGCTTGTAGAGTTCTTGCCTTAGAGAGATAACTTCTCCTGCAGTGCTTACAGAAAACAACTCTACCAATTTGTCATATATTTCTTTTGAGGTGTTGAGTTTAGATACATATGGAATGAGGGGATCCTTGATGGATTCTATGAGAATCCTTTGAGCCCTCAGTTCCCCTTTCATAAACTTTGCAAGTGCTTGAGCATCTTCTTTTGCTGGTTTGGTGATAGATCCTTTGATGTGATCCATTACCTCATTTTCAATGAGATTCAGATCTGTCCTCTTCTTCCATGCAAGATTGTTTGAAGCCCCAACCAATTTGTTGCTTTCCTTTCAAAATGACATTTTGACAGATTCAAACATAATATACTTACTTGAGAAGATGCTTCTTCCACTTGATGCCTCTCTTGAATTTGATGATAGTAAAGATGATAGAGAACTTCTCCTTGATGAAGATAGATCTCTTCAAGAGTGATCCTTGATTCCACAAAGAAGTAGATTACTTTAGATATTTTGATGGTGATGTCCTTGTTGATGATGATCAATGATGACTTCTTGATGATGTCTTCAATGGTAAGGACCTTGCTTGAGAGGGAGATCACTTTAGAATCTTGATGACAATGTCCTTGATCTTGCTTCTCTAGAAAGGAACTTGATGTATAAGTCCTTCAACTTGAGTAGTGTCTTTGAGGCACCTTGAGATGACTTGAGGATTCTAGTGTAGTCTTTATCTTTGATATAGGGTTTTGATACTTCTTTTGAAGATCTTGACTTCAAGATGATCTTCTAGATTTGCTTTGATGCCTTCCTCGAGATTTGATCCTTGAGTGTCCCTTGATAAGATGCCCTTCCTTGAATTTGTAACCTTAGCTCTGAAACCACATTGAGAAATCTAGGGCATAGCAATTAGGTGATTTCTCTTCTATTGGTAATTGCTTGTGAATGCTTTTTACTTCTTTAGATTAGGATCTATTTCATTAGATTATTGTAGTGTTCTTCTTCATCAAACAACTACCAATGCATAAACAACAAAGAGACGAGACACAGAATATAGGCTATCAGCTAGGGCCAAAACCTCTCCCACTTGAGAGGAAAACCCAAACAAATTCTTCTTCTTTTAGAGACTTCAATTGACAAATACCAAGACCAAGACCCTTAACCTATTTGCCACTGCAAGACCAAGACACAAAGCTTCCTTGATGAGATCCTTCTTACTTGAGTCAACAATAGTCAAACCTCTGCTTCTTCCTCCTTCTTGGCTACCCTTTAGAATTCATCTTCCTTTTTCCTTGCTTCAGACCTTTAACCTTTTTGGCCCTAATTCAGAAACCCTAGCTGCAACACTTTTGAAATTGTCACTTTCTATATAGTGCCTGTGACTCCTTCGCTTAGGATAAAGACTCCTTGTTTGACTCGACTTCTCTTTTGACTTGTCCTTCTCCCAATTTGGTTACCTAGATGACTGAAATCCCTTGTCCCTTTTTCCTGTGGTAGACAGTCTTGTAATCGTGCACCTGTGGAGTGATATTAGCTCTAAAAACAAACCCAAACAACTTTGATCTTCCTTGCTTCTTCTTCATTGGCTATGAGACTCCTTTCTTAGTGATTCTCGCACTTCTTATTGCAGACTACTCCTTGGCCGAAATTTTGTCTCTGAAATGAGGCCGAGCTACCCTATTTATAGTGGTTTGCCCATCAAATAAGTCAACTTGAACTATGGGTGAGCCGACATGTCCTTTGGTGTAGATCCATTACTCCATCTTGAAGCCGACTTGAAGGAGATGCTTTAGCTTGGTCTTGGAGGGCCTTTTTATTCTTTTAATGACTCATACAAATATGTAACATGCCCAAGAAGGGTCCTTCATACATGACATTGACTCAATTTGACTTTATGACCAATCCTAAGGGCTCACAATGGGAGCCTTACCTAAAAATAAAATTCCTTGCTCATGAAACCCATGAGACAAGCATTACAATAATAATTTTATTTTTCTTCTTTGCATCAATTACATAAAATCACAATTACACATGTCATTATGAAGACTGAACCTAGTTACACTTTTCAACACATATGACTGTATGGATTTGTATGGTATTGTTAGTACAACTGTGCAATATTGTTTCAAATGATTGTCTGAACTGTGCGTTTCCTAGAAATGCCTCTTTCTTGGTCACCTACTCTCTGTCTCTCGGTCTCAGTCACTCAACTTGCTCAATTGTTGATGTGTGTTCTAAGCCTCTACCTTGGCATGTCTTTATAAATTTGGCAGGGAATCTATTTTTGAGATTACTTCTAGTCCAAGTCATGCATGAGATACACTTCTATCAAGAGACCTCTGTGGTTCACTTAGACCTCAATTGTTCAGTCAAACTAAATATAAGATTATGATGCCACTTTTGAAGTACACCCCTTGACCATATCACTTATCAAATTCACTTATTAATTGAACGGGTGTCCTAGGAATTGTTCCTCCCCTTAAGGCCTTTTCTTTCACTGTCATTGGAAGCACATAATAGAGGTAGTTGATAATTTCGCATTCCTAAATTTGGAAACCTATATAAGGTCATAAGCTATTGTGAAGTTTGAAGATACCTAATGTGGTCTACTTACATGACCTTTACATTAAATGTCTCGCTTCTTATGTTACATTGACTCTACATGATGGATTGATCTTAGTTGATTCCTTGAGTTGTGCTTGATCATTTTAGATACATACACATGGTCTTTTAGAGGACGTTGGAGACTTGTTGATGGATGTTGGAGCCTTGAAGCTATGACATTGCATGGATGGGCTTGATGTACCACTTGAGGAGGGCATAGAGTCCCTTGATGATACCATCATCCTTTGATGACATTGACCATTGATGTGATGATGTTGCTCTTGTTGATGATGCTACACCTTTTTGGAGAGGTCATGGAGCCACTTACCTTGATGATGTCATGAGGATGCTTGAGGATGTTGCTTTTGTGATTGCACCTTTATAATGATTTGACATTTATTTGAGCCAACCTAGTATGATTTGATGGTGATGTGGTACTATTTGATGAGGAGACATGACCGTTGGAGGGTACATTAGACCTTTTGGAAGGAGATATGCCTTATGGCGCATTTTTACTCTACTATGGAATTTGCATCACCCTTTCTTGGCTTCTACACTTGAACATGTGCCATTTTGGAGGGAAATCTTCATGTTTTAGCATTGTATTTCCATGTTAGAGGTATATTTTGGGGTCAGATGGAGACATATCCATGTTAGAGTGTTTAGGAATAGGAGCAAGGAGGAGAGAAGGTGAGAGGATTGAAAGGAGAGAGGCTATACCCTCTGACCTGTAGAGAGTTAGTGAGGGGCCATACTACGAAGGCATTCTCTCACCGACCATCTCTTTGGGAAGGGAGCAAACCAATTCAAGCAAGTGGTTATTAACTATTCTAGGATTTCCATGGTGATTCCCATGGAATTTTCGTGTTTCAGGGGATTTTAGCCTAATTTGAGGTAAAGTGCTTAGTTTCCCTAGTACAAATATGGGAGTGCTTAAATTCTTTGGATGATTGCACACATGAGAGAACACTTCTATTGTACTTTCCTCCTCTCTAAATTTGCTATGGAGCATGTGTTGAGCAACTTTTCTCTTGGGGTATTTTGTGATGTGGATGGTTCTCTTTCCATGGATGATTACTGATGATCTTTGAATGCTATATACTATTCAATGTGAGTTATCAATAAGGATTATTAAATATTCACCATAGTTTTGTTGGTGTTTTTATCTCTTAATTCTCACTGAAAAAGGTTCTTTATCAAGCTCTCTTGAGTTGGCCTAACTTAAGCTGCCTCCCTTATTTGTCTTTGAAAACAGGACACTATGGTTAGAGGATTAAGGGACATAAGTTAGTCTCCCTTAATTTCTTTGAACCCACATCCATCTTTTTTCTTCCAAGGTTGTTACTCCTAGATTGAGAAAGGTGTTGGAAAACTAGTTAGGGCAACAATGTTTTCCTTAAATGAAATTTACTTGTGATATTAGGATTTTCTTCTTAATTATGATTATGTTCTCATTATCAAATAAATGCCAAAAACAAAAGTGAACACAAGATATAGGCTCCACGCTAGGGAACAACCCCATCAAGGGGAAAACCAATTAGAACTTCTCTTCATATCAATTTTCAAAGGACACTGCCAAGACCCAACACAAGACCTCTCACTCCCATCAAGATACAAGTCAACCAATCGGCCAATCTTCACTTCTGCAACTTCGACTTCTCTATTTTTGCAAACTCCAGACATGTGGGAAACCTCAAGAATTTCGCATATTTCAAACTTCCAAAACTTCTAGGGCACACTGTACTTTCACATGGCTCTTCTAGCATCCTTCGCATGCATCTCTAACTACAGACCATGTACAAAAGAAGTATCCTTGAATGTGTCTCTAATGGAGGTCGAAGTCTCTCATAAATCGCCTCCTTCCAAGTTGCTTCTCCAAGCCCACTCTAGGCTAACTTCCAATGGCTGACTAACTTGTTCTTTGGGAGCTCACCTAGACACTTCTATAAACAAATAATTTTTCTTTCTTTGATACAAGTGCCCAAGTGGGTCTTTTACAAAATGATAATGACACTTTGACTCAAGAAAAACCTAAGAGCATACAATGGATGCTCGACCTAGTAATCAAAGACATAAGCATGAAACCCATGCTTTACAAAATAATTTTCCTTTACATCTTTTGATCAATACATAAGAATTACATCATGACATAAGACAAATGACAATTATGAAGACCGAAACTAGTTACAATTTCCAACACTCCCTCTTAACTAGGGAGGTATTCATAATTGTCCAACTGGTACAAGGATAGTACTCCATTTGAAAAGTTCTTATAAGAAGAGATCCAGATTGATAAGCATCACTCATCATAGCCAACATTGTCACATTACCCAAGGCCTTGACAGGTACACTCTATCTCTCACAAGATCAGAGCACAATGCTGGGAGGCATTCCATAGGACACCATACTGCCTCATCATGGTACATACTCCACCTAGGATACCCGAAGTAATCCTACCACCAGACCATTCTTATCCAAGTCCATGTGACTTAGGATCTTCATCCTAATCCATCACATTACATGACTCAAGAATGTTTGTCCAAGATGCTTATCCAATCCAACATTCTCCTTATCCATGTCCATGTACTTGAATTAAGACATCAATCCTAATCCATCAAAGTACATGACACAAGGAGAACCAAACAAGTTATCATTCTCCCTATCTGTGATGCATGCACTAGACTTACGACTGTTAGTCCTGGTCTAGTACATGACACAGGGAGAACCAATGTCCAACCATACTCCCTCTCAATCAGGGAGGACATCCCTATTCTCTTTTTAATCAGAGAATAGATCTTGCTCCTATTCAAGGAGACTCCTTTTACTCCCTCTCAAACCTAGAGGAGATTCCCAACTTCAAAATCACAGCCACAAGTCCTCTTACTTGTCTTTCATAAAAGCACCAACTATCAGTTCATTATAGCTTGCATGGCTCCCTCACATCTCATTGTACAAAGCATGCTTCCTTTCATGGTATCATGGGTCACAGAGCCATCTTCTCATGATAGATTCAAGTTATCCATCTTGCACATCACTTTCCTCTCGACTTTATCAACGAAGGCATTCTATTGAACCATCCCAAACTTCAAGTTGATCATAGATTCCTTACAAAAGTGATCTCCCTTTTAGATGGTTAGGTTATCTTCTCACACTACTACCTTCCAATCCCAAGATGAGCACATCTTGATTTTCATAGATGTCAAGTACCAGATGTTGAGCAATGAGCTTTCCCTCAATATAGTTGAACTTGTCTTCAACTGTTATTATGTACCCTTGCAATATCTTTCCAGGTAGCAAAATTATATGTTAACCAGATAACCAATAATAGATATCAACATCGGATTTACCTCGTCATGATGATCTTCTCAACAAAGTATCAACATCCTCATGGTCCATCTTCATATGAGTCTACCTTTATGCATCAAAGTTCCTAAGGATCCAACTTGATTACAAAGTTACCATATTTCCTTTAATGAACTTTGATGGCATCAATTCCCTCAGGGTCTTTACAGTTCCCTCCATTCATCATGCTCTTCATGGCATAAGATCAACTTTGCTTATCTTTCAATATTCACTAACAAGTACCACCAAGAAAAATATACAAGTGCAAGAGCATGATTATGATTTTTACAGTCTAGGGATTCCATGGTATTTTAGAGAGGGAGAACCCTAAGGTTTTTAGATCCAAACCCTAAGTTCCTTGATATTTCATTTTGAAACATCAACCCCAGGGTTTGAACTTTGAACCCAAATTTTCATCCAATTCCACCCTCACTAGGGTTTGCCAGACACCCGAGACTATCTACAAACCATAGAACCAAACATGTCCCATTAACCCTAATACAATTTATGTCAGATCATTTATGTATAAAAAGCAATTATATATACCTTGTAGACAAGGACTACATACCTCAGTCCTCCATGAAAGTTTGCTACAAAGCCTTCTTCACAATCTTCTTACTGTTTTCAAGAGTAAAAATTTCAAAGATGCCAAAGCCAAAGACTGCCTTCAAAGGTACTGCAACTTCCATGGATGTCATGATATTTTCAAGAGCAATGCTCTACACAAGGTGACTAACTATAGCTTCTTTTGACTTCCATAGTCCTTCAAGCTTGGTACCCGTGCTTCTACCAAGTTTAAAAATCCTTCTTTTAAAAAAAATAGGTCTGGTACCTATTTCTTCCAACCAAGCATACTTCCTTCACCAATTTGAATTTGAATGCAAATATAGATGCAACTTGTCTGCTTCCCATTTTCACTATATGAGATTATAGAACAGGCCTATATAGGTCGGCATAGATTCAATGCTAGGCGTCATTCCTATATAGGACTATATCTATGTTGTTGTCCCTTCACATTGTAACCATAAGATGTCTTCCAAACAAGGCCTTTTAACATGCCTTACGAATTTCAGAAGATGGTAATAAGGGTGACTTTTTCAGCTTCCTTTTTGCGTTCCATGGTTCTGTCATTGACACCGAGGTCCTGACCTCTTTCGCTGTAGGTTTTGGTCCTTCTATACAAAATTATAAGGTCGCTTTTCATTGCTTCTGAGGTTTGACAAGTACAAGATTTCAACCTAATTTAGGCTTCTAGGATCTCTAAAAAGATGAAGTGTAGAGCCTTATGGTCTTTTATTATTTTAATTAGCGAGCAATATAGGGTATGCAAACTTTTGTCTCGGTCCTTATCTGATTAGGTCTTGTCACAATGCTTCTAAAGCTCGACCTCCTAGCACAAAACCTTATTATGATTTTTGGATCCTTGAAATGATGATGTGGATGTTTTATCCAGACCTTCTTGATGCCTTAAGAACTTCGGAACTCTGAGGTGATAAAATGGGTGTCTGGAATAGGCTTTACGTCCTTTTCAAGACCCTTGAACTTATGCACAAGCCTTCAGTCTTCCTTACAGGACCCTCAACCATATCTAGGCCTATTACCTTGCTTCTTGGATCCCTGGAAAGATGAAGAAGCTACCAACTGAGTGCTTTTCGATTCCTACAAACCTTTGGCCTCCTTGAACAGGTCTATGGTCTAATCACTGAGGTCTAATCTCACTGTTGCTTTCTAGCTTGGATGGCAAGTGTGTACAGAACTTTAGTTTCACCCTCTTGTACAAGGATAACCCTTCTTATTGTGATCTTCCAACTGCTTACAAGATGAACCTTAGCTCTGATACCATGTTGAAAAACTGGTTAGGGCAACAATGTCTTCCTTACATGACATTTACTTGTGATATTAAGATTTTCTTCTTAATTATGATTATGTTCTCATCAAATAAATGCCAAAAAAAAAGTGAACACAAGATATAGGCTCCACGCTAGGGAAAAACCCCACCAACGGGAAAACCCATCAAAACTTCTCTTCTTATCAATTTTCAAAGGAGACTTCCAAGACCCAACACAAGACCTCTAACTCCCATCAAGATACAAGTCAACCAACCAACCAATCTTCACTTCGGTAACTTCATTACTTCTGCAACTTTGACTTCTCTATTTATGCAATTTTGGACCTGTGGGAAACCTCAAAATTTTTGCATATTTGAAACTTCCAAAACTTCTAGGGCAGAATGTACTTTCGCATGGCTCTTTTAGCATCCTTCACATGCCTCTCTAACTGTAGACCATGTACAAAATAAGTATCCTTGAATGTGTCTCTAATGGAGGTCAAAGTCTTTTATAAATAGCCTTCCAAGTGGCTTCTCCAAGCCCACTCTAGGCCGACTTCCATTGGTTGGCAAACTTGTTCTTTGGGAGCTCACCTAGACACTTCTAAATATAAAAAATAAATTTTCTTTCTTTGATACAAGTGCCCAAGTGGGCCTTTTACAAAATGATAATGGCACTTTGACTCATGAAAAACCTAAGAGCATACAATGGATGCTCAACCTAGTAGTCAAAGACATAAGCATGAAACCCGTGCTTTACAAAATAATTTTCCTTTATATTTTCTTTTGATCAATACATAAGAATTACATCATGACATAAGACAAATGACAATTATGAAGACCGAAACTAGTTACAATTTCGAACAAAAGGCACTAGTCTTGTCTCTTTTATCAATCATTTAGATTTCTAAAACTCATTTTTTTGTTCTAGTGTGAATTAAGGTTCAATTGTAGCAAAATCATATATTTTCAGTATTTATTGACTTAAAAGTTAATTTCCTATGGTTAGAAACTGTTTGAGATATATTTGAAAAACAAAAATGTCATTTCAAGTGGATTTTTCAACCATAAATTAGAGCTGATGTCTAGGGTTTTAATTGTTTTTATATGCCTTTTTGTTGGAAAATGTAACTAGTTTTGGTCTTCGTAATTGTCATTATACTCATGTCATTATGTATATCTTAAGTATCAAGCAAAAGAAGAAAGAAAAATATTATTTTCAAGCATGGGTTTCATGCTTCCCTTGATTGGTCAACTAGGTTAAGCATGTTCTTCATGCTTCTAGGGTTTGTCATGTCATAAGAATAATGGTCATGAGTCAAGAGAGTCATTATCAATTGTATAAGACTCTATTGGGCAAGTTGTAATGTGTAAAAGAGTTTATTTTTGTATCTACAAAGTCAAGAAGATCTCCAAGACCAAGTTGGCCCTACCATGGTGAAGTCGGCCTAGAAGAGGCCTATTCAACTCCTCAAGAAGACTATAAATAAGAGGGACTTCGACTCATTTGGATCACTCACTCACACAAGTTCGATATGCAACAAGATAAGAAGAAAAACAAGAAAGCCTAGAAGAAGGAGAAGTCTAAGCGAAGAAAGAAATCTTGGAAAACATCTTTTCTATCCACGTGCAAAGTTGTCTAGGGTTTTTGTGCAAATTGCAGGGGCCAAAGTTGTAGGCCGAAATTGCAAACCTAAAGTTGCAGAGCCGAGATTTTGAATGAAGCTGCTTTGATAGAGTTTGACCTTCACTAACTTTGGAAGACTTTGACTTGTTTGGAAGAGATCTTGTTGGAGGGCTGACTTGGTTCTTGGAGGAGGTTTTGACTTTGGTCTCGGGGTCTTGGATTTCTCTTTTGAACCGATTCTATAAGAAGAGAAGAGTTTCTTTTTGGGTTTTCCCCTTAGAGGGGTTTTACCCTGGCTTGGAGCCTATATTTTGTGACCACTGTCTTTTATGATCTTCATGGTTTATGCTCTTGATAATTGTTTGATGAAAATAATCTAACAAATAATAATAAGAAGATAACATAAGTTCACAAGCATTTATCTAGGATAAGGAGAATTTGTTTTAATAGATGCCCTAGTAGATTCTCTAACATGGTATCAGAGCTAAGGTGAAGAGAAGGCAACTTGAAGATCATTGTTGTTGGCATAAGTAGAGGACGTCCATTGAAGGACATCATTTGCAAGGACACAAGGAAAGACTCTAAGAAGACTTTAAGGAGGGACATAAGAAAAGGATATAAGGAAGACTACAAGAAATAGGAATCAAAAGGAACATCTTGAAGGAAGGTTGCTACTCCTCTTTTGAAGGCTTTGTATCTTGAAACAAAATATTGATCTCTCTTGGAAGGCTATCATTTTAAAGGCTTGTTGGAAGACAAGAAAGCATCAAGAATCCTAGGAACATCATCCATTCTTTGGAGCAATTTGAATATTGTTGAAGGCATCCTAGAAGTCATCACTCTAGGGCATCTTTGAAGTCGTTTGAAGATTCTTAAAAACATCCAAAGAGCACAACATCACAAGAAGTATCTCTGATTTGGCCGCAGATAAAAGGAGCTTAGCGAAGGTGAGGAGTTTTGTTTTTGGTTCATTCTTGAGACTGCCTATGCCGAGTTTGATAGAGGAGTACAGTTGAGGATATGAGGAGCAAATCTAGATAGATCTTGTGCATGGTATTGGGGTGTTTTCTCTTTGTTTAGGCCGCAGACTTTCTGTGGGATTGCAGGTAGAAGGACTCTCTCTAAAGAAAGGCCAAGAGGTCTAGAAAGGCTCCATAAACTCTAGGCTACGTACATAGAAGTGCCAATGCAGTCGATTGAGGAGAACGCAAGTTTGTAAGGAGGGTTTGCAGAAGACTATTAGGGCTAATGCGTGCCCTAACCAAATTTGACATAACTCAATGAAAGTACAACAGGTTAGAAAATATCCTTGAAGAATCAACTATATAGAACAAGGATGTCAAAGGATGAGGATATGCCCACATATCTCATGAAGATCTCACAATTAAGTGATCAGTTGCAAGGGATTTGGGTAGTCATTTCTGATTCAAAGATGACTAGATGTGTGCCAAATTCTTTTTCATCCGAATGGAGCAGTTTTGTGACTAGTGTCTACTCAAGGAAAGACACTACTCCATTTGATGAATCTTGGAAGAAACAAGGATAAAGGTGAAGGATGACATCGAACCAACTGAAAAGTATCTAGCCTTTATTGTATAATCCAAGAAGAAGAAGAAAGAGAAGTTTGGAAATTCTAAAGGAAAACTAGATATGTCCAAGATTCAATGCTATGTCGCAATGAGTATGGACATTTTAAGAAGGGACTGTCCAAACAATCCACAAAACATGAAAAACAATAAAAGGAAGGAAATGAGTGGATCTCACATAGCTGAAGAAAAGGAAGAACCTGAGAAAAAGCCAATTGGTGAAGATCCCAAGGATCTATACTATTGAAGGAAGCTTCATCTCTATGAGGTTTATGTACAATTTGTCATTCTTTTATTAGAAAATAGCAATTAGAGCAACATGCATTATTGCATTCTCTAGAAGAGTTTTGATTTTTGTAGTATCATGAATGGAAGCATGGCATCATAAAAGAAGGCATATGATAGTAGAGTCTACATGATCAAGTTGCTTTGTAAAATGTCATCTAGCTAACAAGAAGGAGAAGATTTGGACCATCTTGCACATTATAGTTCATTGAAGTGTTTTATATCATAATGTTAGAGGTAGTCCTCTTGTAGAAAGGATCATGAAGATCCTCTAATAAGAACCATCATTTTGGAGGGTTCTTGGAAGAAGCATTATGACTAGTATATATTACATCTAGTATGGAAACAATAGTCTTGCAGGATGAAGGTATGCAGATGATCGAGTCATAGTTTGAAAGGCAAAATTAAATACTTTCAACTCTTAAGGGAAACTTATCTTCGATAAGGAAAGAAGCAAGCTCATTCAAAGAAAGGATGGCTAGATGGTCAATTGTATAGAATTCATATTTACAAGAATTTTGTAGAAATAATTGGTCATGAGAATGTGCTTGATAACATAAGCATGAAAAGGATTCCATGTAATTACTCGACACTTGGAAGAAGGAGTTTAGCATGCTTTGGAATGGTTAAGGATCAAGACTCTTCCACATAAGTGACATGACCTAGACATGATGATATTGATCAACATTAAATGTGGTTTCCTGAAGAAAGAAAGAGAGTTGATAATGACAACTCCAAGGAAGAAGAAATTGCAGCTTGCTGGTTAGTTTGTTCAATGGGCACTTTGATTACAAGTAATTAGCATGGAGAAGGATCTTTGGTAAAAGATGAAGATAGACCATGCGAAAGGATGTTGATCTCAAAAGTAGGAAGAATCCAAAGAGGCCATCATATTGAGGTAATTTTGATATTGTTGTCTTGGCTTTGCTTATCTGGTCAATATATGTTTTGCTACCTAGAAGGAAATTGCAAAAAAGCATAATGGCAGTTGAGGCAAGTATATCTATAACTGTTGGTCTTGAACTCAATTCAATGAATACATGGATTGAATGGATGGTTTTGGTAATCCTTGAAGGATTGTATGGTCAAGATGTGTGAAAATTTCTAAATTTAACACATTAGAAACTGTAATATCTGGTTTATTATCTCCTACTTGTTCTTTACATTAACAAGTTATTTATATGCATAAACATCGAAAAAAACACAATTGCAACCTTCACAAACATACAGATTAACAACTGAAATAAATTGAGACAACACAAGGGACACCGTTATTTTTGGACAATCGTCCCCAGAAAAACCCAATGCGGGAAAACCAGTGCAACAAATATGATGGTTTTATTATTATGCAATTTTTTGAATACAACTAGGGTGCCAAAAATGGCTCACCTTTAAGAGATTATCCTCAGTAGAAGTACCTTTCTCCGGAGACAAATATTACGGTTAATCAACAACCGGATGATTGGCCCCACAACAACTTCTACTGTTCCTTAACTGGACAGTGAAAGCTGCTCCAAGCTATCTTCTGGAATTGTGTCACCCTCCTATAGCTCTGCGTCAGCTGATCAACTCCCAGTCTGGCCCATAAAATCACCTCAGCGCAACCTCTTCAACTCAGTGTCGGCTCTGCAGCTCTATGTTGTCTGCGTCAGCCTCTGCGGCTTCTGTGTTAGCCTCTGCGGCTTCTGCGTCAGCCTCTTGTCCATTTTCATCCTCTGCGCTAGCCTCTTCAACCTCTGCGTCAGCTCTCCTAGGCTATGCACTGTCTCTTTGGCACTTTCTTTGCCTCTTTGATATGTATTCTTGGACCCCTGTCGAACTGCTCCTCGCTGCAACAGATCACTAACTCGATTTCTCAGCAAACTCTGCCCTAGAAAATCGAATTGATTTATCAACTTGGTGTTTCTCCAGCTGACCCTCAAGCCTCTTATACTTTTCCTGTTGATGATTCAATGGCTGAGATTAAGTCCCTAATAAACGACTAAGATTAGATTTGGCTTGATCCTCGTAAGTTTAGACTTATTAACCCCATTAATACACAAATATTTTTTATTAATACACATAAATATTTTAATTTTCCCAAGTTTAAACTTATGAACCCCATTAAAAATATCAATTATTTTAATATCTCTCCATCCGGGTGGAATTTCCCCAAACGATTTCTGGGTCTTGGATATCTCATGTGCCTTAGCCTCTCCACCAAATTTCATGGCTAGAGCACATCCGATGCTACCAAAAATCAACACTCCCTCTTAGCGAGGAATGTGCTCTAGTAATACTTTACCATAGAAGCATCACACTGATCTTCCGCATTGGTACTTGCGTTGATGCTTGGACTGTTGCCTCACATCCCCAGCACTGTTGCTTCATGTACTGTTGCCCATGACACTGCCACTGCTAAATCTGTACTATAGCTCCCTCCTATTGTGCTGCCCATGCTGCCACTAACAGTGTCACTGTTAACTGTTGCACTATAACTCAGTTACCGACAAGTAAGTACCTGTGCTGATGCTTGGCCTGCTGTCTCACATCCCCGACACTGTTGCTTCATGTACTGTTGCCATGACACTGCCACTGCCACTGCTACATCTGTACTGCAACTCCCTCTTAATGTGTTGTCCATGCTGCCCCTAACACTGTCACTGCTAACTGCTGCACTGTAACTCAGTTACCGAGAAGTAAGTAACTGACTTCTCCCAGCCGCTGACATTCTGATTCCCAGTCAGTCTGGAAGCCTCGTGATGTTGAAGCTGCTTCTGCTGCTACCCCATGCTCCCTCTGTTGCCACTGCGTTGCTGCAACCTCTTCTATGCCTCTCGCACTGTTGCAACTTCTACTACATTGCTACAGAACTCTACACTCTAGCCCTGCCTTGCTGCTCCACCACACTTTGCTCCACCCGACACCTGTCATCATGCTACTGTCGTTAAGGGCTCCCATAGCCAGATGTGATCCAAGAGTTTGGGCACCTCAAGGATCCTGCCTTACTCCTGTAGTCTTTCGACTACAGCTCTATGTCACCCCACCTCTTCTCTAGAGGCGCATGAGCACTCATGGCATAATCGTCATCAGTTTCGACATCCTTCTCTGCCTTTGAGTCAGAAACTTTTACCTTGCCTTTCTTCCTAGGGCACTGAGATGAATAATGTCCCAGCTCCCCACAATTGAAGCACTTGACCTTGGAGATGTCCTTCTTCTTCCTCTTTTGAACCCCCTGTTGTCCCGCAGATGCTAAAGCCGCATCCTCCTCCTCTTTCTTGACTCGAACTCCTTTACCGCTACTCCCCGCCTTAGTCAACCTCCTAATCTCTTCCTGTCGAAGAGATGCCCACATCTCCTCCCAACTGGGGAGAGTCGCTCTGCCCAAAATGTTTTGGACAAATGTCTCCCAGTCCTTGGAGACTGCATTCAGAGTAGTCCTGACCATAAATTCTAGATCCGATGTAGACCCCACAGAAGTAAGCTGGTCGCGAATTCCTTGCAACATGAGGAGGAAGTGATTTATCTCCTCTCCTTTCTGCATCTGATATGACCTCAGCTGATTCTCCAACAACATCTTCTGCTGCACGGAAGAGCCCTGGTATAAGGTGGTCAGGGCCTCCCACATCTCCCTTGCTGTGTTCTTCTCAGCAATATGTGGTATGACATGATCTTTGACCCCGTCTAGGATCATGCATTTCGCCTTCGCCTCGACCTCCTCATACTTCTCATTAGCAATTGGGTCAACTGGGATAGCTATGGTTTTCAAGGCATAGTCCTTGATGCGATGTTTATCCAGGATTGCTAGGATCCCGACCTTCCAGATGACAAAATTGGAAGCCCTGTCTAATCTGTCCTGTTCCCTCAATTTGTTCACTGCCATCTTTGCTCCTCTTCTAGACTCCCTTTGAGTCTCGATTTCCCACTTGGAAATCCTTCGACCAACTATCGAACCACTCCTCTCCAATCCTCCGTTGCCGCTGCAACTTGGATCTAGACCTCTTGGCTAGAAATCTGTCGAGGTAGTGCTTCCCTCTACCTTGGTTTCGTCTCCTTAGACACTATTATGCTCAGACAGAAACAACGTCCCACTAGCTCCTCAAATCACAATCTGCAAAGTTCCCTTAGCCCCGACAATTGAAGAATATGAGACATTTAGGCTTTACACAATCATGACGAAGGCTAAATTTGCTCCTCCGGCCAATTGCGTCAATCCTACCTGGCTGAGAAGGATGACGTGGCTTTGCGTGAGCCTCTTCTCCCTCTCTTTGCCTCTGTGCTAGCCCTTCTTTTGGCTCGAAATGCTGACGCAGGCTCTTCATGAGCCTTTGCGTCACCCTCTAAGCACTGTGTCACCTCTTCTCGTACTGCTTCAGCTCCGGAACAATGCTGTCTCTCGAGAAAACTGCTTCTGTTGCAATTTTTTTCAGATTTCTTCTACTGGCGTCTTTAGTCCTGCTGTGATTTGCAATCACTCTGATACCATGTGAAAATTTCTGAATTTAACACATCAGAAACCCCTACTGCAATATCTGGTTTATTATCTCCTACTTGTTCTTTACATTAACAAGTTATTTATATGCATAAATATCGAAATAAACACAATTGCAGCCTTCAAAAACATACAGATCAACAACTGAAATAAATTGAGTCAACACAAGGGACACCGTTATTTTTGGACAATTGTCCCTGTAAAAACCCAATGTGGGAAAACGCTGCAATAGATATGAGGGTGTTAGATCTAATAATTTTGTGATCCATAATGTTGATATCAGTCTTTTGGATTAATCACATTGTTAGGATTGGTATAACAGTATCTCCATGCCAGTTCTCATCACTTCCTTGCTCAGAAATTCGGGGTTCTAAGCACTCTTGCTACCTGCGCTCTAAGAATCTCCGATGATATCCACCTTGATCAGGAGAAATCTCATCTTCTTGAAGTTTTTAAAAATAATGGGTATAGCAGACCCCAGAGCCTCAAGGCCTTTCACAAAGCCAGCAAAGCGCCTAGAGTAAAACCCACTCGTGCTGATCCTATCTTGAAGGTTCATCTCCCGTATATCTAAGGGACCACGGATAGGATTGCCCATATTCTTAAAAAGATGAATGTCTCTTCTTCTTTCAAACCTCTCCAAACCATTAAAAATTCCCTTAGATCTGTTAAGGACCCTATTGACCCTAAAGACACAAAAGGGGTCTACCTTATTCCCTGCTCCTGTGGTATCCCCTACATTGGAGAGATAGGTAGGTCTATTAAGCAAAGAATCGGTGAACATGCAACTGACATTCGACACAATCGCTCTCCCACATCAGCCCTTGCCGAACATGCTGAGAAATCGAAGCACCATCTCTGCATTGAAGAATCCAAAGTCATTGCTAGGGTTGATCATTTCCACCACCAGAAACTCAGGGAAGCGATTGAAATAGAGAGGCATGCCAAAAACCTTAATAGGGATGATGGCTGGAAATTAAGTAAAAGCTGGATTCCAGCTCTCTCCTCTTGACTCTTCCTCCCTTCCCTCTCCTTTCCCCTTTTCGTTCTTTCTGGATCTCCCTTCTTGCCTTTGGGATTTTCCCCCCCATTGTTTTGAATTAATTTTCTTTAATTTCTTTGTTTGCAATTGAAGTATATTTCTGATCTAAACTTATCTTGGCTTTTAATCATTATTTCTGATCTAAATTTATAAGTTGTTTCATTTCATTTCATTTATAACATTTCATTTCATGTTAGATATTATTTGTTGTAATGGTTACACTTAGCTTACAAGTACAACTTTGGTGATCAATAATGATAAATGTTATATATTGAATTTTGAAAACTTGAAACTTTAAGATTGATGAATCATGATTCATGAGACTAAATATGTTGTATGTTACTAACTTGTGGATGTGGTTGATGAAGATTATAACTTCTAGATGATTGTTGTTATATTGTTCAATCTATGTTTTTTATATCTAATTCATCATTCTACATGTTTTTGTTGACATATATGCATCAAAATATAAAAAATATAAAAAAATATATATTTTATATAAAAAATGGTTCGGGATTCACTCCCAAACCAGGAGTTTTTGAAAATGTCGCCCCCACTCCCGTTTTCGCTCTCGCTCTTGTTTTTGCTCCCACTCCCCGTTTTCGTTCCCGCTCCCAAGCAACGTTGGTGCAACCTCTTCAACTCAGCGTGAGCTTTACAGCTCTCTGTGCTGCCTGCGTCAGCCTCTGCGACTTCTTCATAAGCCTCTTGGCCCTTTGTGTCCTCTGCACTGGCCTCTTCAGCCTCTGCGTCAACCCTTATTGCCTTTGTGTCAGCCTTCTTAGGCTCTGCGTTGTCTCTTTGGCACTTTCTCAGCCTCTCTGATATATATTCTCGGCCTCCTGCCGAATTGCCCCTCGCTGCAACAGATGACTAACTCGATCTCTCAGCAAACCCTGCCCCAGAAATTCGAATTGACTGATCAACTTGGTGTTTCTCCAACTGACCCTCAAGCCTCTTCTTATACTTTTCCTGCTGACGATTCAACGGTCGAGATTAAGTCCCTAATCAATGGCTAAAATTAGATTTGGCTTGATCCTCGTTATTTAGAACTTTCTCACCAATTTCATATTAATACACTTTAATATTTTAATTTTCCTAAGTTTAGACTCAGGAACCCCATTAAAAATATTAATTATTTTAATATCTCTCCATCCAGGTGGAATTTCCCCAAACAATTTCTGGGTCTTGGAGATCTCATGTGCCTTAGCTGCTCCACTAAATTTCATGGCTAGAGAACATCCGATGCCACAAAAAATCAACAAGATGTTTACATCATCTTGGGATTAAGGGGTCGCAGTACAAAGAGATAACTCGATGTTCATATAAACGATGAAGATCACTTTCATGTCTAAAGGAAGTTATATCCAAGCTCTACTTTGATGGGCTAAATATAATGCCTTTGTTGATGATGACTATAGGAAAGTGATATGGAAGGGTGAGGGCCTGAATCCTATCATGGTTTGGCTCCAGTCCACTCAGGAAGATGAAAGCTCAATTTCATGAAGATACGAAGAAGAGGAGGAGCCATGTAGCTACTTGAAGATCTCCATGAAGGACTCATAACTGATGCATTAATGAAGACGCACTAGAAAACTTCTCAATTGAAAGGAAGTAAAAGAATCTCCTCTACTTTAGAGAAAGTAAGAAGTCTCCTTAAATGTTTGAAAAGGAGGAAGGATCTATTCCACAATCAAGAGGGAATTAGGTTCTCCTCTCTAGGTTAAGAGGGAGTGATGTTATTAATCATATTCTCTTCACGTGTCATGCACTAGGCCACTGCGAACAACTGTACGTCTAAGTGAAGGCCATGGAGAGAGAATGGTGGATGAAGGATTGTATAAGCATCTAAGATTAATACTCCTTGAGGATATAAAATCCAATATAGGAAGTAGTCTTGTTGACTGACACTCTTTGAGGATTGGACAGGTATCCAAGACAAGAGTGGTTGAAGAGGACCAATATTCCTTGAGGATTGGGAATCCAAGATAAGAATAATCTTAAAAGGACTTACCTTGTGGACATCCAAATGGTGTATGTACCTTGAGAGGTAGTGTGGAGTCTCACGTAAAGCCTCCCAACATTATGCTATGATATAAATAGAGTTTGTCAAGTTAAGGCCTTACTATGTTGACAATGATGGTTATGATGATGATGCTTAAAGATGGCTTACCAATCCGACTCTTCTTATGAGAACTCTTTAGTTTGAGAAAATCCTTGTACTGGTGGTACAATTATGAATACCTCCCTACTTAAGAGGGAGTGTTGGAAATTGTAACTAGTTTTGGTCTTCATAATTGTCATTATACTCATGTCATTATGTATATCTTATGTATGAAACAAAAGAAGAAAGAAAAATATTATTTTCAAGCATGTGTTTCATGCTTCTCTTGATTGGTCAACTAGGTTAAGCATGTTCTCCATGCTTCTAGGATTTGTAATGTCATAAGAATAATTGTCATGAGTCAAGGGAGTCATTATCAATTGTATAATATCCCATTGGGCAAATTGTAATATGTAAAAGTTTATTTTTGTATCTAGAAAATCAAGAAGACCTCTAAGACCAAATCGACCCTACCATGGTGAAGTTGGCCTAGAAGAGGCCTATTCAACTCCTCAAGAAGACTATAAATAAGAGGGACTTTGACTCATTTGGATCACTCACTCACACAAGTTCGATCTGCAACAAGATAGGAAGAAAGAAGAACAAGGAAGCCTAGAAGAAGAAGGATAAGTCTAAGCGAAGAAAGAAGTATGGGAAAACATATTTTTTGTCCACACGTTTAAAGTTGGCTAGGGTTTTTCTGCGAATTGCAGGGGCTGAAGTTGTAGGTTGAAATTGCAGACCTAAAGTTGCAGAGCCGAGATTTTAATTGAAGCTACTTTGACAGAGTTTGACCTTCGCTAACTTTGGAAGACTTTGACTCATTTGGAAGAGATCTTGTTGGAGGGCTAACTTGGTGCTTGGAGGAGGTTTTGACTTTGGTCTTGGGGTCTTGGATTTCTCTTTTGAATTGATTTTATAAGAAGATAAGAGATTCTTTCTAGGTTTTCCCCTTAGAGCGGTTTTTCCCTAGCTTGGAGCCTATATTTTATTATTTTGTGTCCACTATCTTTTATGACCTTCATGGTTTATGCTCTTGATAATTGTTTGATGAAAAGAATCTAACAAATAACAGTAAGTAGATACCTAAGTTCAAAAGCTTTTATCAAGGATAAGGAGAATTTGTTTTAATAACTGCCCTAGTAGATTCTCCAACACTTTTCACTGCATTTAATTGTTGTAAATAATTGTTTGTTTACTCTTATTTTTAACCCCCTTTCACTTTATTATCATAGTTTTTGGGGCTAAATTTGTCACTGTCATAAAATAGTCTATTGTTGCGAAGTGTAATTTCTTGATTGTATGTGTTTGGGGACCTTTTTGGAGCCTTTATTGGTGGACCTAAGCCTCTCTAGAATACCCATAGGACCCTTTGAACTCAAATATGGAAATCTCTTCCAAAATCCACCATAAACCCTAATTGATTGATCTCCTAGATTGGTCTTAATTGAAGTGGAACTCTTTGGGGGCGCTTGACTTTGTTTGTTTGTGCCATTTTAGCCCTAAAAATTGCTGGGAAAACCTTCGTTTTGTTGGACATCCATCCTTCACGAAATTGCATTGAGTGGTTGCATAGTTGTGACACTCCCATTGTTTCTCATCATCTCGATCACTTAGTGAGGCTTTGCACTAAGATGCTAGATTTTGTTATAATAATACCTAAGGGGACACTTTTTTTTAATGGAATTAGACCCACTTTGTAGTTGGTGGGAAAAAAATAGGCCCACTATGTAGTTAAAGAAAATGGATATAATAATGAAGGGTAATCAACATAGACCCCAAGGAATACGTATGAGAAAGTTAAAATATACATGAGTACCGTTATATGGAGATATGTTGGATGTTGAGTGTTGTATTGTAGTAGTTATTCCTTGCATAAGTAGTATTTCTTGGTCCTGCCATACCTTAAGGATTCTGTTTATATTCTTGTGTCTATTATTATGTGGTTGCATTTTATTAATTTGAAGTTGAAGGTTTATTTGTTATACTTTATCTACCAAGGCTTATTGTAGGCTCTTTAATTGATTCAAAATAAGAATGTTCTTTGGAGGATGTGCTTAACATGTTAACTTCAACCGTGATGATCTTCTATATAAGTGGAAGGCTTTGTTTCTTAATCGATCATTTCAACTTCTACTTGAAACTTTGACTCAGTCTCTTGTTGGTCATCCATTTGAATTATCATTTCTCATAATTAATGAATTGAGGTTACAAGTCTTCCTCCTTTTTTTTTGACTATTGGAACCTTTTCCTCAATTGTTGATTCTCTTCATGAATTTGTTGGTTGATGGTGCACATTTCTTCATGCCTTTACATTTTTAGATCCTTATTGATTAGTTGATTTGCTATAACTTCTATTGATCGAGGATTCACCATTCTAAGACCAATACTATCCTTAAAGTGAGTTGGGTATCTTGAATCATTGTTTCTCAAAATGGATTTCTGAACTTAGATTAATTCTCTTTGGCTTGCAATGAGCTTTATACTTTGCTGTTTTGGTTTTGGATTCACTTTAATTATCTTATTACAACAAATTTTACCACACTGTCTAAATAATAGTTGCAATACTTAGCTCTAAGGGTTAGCTCAATTGGTCGAGTTCTTGTTGTTAAATCACCTTGCTAATGGGAGGTTGCGGGGTCAATTCTCCTCGATGCTCTTGGGGTTAGGCTCTGCTAATGAGCTGACGGGAAGTAATCCCTTCGGGTGGATCTACTCGGATAGTTTCCGAGGATGTAATAGCCACTGATTTTCAGTGTCCGAAAAAATAGTTGCAATATTTGTTGATTGTTATTGTGTGAAGTCCCAATAAAACCACAAGTGCATTGCAAAAATACGTAAACAAGTACACAAATTCAATGTAGATATTTTTTAACTCTAGAGAAACTGTTGATTTGGGGTAGCATCGGATGTGCTCTAGCCATAAAAATTGGCGGAGAGGCTAAAGCACATGAGATCTCCAATACCTAGAAAGGGTTTGGGCAGATTCTAAACAGTTTGGGAGATATTAAAATAATTAATATTTTTAATGGAGTCCCTAAGTCTAAACTTTGGAAAAATAAAATATTAATGTGTATTAATATAAAATTGTGTTAGAATGGTCCAAAAGTCATGGATTAAGCCATATCTAATCTTAGCCATTGATTAGGGACTTAATCTCGGCCGTTGATTTGTCAACGAGAAAAGTATAAGAGGAGACTTGAGGGTCACTTGGAGAACAAACTGAGCGAGACCAGTTAGTTCAATTTTTGGAGCGGGGTTAGTTGAGAAATTGAACCAGTGGTCTAGAGAGCAGTCAGGAGGCAACAAGTACGGAGCAGAGAGACAGGAGATCAACTTAGAGGTAGAAAAGGCAGACGCAGGGCCAGAGGAAGCCACGTAGAGGCAGTAGGGACTGCACAGAGGCAGTGAGGCCTGCGTCATCCACGCAGAGGCTACAGGAGTGACACAGAAGGCCAGAGAGGCTGCGTAGAGTCTCAACAGGCTGACACAGAGGGTTTCAGGTCATGCAGAGGGCAGTAGGGCTGACGCTTGGTTCAAAAGAAGTGCTGGAAAATTTGTCTATTTGTGGGTAAGCTAGTTTGGCACCCTGTTGTACTAGAAAATTGCTGAATAATAAAATCCTCCCTTGTTGCACCGATTTTCCCACATTAGGTTTTTCCGGGGACATTAGTCCAAAATCACTGTGTCAATGTGTTGATTCTTGTGCATATGTTTGTTTCTGTATTATGGTGTGATATCTGCAACAATATTTATTTTAATGTTTATTGAAGTAATTTCATGAATAACTTATGGTGAAATAAGTAGGAAAAATAAATCAGTTGTTGCAGTGATAGAATTTTCACAGAAACCATTGGGGAAATTCCAACAGGAGAAAGATGCTTCATTCCTGGTCTCATGATGTACTAGATTACATTACTAATCTGTAAATTGTCGCAGATAATCCATTGGAACAATTTATCACATGAGATCTTATAGTGAATTGTGAAATCTCCTATATATTGTATTTTATGTGAAACTTCCTTGAACTGCAATAATTGAGTATTATTCTCCTAACTTAACATTTTATTTGTCTTTTGTTAAATTATTAACGACAAATAACGAATAAACCACAGCGCAATTCTTCACCAATAAAAATATGCTGCGGAAATAAAATAAGAACTGAGAAATAGATGCACACACACAATAAAATTGACATCATTATTTTGGACTAATCGTCCATGGAAAAACCCTGAAGGGAAAACCGATGCAACATATGAGGGTTTTATTATTATGCAATAGGTATAGAGAATTGCAACTGGATGCCCAATTGACAATCCTTTGACAATTTATCTCCACTGGAAAAATACTAGGAAAATTCTTTTCCCTCACAACTACTTGATCTGGTCTCTCTGACAAACTCGCACTTCCCAGCTAATTCGCTTTGCTGGAATGGAAATGCGCACTTCTTGCTGGAAAAGTTTCGTGTTGCCTCCGGAACAGCTCCAGTTGAGTCGTCATGCCTCTCTCTTCCTCTGGAAACAATTCGCTAGGCCTCCCAAGACTAGGTCTGAGCACTAGCAATTGAATCAAACCTCCTTCATCCAACTCGCATTGCGAAATTGGGCAACTCACATTGTAGAATACAATCCCCTTGCTAGATAATTTGAATTCCCTTTTTCTCCTCTGAAAATTGGAAAACCTCCTCAAAATTTCTCTAGAAATTGAAAAATTCACCTTGCTGCAAACCCCTGCTACTCTCTTTCCCTGGCTCAAACTGCGTCCTCATTGAAAATTGCGAACTGGGTTTGTTGAACTGCCTTTCACAACTGATCACACTGATGCTATCTCCAAGCTCTTTGACTTCCTCTTATAATCTCTTTTGAGATTCATAGCTTCAGGGGTACTCCAAACCCTAGGGTTCAGGGTTGTTGAGGAATTGGCACCACAAAAGATCTTTGTAGGCTAAGAACCCAAGAGGTGGGCTTTGCACCCAAGCTTGCGAGTGTGAAGCCATGCATGGATTTGGACACTTGGCACTTGGAGATTGTAGGGCACTCTTAAAGGAGCAAAGGGCCGCTTGAAGCACTTAGAGAGGCCTTATGGATTGAAAGAATAATTTTTATATGTTTCAAGTGGGCTAATTGTTCTAAAATTTAAGTTGGCCTTAAATGAAGAGACCCCTCTTGAAAGGGCTAGATGTTGCCCTAAGGAAGCATATAAATAAGTGACAAGGGAACCTCATATAGCAGATCACCAAGATCTAATTTATCATACTGAAGGAGCATCTTGTATGAGGTAGCTGCAGCCATAAGGAGGCTTAGCGAAGTTAACGAGAGGGTCTGTTTGACGTGTTTCTTCTTGTGACTGTTGAGATGAGTTAGTAAGAGTTGGCAGCAAGTGAAGAGGGCAATTATGCACACGTTTTCATGGAATACTTCTGTGAACAAGGTCAAAGGTATACATGGCTATTTCAAGAAGGGCCGAGGCCTATTTGAGGAGCTATGCTATGGCCAAAACAAGAGAAAATAAGGCTACATGCACCTAGAAGTATAGCGCTGGTTGGACAGGCCTTGTAGGAGGGAGAGAGAAGTGTTTTGAGGATTGGTTAAGGGTTGATCTAGTGTCCTAACCAAGTCCAAAAACTATAGAACAAGTGTGCTTAGGTCGAGTTGCAAACAACTGAAGAAGAAGTCTTCAAAGAGGAATGTATGTCATTCAAAGTTAGTGAGTTTAGTAGGGTGATAGTCCAGGGTGGACAATTCTGTTTGGGCATCTCAAAGAGCATATTGGAGGGCTATAGGAAGGTGTCCTGTATTCCCTAAGTACAGTCACTTAAGGACTTTAAGGACTGTTAGAAGGGCAAAGAAAGAGAAGCCTAGTGGTTGATCCCTTGAAGGAAGAAGTGGAAACCTAAGAGGGCTAGTGAATCAACCCTAAGTTAACAATTGGAGAAGTATGTTTGATAGTCATAGTAGGCAACCCTCCATGCCCTAAGTTTTCCTCATTGGAGCAACACAAGAAGGCAGTAGAGGGTAGAAGTCCGTAAGAGCTAAGGAGCAACAATGGGTAGTCTAGGAGTTGTTCACAAACGAAGTTGTGAACAACTCACAAGAAGACCTATGTGTTGATTCATTAATGAACTAATGATGAACTAGAGGGCGGTTGGTGAGTCGTGTTCAGTGACCTAAAGGAGCAGGATTCATTGATAGAGGCAGAGCTGCAGATCGGGAGCAAAAGGATCGGCAGATGTGTTCAAGACATGTGGACTGAAAGGGCTGCAAGGTGCTACATCGGCTAGTAGGTCAAGTGTTGTCTTGTTTAGGGTAGATTAGTTGTCGAAGGACTAACACCAAACCCTAGTTGTATATTCTTATATCAGTGATTGTATGAGGGCCATTATACCTGGTGTGGGAGCCCTAGATTGTTGTATTAAAGTTTATTAATATAACGAAGTTGGGTTGAAAAATTGTAAAAAGTTGTCTATTTGTGCACTGGTTGATTTACTGCTTTTTATATTCCGCTGTGCAAAGTAGTTTGTTGTGGCATTCGAGTTGGTAGTGTAAGAGATTCTAAGACTCTAACCCAGATTCTCTAGTGCTGTGGAAAAACATGGTATAAGAGCTACTTTGAAGGGCCAGTGAATCAGAGTGTGCATAGCAAAGCAACTTAGAGGGACCTAAGATTGTCTAGATTATGGAGCAGAGGTTTTCGTTGAAGACATGAAGATGTGGTCTTGACTGGATTGGCAATGAGATAGGCTAGGAGTTCTAGTGGATTGGTGGAGAACCTGGTGAACAACAATTTTTTGTGTGGCAGGTTGTTGATCATGGACTTCCTTTGACTTGGAATGGATTGTTGGGACAACTGGAGGATTGTTTTGGCATGGACGAGATTGGTATGATCGAGATTGCTTCATGTGATGGAAAACATATTGGCAGGCTAATTTCTTCTTTGGGCAGTGATGTTGCATGTTCGAGATTGGAGGGATGAACACGTGTTGTGTTTGACCCAGGAGGATCAGTGCTTGCAGGAATGGGTTGCGGTGATGATGGCCCATGTTTGACCGTAGCTCAAACTAACCTTATAGGACACAAGATCAATAGTAGGTTGAGTGAGTGGAGATCATGTAGAGTTTGAGGGAGTCTAGCTTTAGAGGGAGCAACCCTATGGAAGTGTTAAGATCTTCAGGTTCAGATGAGATAAGGCAGAGGCACTATTGAGATAGAGTGGTTCATTCTACTGAGTATGTTGTAGTGGTGGACGCCAGATGGGCTAGTGTCGCTTGTGACGAGATACTTCCTAGTGTTGGAAGTACCTCCCTCGCTAAGAGGGAGTGTTGAGATTGGTAGCTTGGGAGGTACTCCAAACTCTAGGGTTCACAGTTGTGGAGGATTTGGCACCACAAAATGGCTTTGTGGGTTAAGAACCCAAGAGGTGGGCTTTGCACCCAAGCTTGTGGTTGTGAAACCATGCATGGACTTGGACACTTGGCACTTGGAGATTGTAGGGCAGCCTTAAAGGAGCAAGGGGCTGCTTAAAGCACCAAGAAAGGCTTTGTGGATCGAGAGAAAATAATTTTTATGTGTTTCAGGTGGGCTAATTGTTCTAAAGTTCAAGTCGGCCTTAGTTGAAGAGACCCCTCTTGAAAGGGCTAGACATTACATTAAGGAAGCATATTAATAAGTGAGAAGGGAACCTCATTTAGCACATCGCCAAGAGCTAATTCATCATAGCGAAGGAGCATATTGTCTGAGGTAGCCGCAACCATAAGTAGGCCTAACGAAGTTAAGGAGATGGTCTGTTTGACGTGTTTCTTCTTGTGACTGTAGGGCGGAGTTGGTAAGAGCTGGCAGCGAGTGAAGAGCGCAGTTTTGGGCAACTATTTGGGTGGAATACTTTTGTGAACAGGGCCAAATGTATACGTGGCTATTTCAGGGAGGGCCGAGGCCTGTTTGAGGAGCTGGACTATGGTTAAAACAACAACAAATAAGGCTGCATGCACCTAGAAATATAGCGCTAGTTGGACAAGCCTAGTAGGAGGGAGAGCAAAGTGTTTTGAGGACTGGTTAAGGGCTGGTCTGGTGCCATAACCAGGACGAAAAACCAAGTGTGCTTAGGCCAAGTGGCAGACAACTGAAGAAGAAATCTTCAAAAAGGCATGTATGCCATTCAAAGTTGGTGAATTTAGCAAGGTGATAGTCCAAGGTGGACAGTTTTGTTTGGGCATCTCAAAGAATAGATTGGAGGGATGTAGGAAGGTGTCTTGTATGCCATAAGTACAATCACTTCAGAAGAACATTAAGGACTATTAGAAGGGCAGAGAAAGAGAAGCCAAGTGGTTGATCCCTTGAAGTAAAAAGTGGCAGCCTAAGAGGGCTAGTGAATTAATGCTAAGTTGATAGTTGGAGAATGACGTTTGACAGTCATAGTGGGCAATCCTTCGTGCCCTAAGTTTGCCTCATTGGAGCAACACAGGAAGGCAATAAAGGGAAGAAGTCCCTAAGAGCTGAGAAGCAATAGTGGGCAGTCTACAACTCACAAGAAGACCCTATGTGTTGATTTGTTGATGGACTAATGATTAGCTAGAGGGTAGTTGGTGAGCCGTGTTCAATGACCTAAAGGAGCAAGATTCATTGATAGAGGTAGAGTTGTTGATTGGGAGAAAAAGGACTGACATATGTGTTCAAGACACTTGCACTGAAAGGGCTGCAGGGTGCCGCATCAGCAAGCAAGTCAAGTGTTGTCTTGTTCAGGGTAGATTGGTTTCGAAGGATTGAAACCAAACCCTTTTTGTATGTTCTTGTATTATATGAGGGCCATGGTCATTGGTACATGAGCTCTATACTGTTGTATTAAAGCTTATTAATATAATGAAGTTGGGCTGAAAAATTGTAAAAAGTTATTTATTTGTGCATTAGGTGATTTACCGTTTTTTATATTCCGCTGTGCAAAGTATTTTGTTGTGGCATTTGAGTTGGTAGTGTCAGAGATTCTAAGACCCCAACCTAGATTCTCTAGAGCCATGGAAAAACAACAATCTCTCATTGAAGTCTCAACGACCATGATTAAATCTCTATTGATGACTAAGATCAATTAGACTTTATCAATAGAATTCTCTAGAGCAATCTTGATCCACAATGCATTTGACCAACATATCCCATTGTTTCCTAAATCCATTCAAGACTATACGCACTAGTTTTAGTTCAGGTATTATTTCTCCTACAATTGCCATCTCATCTTGTAGCTGAGTGATCCTAGTCAAATAGGAAGCTACGCCCCCACCCTTGGACACCTTTGTGCTGTGTACTTGGTCTTTTAGTACCATCTTTCGACTTTGATAGTTGCTCTGGCACAACTTGGTAAGCACATCCCACATTTCTTTCGCTGTATTCTTCTCGGACAGATGTGGAATAAGATGGTGTTTGACTCCATCTAGAATTATCCTCTACAGCCTTGCTTCTTTCACCTCATGTAGGTCTAGGGCAATAGGATATGAGACTGGTGGAACAACTGTGGGATTTACATTGCTCCAAAGTTTATTTTCCTTGAGGATGGATGTGATTCTAACCTTCCATTGAAGATAATTTGAGGACCCTTCTATTCTATCTTCATAGTGAACATTCGTAACCATGATTGACTAAACCCTTAAACATTTGCTTATCGAAGACTTGCAATTTCTTGAACCAGTACTTGTGTCAAACACTCTTGGTTTCCTACTCAGAGACAACTGCTTTGATACCATGTTAGCTTTCTTGAACCCACGTCAGATTTAATGTCCAATAAAATTATACCCAAAACATAAATAAAAGTCAATTTCTTTAGATTTGAATTTTATGACAATAAATACACTAGGTTACTAACTCAATATGCACAGTAGAAATAAATGAACAGTAAACCAGACACAATTTGTTTGACATAATTTTACCCTGGAAACCCCAATGTGGGGAAAACCAACAAACTTGGGCTTTTATTTCGCTTCAGTGATTATAGCAAGTATTTTTCAAGAAATTTACAACAATAATTATACTTCAAAATTTTATATGATAACCAGCTGTGTACAACTTCCCTCGACCCAGTTGATTCGTTGTACAACCCCACTCTGCACAGCCTCTTTGACCCAGTTAACTTGCTATACAACCCCAACACAATTCGACCTATACGACCCAGCTGAAATCAGCCTATATGGCCCAGCCAAATTGACCCAACAAATTTGCCTGGTATGGCCTAGTCAATTTGGCCTGGCTCAACCCAGTTAAATCGGCCCAATTCGATGATCCAAATGGATCCTAGAATACTCTCTAAGTCTTCAAAATCATTCAAAAGATCAAAATTATCGCATGGGCAAACCTTCATAAAACAACAGAAAACACTATTGGGAGGCGAAAAACACAAGAAAACAGTGAAAAACAGAGTATTGGAGGCTTGAACAGTGAATGCACAGGAGCCGTCGGATCTAGCTGATCAACGGTCCAGATCCGATTGGCAAATCGCAATCGGCGGTGGCAAAGGGAGGCTATCGGCAGAGACCCCATGATATATGCGACTGCAATGAGCGGGGTCAACGAGGATCGTCGATCAAGCGCGCAGATCGACGACCCATGTTGCATCGCAAAATCGCTATCGGCAAATACAATGGAGCAGGATTATATACATGTACATATATGCGATGTGATGGCGGGACCCGATAACAATTATAAACGAAGTTTGATACATTTTGCAACTCGGGTAATGTCAATTTCCTTTGTATTTGTGATTTTCGTTAAATAAACGAAATATAAAGAATCAAGCGCCGATGCGATGAATCGGACCCGAAAGGGGTTTATTAATGCTGTTGAATACTATTTCAAGTCCGATAAAGTGGGCTTTTCAATGTTTTAACACATTTTTAATATAAAAGGGAAATCCACGAAACAAGTGGGATTTCGTGAGGCTAAAGGCGGTAAGTAGTTTGGGCTGGGCTTCGGTCGATTCCATACATAGACTGCCACGTGTCCAGGCTGAGGAGAGAGGAAACCACCCTTATCGGGCAGTTAACATCCTTATGACAGAGCCGCCCGAAATGAACCCCAGCCATTGGATCTGGATCTCCCAGATCAACGGTGGAGATGCGATATCGCTACAAAGGCGGACTCAATAAGAGAATAGGACGCATTTATGAATATTTGAAGTCCGGATGAACAGTGTTTTGGTGGTTTTTCCTGTGTTTGAATGCATTTCTCTGTGTAAACAGAGAATGGCCGTTTCAAGGATTTCAAAGGCCCGATGCACTCATCCGTTGCAGAACAGGTGGCCACCTCCCCTAAAGACATTATGCAATGATTATTAACGCTCATAAGGGAGATTCGAGCGGACAGAGGCCGGGAGACAGAAAGCCGAGAAGAGGAAACGAACAGGCAGCGCAGATTGGCTTTAAAAGCCACAGACCGATAGAAACAAAGGCAGGTAGTATTGAGAGCAATGCTGCGACAGAGCAATAGAGACAGAGAGTCAGTAAGGAGAGTCTGTGTACTCAAAAGAGACTTGGGGGATCTAAATAAAGCCTTATTGTTTTGTATCTATTGTGTGAGGCTCAATTTGAGCTCACTGTTGTAAAACTCTGCTTCTGAAGACATAATAGAGAGGCCACCATTGAAGGCTGGACCAGGAGTATTGGGTGAACTCCTTATTAAACTTGTTGTGTTTATGTGTGTTGTATAGTATTCTTCTTTAACTGCTTCATTGTCTATGTATTTCGCAATCTTATCGATCCATTGCATAAAGTAACATAGGCAAATCCATGCACATGAGTCTGTAATACCTTAATCATTATCGTAGATCTCATTATTAGATCAAGTGGTATCAGAGCTTTAGGTTGCTAAGGTTAGACAAGCTTGTGCTGGATTGGTGAATGATAACTAGGTCAAAGCTCAAATTAGGAGAAGGAGAATTGGTTGAAGCTAACCTAGAAATAGGAAGAGTCTATCCTAGGAGGGAAATGGCAAAAGAAAATCCCTTGGAATCAGACTCTCAGTTCATGGACAGTTTCATGACCATGAGAGCCATGGTAGAAGAGATGTATCGAGAATTTAAGAAAGGTCAAAGTGAAGATTATTCAACCTCCAAACAAGACAGAGGAATCTCTTCTAGATGGCCATTCTGAAGGCAAAGGGAAAGGAAAAGAGCCTCCTCTAACAACACCTCCTTCTAGCCCTTTGATTAAATTAGATGTAAAATTTGATTTGCCAATATATGATGGAGAATTAAATGCAGAAAAGCTAGATAACTGGATTAGACAGATTGATGTATATTGCAAGGTGCAGAACATCGATTTAGAAAGGAGAAAGATTCAGCTAGCCAACCTTTGCCTTGGAGGAACTGCCCTAGTGTGGTGGGAAGGCAAGACACAAGTTGATTTGAAGAAGCATGGTAAAATTCTTTCTACCTAGAGTGAATTTGTTTTTGCCATTAAAAAACAATTCTATCCACTAGCTTATATGCAGCAAGCTATGATGAGTTGGCAAACTCTTCGCCAATTAAAAGGGAAAAGTGTAGATAGCTACACCCAAGAATTTAGAAAAAGAGCTTTAATTCTAGGCATTTCTCTAGACTCACCTGAAACTTTACTGAAGTATATAGATGGTCTACACAGCTATTTGAGGCACACCATTCTCATGTTTAACTCTACTAGCATAGATGAGGTAGCCGTTCAGGCTACACATCTAGAGGCTAGAGGCAAGAATGTGAACCCAGAGATTGGGGGATCATCAAAACCCACTGCAAGCAAGAACAAGGAAAAGAGGAAGTAGAAATGGAAAGAGAGGAAGACAAATGCTATATAGAAAGACAAACCTTCATGCACTCACTGCAAGAAGGATGGACATGATGATGAACATTGTTGATCTTTGCATCCGGAGCTGAAACCCAAGAAGTTCGATGGCAAGAAGAAGAAGACTGCTACTGCTATACAGAAAGATTTGGGGTTAGACTCAGGTGATGAAACAACAGTCACAGCTGCAGGTATAAAAGGTAAAAATTCTGACGCATCTACTAGTAATTCTGCACAATCTAATGATAATGAAGAAAATGAGAGGAAAAGACATGAGCTTTTTCATATTAGAGTTATTTCCAAGCATCAAAAGATTGATACTTTATTTGATAGTGGCTCACAAGTAAACTTGATTTTTGAAGCAATTGTAAAGAAGTTGGGACTAATAACCACCCCTCACAAGAAGCCATATCCATTAGGTTGGGTATGTGATAAAGCAAAGCTACAAGTGACTAGGCAATGTAAACTTAGGTTTGCTTTTGGATCAGCATTTGTAGATGGGGTTGAGTTAGACATAGTTCCCTTGGATATATGTGGTATTGTTTTAGGAAGTCCTTACTTGTATGATAGAAAAGCCATTTTCTATAGAGCTAAAAATAAGTATCAACTCACAAAAGATGGAATAGAATATACTGTAAGAGTTCATCAGCTCAAAAATAACTACACTCTCATTAACTCAGGGCAGTGAAAAGAATTGTAAATTCATGCAAGCAATTTTTACTAATGATTGTAAAGGAAAAGACCCCTGATAAAACCAATGTATTTGAAGGCTGTGATGCTAAATAGAAAGCTGGCTTAGAAAAAGTTGTTTTAGAATATGATATCCTATTTCAAGAACCTAAAGGTTTGCCACCCAAAAGAGAAATTGTACATGATATTAATTTGCAGCAAGATGCTCCATTGCCTAACATCGGAATGTATAGGTTATCCGCTTTAGAGAATGAAAAGATCAAGAAGCAGGTACAGGAGCTGCTCGAGAAAGAGTTCATAAGGCCAAGCACATCACCATGCAGATCTCCAATTGTGTTGGTGAGAAAGAAAGATGGTTCATGGAGGATGTGCATTGATTACAGAGCATTGAATAAAATAACAATCAAGAATCATTATCTTCTTCCTCGCATAGATGATCTATTAGATTAGTTAGAAGAAGTTGTTTACTTTTCCAAGTTGGACTTGTGTGGTGGCTACCATCAAGTCAGAGTTGCAAAACAAGATGCATGGAAGACTGCTTTCAAAACAAAGTAAGGGTTGTATGAATGGCTAGTTACGCCTTTTGGCTTAACTAATGCTCCTGCCACTTTCATGAGAGTAATGAATGATGTACTCCGACCTTTTATTGATGATTTTGTAATTGTATATTTAGATGACATTCTTGTTTTTAGTAAAACATGGGAAGAACATTTGAAGCATGTAAAGCAGACTCTAGATGTTTTGGAAAAAGAAAATCTCTATGTTAAATTATCAAAATGTGAATTTGGCAAAACATCTTTGAATTATTTGGGTCATATTGTAGGGGGTGGTGAATTGAAGATAGATCCCTTTAAGGTTGAAATCATTGTGAACTGGCCTAAACCTAAATTTTCTACAGAAGTTAGAAGCTTCCCAGGAGCAGCACAATATTGGAGAAACTTTATTGTTAACTTTTTCTTGATTGTAGCTCCCTTACATGCTTTGACAGGATTGAACAAGGCGTTTCAGTGGAGAGGCAAACAATAGAGAGCCTTCGACACCTTGAAAGAAAAGATTAGTACAACACCAGTACTAGCATTGCCAGATCTTCAAAGACCATTTGAAATCGAAACAGATGCTAGTGACTATGCCATGGGAGCAGTGTTGATGCAACACGGTAAACCCATATGTTATCATTCTGAGACATTTAATTCTGCAGTAGTTAATTATCCCACATATGATAAAGAATTGTATGCATTAGTGCAGAGTGTGAAAAAGTGGAAACATTACCTATTGGGCAAAGAAACAGTTATACATACTGATCATCAACCACTTCAATATTTACACTCACAAACTAAATTGTAGCAATCAAGACACTATAGGTGGATGGGTTTTCTACAACAGTTTCATCTTGTCATCATATATAAGAAAGGCATACACAATAAAGTTGCAGATATGTTGTCAAGACCAATCATAAATGCATCTACTATACTTAAGCATAACTCAGTATTGCATGAAAGCTACATTGAACAATATGCTCAAGATGTAGATTTTAAAGATGTATATGCAACTTTAAGTCATGGCAAACAAGTAGAAGAATTGGATTATCATGTTAAGGACCAACTCTTGTAGGATTTGGGAAAGTTATGCATTCCTCAAACTGAAAGGGTTAACATAATCCGAGAAGCACACACTTCTCTAATATCAGGTCATTTTGGTGTAAGTAAAACAATTGCACAGCTGCAAAGATTTTCTTATTGGCCAAGAATGCATGAAACAATTTCTAGATATATTAAAGGGTGTACCATGTGTGCTAAAAGCAAGCCCAACAATAGAAAACTAGGCTTATACACTCCACTTCCAGTTCCTTTTCATCCTTGGGAAAGTGTTTCCATGGATTTTGTTGGGGGACTGCCAAAATCTAGAAAGGGTCATGATTATTTATATGTTATTGTGGACAGGTTCAGCAAAATGTGTATTTTAATACCTTGTAACAAGCAGATTATAGCTGAACAAACAGCGAAGTTGTTCTTTCAGCACGTCTGGGTGCATTTTGGGTACCCACTTCCATTGTATCTGATCGAGATTCCCAATTTGTTGGGAAGTTTTGGTCAAGTCTGTGGGAATTGATGGACACCAGACTGAAGAAGAGCACAACCTTTCATCCACAAATAGATGGTCAAACAGAGGTGGTCAACAGGACAGTGATCCAGTTGCTCAGGGGTTATTGCAGCAAGCATCCCAAGCTTTGGGATGAACATTTATGTTATGTGCAACATGCTTACAACCGTGCTAAACATTCTTCTACACAGAGATCTCCTTTTGAGACTTGTTTTGGTTTTACACCAAGGTCTCCCTTGGATTTTGTCTTTAGTAAAGACATAGCAGTTGATGGACACAGTGATGTGGACAAAGCAACCAAGTTCATTGAACAGATCCAAGAAATTCACCAGGCAGTGTAGGAACAGCTGGAAAAGAGCCAAGCCAAGTACAAGGCAAGGCATGATAAGCATTAGATGGAGCATAGCTTCCAAGTTGGTGATCAAGTTTGGTTGTATATCAGCAAGGAAAGAATGCAAGGTGAAGGAAAGAAGCTGAAACCAATAAGGAATGGGCCTTTCAAGATACTTGAGAAAATTGGTGAGAATGCTTTTCGCCTTGATTTGCTAGCTTACATGCACATCTATTCAGTAGTTAATGCAGAGAACTTGAGACTATTTGAACCTTCTTTGATTGAAGATCCTGAAGAGCAAAGTCAGTTGCCTTCTATTGATGATCTGTTGCCTGAATATCTCAATGAGTTGCAGGAAGATACAGTTCTGGACAGGAAGGTGAGAACTACACACAGTGGGGATGTTGAGTACCTGAGAATTGGACTCAAAGGTTCAAAACCAAGCAATGCAAAATGGATAGAGATTGGACAAGTGAGGAAGTTGTATCCTCACTTGATTGATGCTTAAAAACCAACTTTTGGTGGTCCAAAAGCCTTTTCAGTGGGAAGGCGTGATCCAAATGGATCCTAGAATACTCTCTAAGTCTTCAAAATCATTCAAAAGATCAAAATTATTGCATGGGCAAACCTTCATAAAACAACAGAAAACACTATCAGGAGGCGAAAAACACAAGAAAACAGTGAAAAACAGAGTATTGGAGGCTTGAATAGTGAATGCACAGGAGCCGTCAGATCTGGTCGATCAACGGTCCAGATCCGATTGACAAATCGCAATCGGCGGTGGCAAAGGGAGGCTATCGGTAGAGACCCCATGATATATGCGACTGCGATGAGCGGGGTCAACAAGGATCGTCAATCAAGCACGCAGATCGATGACCCATGTTGCATCGCAAAATCGCTATCGAAAAATACAATGGAGCAGGGTTATATACATATACATATATGCGATGCGATGGCCGGACTTGATAACAATTATAAACGAAGTTTGATATATTTTGAAATCCAAGAAATGTCAATTTCCTTTGTATTTGCGATTTTCGTTAAATAAACGAAATATAAAGAATCAAGCATCGATGCGATGAACCAGACCCGAAAGGGGTTTATTAATGCTGTTGAATACTATTTCAAGTCCGATAAAGCAGGTTTTTCAATGTTTTAACGCATTTTTAATATAAAAGGGAAATCCACGAAACAAGTGGGATTTCGGGAGGCCAAAGGCGGTAAGTGGTTTGGGCCAGGCTTCGCCCGATCCCATACATAGGCTGCCACATGTCCAGGCTGAGGAGAGAGGAAACCACCCTTATCGGGTGGTTAACCTCCGTACGACAGAGCCGCCCGAAATGAACCACAGCCGTTGGATCTGGATCTCCCAGATCAACAGTGGAGATGCGATATCGCTACAAAGGTGGACCCGATAGGAGAATAGGATGCATTTATGAATATTTGAAGTTCAGATGAATAGTGTTTTGGCGGTTTTTCCTGTGTTTGAACGCATTTCTATGTGTAAACAGAGAATGGCCGTTTCAAGGATTTCAAAGGCCCGATGCACTCATCCGTTGCGGAACAGGTGGCCACCTCCCCTAAAGACATTATGCAGTGATTATTAACGCTTAGAAGGGGGATTCGAGCGGACAGAGGCTGGGAGACAAAAAGCCGAGAAGAGGAAATGATCAGGCAGCGCAGATTGGCTTTAAAAGCCACAGACTGACAGAAACAAAGGCAGACAATATTGAAAGCAGTGCTAAGACAGAGCAATAGAGACAGAGAGTCAGTAAGGAGAGTCTGTGTACTCAAAAGAGACTTGGGGGATCCAAGTAAAGCCTTATTGTTTTGTATCTGTTGTGTGAGGCTCAATTTGAGCTCACTGTTGTAAAACTCTGCTTCTGAAGACATAATAGAGAGGCCACCACTGAAGGCTGGACCAGGAGATGTAGCCCAGGAGTATTGGGTGAACTCCTTATTAAACTTGTTGTGTTTATGTGTGTTGTCTATTATGCTTCTTTAACTTCTTCATTGTCTATGTATTTCGCAATCTTATCGATCCATTACATAAAGTAACATAGGCAAATCCATGCACGAGTCTGTAATACCTTAATCATTGTCTTAGATCTCATTATTAGATCATTCGACCCTGTCAAATTGTCCTAGTTATGCCCTGCTGAATTGACCTGTATAGCCCAGGTAATTTGGCCTCCTTGCCTGCTCACTGTCCCTAAATTTGACTACTCGTTGCCCTATTTGTTGATACTCTCTTTCTATTAGTTCTTCCTCCCGATCTTTAGCTGAATGCCCAATCTCTAGTGCCAATTGAACTACCTATTCAACAACCTATTTCCTCGTTTATAATTTTCTGGCCTAATCTCCAAAGTGGTGGAGGGTTGAGATTGCATCTCCACACTTGAGATCTATGGTCAGGATATAATCTCAAGTTGACCTTTTTAACTTTATAAAAATTGGCCAATAAAGTCAGATTAAATTAATGACTTTATGTCTAAGGTTCAAACTTAGGAAATAGTTAAATAGTTTGCTGTGAGAGAATTTCTGATGATTTTCTGCATGTCATGGCACTTGACCAATGCAAAATCACCTTCCAAGCTACATTTTCAACATATGTAAAGCCTCCAATAATAATGAGTTTTCGCATAATGCTAAGGTAGGTGGTTTTCCCCAAGTAGAGTGGGAAAGAGTTTTAATAGTGATAGATACTATTTAAATGTGTTGAGAAGGGTGTAAATGAACATTGGTTTACATCAGCTCCCTATCTCTCTCTTTTGTCCTTGTACCCAAAGCTTGCCCATTGTTGGTCTTGGATTACTGAATCCACTCAATGGACCCATTTTGGTTCATGGAAATATGATCTTGCAAAGTCAAATGTCTGTTCTAGTATTCTATGAAACCTTTATTTGAATTAAAACTTAGTGCTTTAGAATATTACAAAAGTCAGCATGTGGCAGTATCTACATCAGTAGAACAATTTTATGCAATGCTAACTGTAATACCCTAGATTCGAATTTCAGCAAGTATCGAATTACTTATAAATTTGAAAAACAATAATGTATAAAACTGAAGCTGCACCTACCTGAACTGCTGGCTGTCTTCCGGTTTTGCTGCTGAACTGGAAATCCTGAACTGCTGGCTGATTTGATCCAATTTCGGGATGGCCAATACCACCCTACCAGACAGAGCAACCTGGTTGCTCAATCCAGAGAAGCTCTCCACAGAGGCTCTCTGTCCCTCCGTGCCCAGAACTTAGATCACTCAAGACTCTGCCATTTCAAGGTTACTTCTCCTGATTTTTGCTGATCAATCCTCAATCCTCCTCCGGTTTTTCCTGCCCCTGCTCCCGGGTCAGGCTGCTGCTATAAATATCCCCCCCTGCCTGGCGGTGGCCGCCCTCCCACTTGCAGCCACCGCCCCTCAGCATTGAAGTCTCTCTGCGATATTTCTTGCAATCAATTTTCAGTAGGTAGGGTAGTCTTTATTAGTTCAGATATTTTGTTATACGACCCATTATATGTGATATATATATATATTTTGATTGATATCCCTGTTGGCACGTTATGGCATAAGTTCATAACTTTAGCTTATATATATGTATATGCATGACTTTTCTTTAATACATAGTATAACTTTAATGATATTTCTTATAACATTTTATTTAATATATTTTACAAACATTAAATGTTTTTTACTTATAACATTTTATCAAGTATATGCTATAAATATTTAATGATGTATATATACTTATAACATTTCAAAATATGTTATAATCATTTAATGATATATATATTTTTATTAAATGATATTTGTAAAGTCTAACTATATATCATAAAATTTAATGTATGTATATATAGATATATTCATATATTATAAAGTTTAACATTTTTATTAATGGGTCAATTAGATGGGTTGTTACATACATTCCCCCTTCTGAAAACTTCGTCCCGAAGTTAGAGCTTTAGGTTCAAGGTTTTAACGGTCATACCCTTTTCTATCCCGGACCCCAAGCTATTCAAAACTCATCCTATCCTCCCTAATCTCTTCTGCTCCCATCCTATCCGTCCTCTACTAGAGCATGCCATGGCGCCAATTTATTGACCTAACCATTCATAACACAAAGGTAACAGCGTCGGCTATACCGACCCGATTCCCAGTAGGCATCCGGCAGTCATCATCACACGTCTAGGGGAGCGTGACTCGCACAGTCCTCCCATGACTCCAGGTTCCGGAGGATAAACAGTGGGTAACACCTCCACCCCTCCAGTAGTATCAGGGCTACTACCCTATCATAGAATCACTTTGAGCTTTAACTGATCTGAGTTCTGTCATCACGTGGTCATCTCGAAAATTGGATCAATTATCTGCAATCGTAGTTTATCTGCAGTTTTACCTGCAATCTTATACTTACCCAGCATTTGTAAGATGTGCATCAGCATATTCGAAATAACTTATGTATTATCTACATATAACAGAATTTTGTTTATTTGCTCATGCATGTATTCTGACTTTTCTATAGGGTGTATTCACTTCCTGTCTTTTATTTCAGTTGCTCGTTTTGTCATGCATAAAATAAAATAGATTTATATTGTTCAATTTCTACCAGAAGTAAATTCACTTGACAGTCTTAATCTTTACTTCAACATTTATAATTGGGTAATATAATCACATATATTGTTTTGGTATCCATGTACCAGCAGGAATTTAAACATATATTATTTTGGTATCCACGTACCAGCAGGAATTTTAAACATATATTATTTTGGTATCCACGTACCAGCAGGAATTTAAACATATATTATGCCGCAAAGTTTCGTACTTATCACTTATCATTCAAATGTTTTTGGTTCTCTGACAGAGGTGAAGTAAATATATATACTAAACATAGTGTAAAGTTCTTCAAAATGGACATAAACTAGGGTATCTCTGACATATGTCCTCTGTATCCTCCCAAGTCGCTGACCCAGGACTATACTTGTCCCACTGGACCTTAACTTGGTCCACCAGGCGGTTCCTCAGCTGCCGAACTCTACGTTCCAGTATACGTAACGGTTCGACCGTTATGACTCCCTCGTCCGAAACCTGCAATTCTTTCCACTGGATGTTATGAGATAGATCAGCTACATAATGTCTTAATACAGAAACATGAAATACATTATGAATTCTATGCAGGTGGGATGGCAGGGCAAGACGATAGGCAACAGGTCCAACTCTTTCCACGATTTTAAACGGTCCTATAAATCGGGGTGATAACTTTGTCCCTTTCCCGAATCGAATAGTACTTTTGTTTGGTTTGATGCGGACGAAGACCTGGTCCCCTACTTCATACCTCCTATCAGATCGGTGAGCATCAACATAACTCTTTTGTCTATCCTGTGCTTCCTTTAATCGTTGTCTAATCTGTCTGACCTGCGCTTCCATTTCATGGATTAATTCTGGTCCTATTATCACTCGATCTTCTAACCTGTCCCAACTTAACGGAGTTCTGCAAGGTCTGCCATATAAAGCTTCAAATGGAGGCATCCCAATTGAACTGTGATAACTGTTGTTGTAAGCGAATTCAACCAAGGGTAAATACTTTTCCCAGTGGGATTGCTGATCCATTACATACATCCGCAACATGTCTTCAAGTACTTGATTTACTCTTTCAGTTTGCCCATCAGTCTCAGGATGGTAGGCAGTGCTTAAATTTAGCTGAGTACCTAAGGCTGTCTGCATGCACGTCCAGAATCTGGAAGTGAATCGCGAATCTCTATCGGATATAATCTTCTTAGGTACTCCATGATATCTAATAATTTCGTTTATGAATACTCGAGCCACGTCAGTAACATCATAAGTATCTCTTACCGGAATAAAATGGGCGCTTTTTGTTAATTTATCCACCACTACCAGAATGGTATTGTGCCTTTGAGAAGTAAGAGGTAGTCCAGTGATAAAATCCATAGAGATGGTCTCCCATTTAGACATAGGAATGTCGTGGGGCTGTAAGAGACCCGCTGGGTGACAATGATCTGCGTTTACCTGCTGACATTCCAAACATTTTGCAACAAATTGAGTGATATCCCGCTTCATGCCTGCCCAAAAGAAGAGTTTCTTGGTATCCGCATACATTTTCCCCACTCCAAGATGAGCACAATATACGGCTTTGTGAGCTTCCCTGAGGATGGTATCTCGAAGATCTTTATCATCAGGAATGTACATCCTTCCATGGAATCGCAAGATCCCATCGCTTTCTAATTCATAACCCTCGAACTTAGATTCTTTTGCCTTACTCCCTTCAAGACTTGCCCTCACCTTTAAATACCAGCTGTCTTTTATAAGGCGATCCAACACTCGCTGTCTTAAGTCCACCTTAATGGGTATGAGAGAAAATATTCGGGGTCTCCTGCTTAAGGCATCGGCTACCACATTTTCCTTTCCCTTAATATATGATATTCCGAAGTCATACTCACTTAGGAATTCGCTCCATCGCCTTTGCCTGGCATTTAAGTCTCTTTGGGTGAACAAATATTGTAGACTTTGATGGTCGCTTTTAAGTGTAAACTTTCGTCCTACCAAATAGTGTCTCCAGATCTTTAAAGCTAGCATTACAGCGGCCAATTCTAGATCGTGAGTAGCATAAAGTTCTTCATGAGGTTTTAGCTTTCTGGAAGCATAAGCTATCACTCCCCTATCCTGCATCAATACTGCACCCAGCCCTTGCTTGGATGCATCAGTACATACTGTAAAGTCTTTGCCCATATCAGGGACTCTTAGGATTGGTGCGCTGGTGAGTAGTCTTTTGAGTTCAGAGAATGCATTATTACATTCCTCGGTCCACTCATACTTAACACCTTTACGCTGGAGGGTTGTGATTGGCTTCGCGATTTTGGAGAACCCTTCCACAAATCTCCGGTAATAACCTGCTAAGCCCATAAAGCTTCGTATCTCATGTGCATTTCTCGGTATTGGCCAATCCATGATCGCTTTTACCTTCTCAGGATCTACTGAGATTCCTTCACCTGATATGATGTGACCCAAATAATGAATCTTTTCCTGAAAGAAGGAACACTTGGACAGTTTTCCATATAACTGACGTTCTCTGAGGCAGGACAATACTAACCGCAAATGCTCCTTATGCTCTTCTTCATTCTTGGAATAGATGAGAATATCATCTAAAAAGACTTGTACAAATTTATCAAGATACTGACGGAAAACGCTGTTCATAAGATTCATGAATACGGCTGGCGCATTTGTTAACCCAAATGGTACCACAATAAATTCATAGTGCCCAAAACGAGTCCGGAATGCCGTTTTAGAGATATCATTTTCAGAAATCCTTAGCTGATGATACCCTGATCGAAGATCAATTTTTGAAAAGACAGAAGCTCCTTTCATTTGGTCGAAAAGGTCATCGATTCGCGGCATAGGGTATTGATTCTTTACTGTAGCTCGATTCAAGTCTTGATAGTCTATGCATAATCTTAAGGATCCATCTTTCTTCTTCACAAAAATTACAGGAGCGCCCCAAGGTGAGGTACTGGGCCGAATAAGCCCTATATCGAGTAGTTCCTTCAACTGGATTTGCAATTCCTGAAGTTCTGGAGCTGTCACTCTATAAGGCGTTTTAGAAATCGGCTGGGTACCTGGCTTTAATTCAATAGTGAGATCCACTTCTCTTACCGGGGGTAATCCTGGTAGTTCCTTTGGAAATACATCCGGGAACTCGGCTAACACCGGATATTGTTCTAAGGACGGTCCCTTTTCCTGGCTTACTTCGTGAATTGCATAAGCCTGACAACCCTTCCTTAAACAACGCTTCACCTGCATTGCCGAAATGTAGCGCAAGGAAATTTCTCTCTTGATTCCTTGAATTTGGATTACTTCTCCCTCATCATTTAAGCCCAAAATCCTTTTTCCATAACAATCTACCCACGCTTGGTGAGCTTCCAGCCAATCCATACCTATGATAAGATCATACGTCCCTAGGGCGGTAACGTACACTTTTAGTTTAGTCGAACAGACCCCTAGGTCAATTTTGCATTGATCCACACTCAAGCCCACGGTTTGGAGTTCTCCTGAGGCCATTTCCACTTGGTGGAAATCATTTTGTCTACGAGCTGCCAGCCCACATTTGTTTAATGCATATGACGAAATGAAACTATCTGTGGCACCAGTATCAAATAAGATTTTGAGTTTTACACCATTGATAATACCTGAAGATTCCACTACAGTGGATTGATGGGCTGCTTGGTCGTGGTTGACTACTGCATGAATCCTATGATTACTTCGCTTGGCTGATATCGGCTCCCTCCCAGTGCTTTGCAATATGTCCGATGACGCTTCTGGGCAGTTACGCTGGAAATGCGGCCCCCCACATCCCCAACAATTGAGCTGCGCTGGTCCTCTTGAATTAAGGTGTGAGTTTCTAGAGAACGAGCCGCGTCCTCCCATGCTGGTTCCTCTCACACCCCTTCCTCTACCGGTAGTCCCTCGCGATGCCCATGGTCTGGTGCTGGACGATTCTGCAGCTATAGTGTTTACCGCCATGGGAACTCTTGTCCCCATACCTGGGGTATACCTGTTACTGTAAGGTGGCCTCGAGCTACCTCCTCTGAAAAAGTTCCGGGGAGCCTTCCCTGGGAGTCCTGATTGTAAAGGCCCTGCTGGCCCTATATCCTTTTTGATTCCAAGGTGTTCTTCTGCATAACGGCTACATTCGACTGCCTCGGCTACCGATGATGGTTTCCACATACTTACCAAGGCTCTGATGCGAGGGTTTAACCCAAATATGAAGCGTTCAGCTTGCCGTTCATCAGAGTCTAAGTAGGGAATGTATTTTACCAGCTCCATAAACCTTATTTCATACTCTTCCACCGTTTTACTTCCCTGAATTAGTGTATGAAAGGCTCTGGCTTGCTGCTGTTGAAAATATGGAGGTAAATACTTTGCGCGGAACCTTTCCTCGAACAGATCCCAAGGAACGTTGTCTGATGTAAGGTGTAGCTGCTTTTCCAGGTTTCCCCACCAAATCAGGGCACTTTCCTTTAGTTGAAACACGACAATTTTTGTCTTTGCTGAAGGCGAATATTCTCTTAACCTAAAGCACCGGTTCATCCCTTCCAGCCATGCCTCAGCGCGTTCACCAGCTCGACCTCCCGAAAATTCTGGGAGTCTAATTTTCTGAAGCTCTCTAGAGTTGTCTTCTCTCGATCCTCTGGGCTCCAAATTATGTGGTTCCGCTGAACTGGTGGCTACATGCTGAGATTCCTCTCTGTTTTTAGCCTTAGTTGATTCTTTTAATGTTTCCAACAAGGCCTCCAAAGAGTTCATTATCACAGCCAACTCTGGCGCTTGAGCGTTTGATGTTGACGGCTGCCTTGGTGGTGACGAGGGTGAGGGGGATGGCGACGGTGGCGGTGGCGATGGCGACGGTGGCGGCATTAACGGTGATGATGCTGCCTGGTCACGTCGTCGTCGCTCATACGTCTTTACCATAGTAATGGTCCCTGAACACAAATAAAATGTATATATAAATAAATAAATATATAAAAAAATGAGGCGGATAACCGAATTTTAACACACTAATTTCCTTGCAACTTCACATTTAAAACGGGTATAGTTTTGCTATTTTTACCTGCTAGGCGGATCTTACTGGTACCGAGGTCAAGGAGGGTGGCCACGCGACCTCCTTGTCCTAATGTAGGGTTTTCTAAAAAAAAATAAAATGAATAATGCAGAAGTGTATGGTTATTAGCCCCTAAGGTAAGACCTCCAAAGTTTATTTACCTAATGACATCCCCAAAACGAAAACAATGTACATCGGTAACATAACTGTCATACCTCAACCTGAGTATAACATTTAAGGGGGTCATCTGTATCCATACCCTGAATAAAATACAAGGGTATGTATTAAATCTTTAGTTTGTATGATTACCGGCATTGACAACTTGGCAATAAATTGCAAGCAGTTTGCTATAGGTTCTAACATGCTGGTGCCTCCACTGATTGGCGCATGAATTAGCTAATTGAATTTCCAAAAGTCAGAAGTAATCAACCCAGAAGTAGTTCTTCCTTCGGGTGATGGAAGTGTGCCAATTTATCGATTCCTGCCATGACAAAAAAACCTAAGGGCAGAATGGTTATTATACCTTTAATAAGAAAATTCAGTTCTTGATAGAAGATGTCGCGGATCTGCTGGAATACTAAGGATTTTCATTTAGCTGTGTCGTAAAGGTTTCATCAGCATCACATTTTTCAATCGTGTGAGTTTAAAGCTTCTGACATGAACCATGACAGGGAGGCACACATGGCCAGCAAACTCTGGGCTTCGATAGCATATCTCCTTGTAATCAAACTGTTGTTTTGTTTTCCTTGCACTTTTAAGTAAATTGTAGTGCTTTGTTATTGGTTTATAGTTGTAATTACAAACTACCATTTTGTAAATGTTCTCACATTTGCAGATTCAATAAAACTTAACTCTGCCAGAATATTGCTGTGGTTGTTCCTTACTGTTGGTCTTCTGCAGCTTCTATTGTCACATGTTTTGTAGGTATTTCCTACACTATAAAATGGAATTTCATCTTTATCCAGTAGTGAAAGATCTCCTGTGATTAAAAGCAATAACATCTAGATTATGTAAACTATCTATTACCCGAATGTGATCTAAGTCACCTGGTTCATGTCCATCTCGAAAAAAAATAGTCAGTGCAAAGCGATGTGATCAAATTCAGCCTTAAGTTCGAGGAAATAAATAATCCTAAATTTGAATTTAAATTAATTTAATTGCTGTATTTTAAACATAAATGAATTTAATCAAATTTTCAAAAGAAATGCTCAACTTTAATGCACTTATTCAGCTGTCCATGAAATTTGCCGAATTCACAAGGATTAAATTCAGCAAACATGGTGACTTAGCATGTGATCCATAACTGAACTGTTAAAAGGATTAATTACTTGAGAATCAGATTTGACTGTAACATATCATTAGTTGCAATCTTGCACTCATTTTCTCTAAGTTTGTCTATGCATCAATATGTTAAAATTTTGTTATGGTTATTAGATTCCTGAGTCTCTTGGATTTTTACTCGAGCCATTTCAAAACCTACAATGGATTAATTTTGCATGCAAATATTTATTTCTCTTCAGGTTTCTATAATTCAGAATCCAGATGACACAAGTTTCTTAGCTGATGGTCCCCGAAACTCAAAAGGTAGTGGGGTGTTTGATGGCTCTTTCTGCCTTATTTCTTCATTCATAGATACAGATGTAACACCTCTTTCTTAAATATAATTTATATTTATTATTCTCTGACCTAATCATTAGTTTGGACAAGGCAAACACTAATCACTTTACCTTGGTTTATTTCTCTTCCTATATATGCTTTTGCTATGTTTTGGACTTCATCAAATTGATTTGGTGGTCAAGGAGGGCACCTGCACACTAGTATTGAGTATTTCAGTTCCTGAAGACAGACTATGCAGACGGCTAATATATATATCATATATGTGATATGGATTTGCATTTGGTATATCGTTGGCTTTGATATGGTTATTATATCGTATATATATTTACAATATAATATATATCGTATAACCTCGAAACTTCACCTCGTTTAACATTTGTTTGGACTCTGGCGATTTATATGAATACATTTGATGCTTAAGGGATAAAAAAAAAACGACAACACTTAAATATAATATCACCTCTACGGTTAACAAGATCCATCCGTCGCCCAATTGGTGCGTGCATTCCGACAAGGTCATTTCTACAGCTGAAGCATGCTCAATTCATTGATATTTCACCCGGTATTAAGCCTGGGTTTTAATAGCTTGAGAGCGGGTTCACACTCTAGGGGTGGATTCCGCAGAAGTGTTGCCAGGAAGATATGCTGAAAAAAAAATTGAAGTCTGCTTTCATCGTGGAATCAAAAAATTGGGTTTACTACAACCAATTTTTGCAGACAACCGAATCCATTTTTAAATGAAAATTTTTAAAACATCAGTTATATAATAACCGCATATATATATATTTTTTTCTTTAAATTAAATCATAATAAATATAATATCAGAAAAATAAAATGAACCGACATAAATTAAATATGTTCGAAATACGCATTTGTCATTTAGGCTGCTATTTACGGTGGAAGTTTGGTGTTCGATTCACGCTAACGCTAAGAGTTGAGATCGAAAGTAAAGTGGACAAGTATCGAATACGTAACCCACGAGATCAACCGCCCTAAAATTAACACGCTAAGAGTTGAGACCCTCCCCCCAGACGCTGATGCCAGACTATTGATATAGAGGTCGCCGTGGGAATAGCTCAGTTGGGAGAGCGTCAGACTGAAGATCTGAAGGTTGCCGCGTATGAAACGACTCCACTGCTTTAGAACAGGGATCATTCTTCCTCTCCTTCGGTAATTGCCATCGGTGGTGGATTTGGTGGGATAGCAGCTGTTCGTGGTCTTCGGAATGCCTCAGGTTACATGGTGTGTGTAATAAAAATCCGCTGGTTCCTGAGATTGGCAAATCGGGTCTCCCATTGTACCGAACCAGCGGTGATAATTCCGTGTTATATGACCATGATCTAGGTAACAGTGGGCGCACCGCACTGGACCGCAATATACGTCAACGCAGTTTTGGTTATCTGTTTAAGGAGTTTGGATAGTATAAACAAGCGGAAAGTATAACACGATTCCGACTTGCCGTATTCACCATCGGCCAAACGATGAAAGCGGAAAAAATACTCTTCTGCCTTGCCGGTTTCGAACCAGCGACCTAATTTCAGCCAAATTTCAGATAACCCGCAGGGATTACCTACACAGAGAATGGAAGCGATGCACAAAATGTGGCGATTCCGAATCAACTAAGGGAATTTTTATGCCGAGTTCATACGGGTCGGTACCTGGTTTTGTAAATTTTGCTCTGTCGAACCTCTGCAACAGAGTAATTGCAGACACATTGCAAAAGTTGATAGAACAGCAGAAAAATTACCAGGGTTTGAAAACTATAAGGCCCTATGAGGTCGGCAGGGTTTGAACTTTGCTCTGATACCACGTGTAATACCCTAGATTCGAATTTCAGCAAGTATCGAATTACTTATAAATTTGAAAAACAATAATGCATAAAACTGAAGCTGCACCTACCTGAACTGCTGGCTGTCTTCCGGTTTTGCTGCTGAACTGGAAATCCTGAACTGCTGGCTGATTTGATCCAATTTCGGGATGGCCAATACCACCCTACCAGACAGAGCAACCTGGTTGCTCAATCCAGAGAAGCTCTCCACAGAGGCTCTCTGTCCCTCCGTGCCCAGAACTCAGATCACTCAAGACTCTGCCATTTCAAGGTTACTTCTCCTGGTTTTTGCTGATCAATCCTCAATCCTCCTCCGGTTTTTCCTGCCCCTGCTCCCGGGTCAGGCTGCTGCTATAAATATCCCCCCCTGCCTGGCGGTGGCCGCCCTCCCACTTGCAGCCACCGCCCCTCAGCATTGAAGTCTCTCTGCGATATTTCTTGCAATCAATTTTCAGTAGGTAGGGTAGTCTTTATTAGTTCAGATATTTTGTTATACGACCCATTATATGTGATATATATATATTTTGATTGATATCCCTGTTGGCACGTTATGGCATAAGTTCATAACTTTAGCTTATATATATGTATATGCATGACTTTTCTTTAATACATAGTATAACTTTAATGATATTTCTTATAACATTTTATTTAATATATTTTACAAACATTAAATGTTTTTACTTATAACATTTTATCAAGTATATGCTATAAATATTTAATGATGTATATATACTTATAACATTTCAAAATATGTTATAATCATTTAATGATATATATATTTTTATTAAATGATATTTGTAAAGTCTAACTATATATCATAAAATTTAATGTATGTATATATAGATATATTCATATATTATAAAGTTTAACATTTTTATTAATGGGTCAATTAGATGGGTTGTTACACTAACAACAAAGTGATCATTAATTTGGATGTTATTCAAGGTCAAGTTGCCTTTCAATAATGCATTATAATAAAACTGAGACCTGGAGATCTCATAATTTCACAATTGAATTCAGAGGAGGAAGTGATGTGACAAGCATATATGAAATCAAAATCAGATGAATAGGTAAGCCCTTGTTGTAAAAAAATAACATATAGGGTGCTTGATTAAAGTGGCTAATCGGAAGAGATATGAATATGAAGCTAAAATCACACAAACTTAGAAATGAAGAACTGAAGGTCCACAACTGAATTAGAGTTCATTTATTCTAATGCTTTTTATGCTATCCTTTCTTTAAAAAAATGTTATTGCACTGGCTTGGCAAAACTCGTGAATTACTGAAATTTTCAGTTTGTGAAATTGGTACCTTCTGTTGAGAAATGTAACTAGTATCGGTCTTCATAATTGTACTTGAGTCATGATGTAATGTATTTGTCAAAGGGAAAAAAAGAAAAATGATCTATTGTAAAAGAAAATTATTTATTAGCATGGGTTTCATGCTTTATTTATTTTGTTTTTAGGTCAAAGCCTCCATTGAAGGATTCTAGGGTTTGTGTCTTGAGTAAAAGTCTATGTCATAATGTAAAAGACCCTTCTTGGGCTCATTGTGTCAAAGAAAGAAATTTATTCTATGTATTTTAGTCATGAAAACCCCTCCACCAAGTTGGCCTGAAGCACATAGAGTCGGTTTCATTAAGAGCTACAACCACTATAAATAAGAAAGTTACTTGACTCATATGGTGATTATTATCATGGATTCAATTTGCAACTTTGAAAGCTAAGAAAGAAGTACGAAGAAGCCTAAAAAGGAAGGAATTCTACAGCGAAGAAAAGAAGTCTCTTGTTTAACAAAAAGGAAGATGAAATCTCTGTCTTGCTACCACACGTCTGAGTAAATGGTAGATACTAGATATTGCAGGGGTTGAAGATGCAGAATGCGAAACATAGATCGAGAATTGCTAAAGAAGAAGGAGAGGGCCGAGATTCTAATCAACAAGGTTTTTGGAAATTTGACTTCATCATGAGAGGCAGACTTGATGGTTTGGAGTGAGGAAGGTCTTTTGTCTGGTCAAAAAGGTCTTGGTTGTCTGATTTGATTTGATCCTTAAGAAGAGAAGAAGAATTTCTGGGTTTTCGCCTAGAAAGAGGTTTTTCCTTGGCTGAGTGCCTACATCTGCTATTCATTGTGTATGATCTTCATTTTTTTGGCATTTATTTGATGATAAGTAAACTAACACAATCAACAAAAGTAAAGTATAATTTCACAAGTAAGCGTTGAGTAAGAGAAATCAAGAATAAGTTATCCTAATGCTGCCCTAATGGATTTCTCAACATGGTAACAACGCTAAGGACAGGAGTATAAAATGGTAGCTAGAGGATCACAATAAGACTAGAAGCATTAGTCCACAAGGCCAAGTTCCTAGGAGGAAAACCGAATTGAAAAGGAGCACTTTTCTGAGAATGATTACAAGACTAGTCTTTTGCAATTAGGCCGCAGACCTCAGTAATTAAGATCGCAGGACTGAACTTAATAACTACAACAATGAAAGGAGCCGAATAACATTTCTTGGATGTCCGAATAGTGAGGCTTTAAACCTTGTCAAGGCTAAGATTGTTGGAAGAAAAAGTGAAGGTTTGTGCATGAAATATAAGATCTGAATTGACCTCAGTAATTCGAACTTTAAACCATCTCCAAAATGGGAAGGTTCTCTTTGAAAATTTCACCACTAAAATCCTATTGCAACAACTAGAATTAATTCTTCTAATTATTAATTAAATTAACAATTTATTTGCTACGACAAATATCAAATAAATCGCACTGCAACTTTCACAAATAAAGCTGCGGAAAATAGTAGCGTAGGAAATTGACAAATAATCTAGCACATACACACAAAGTTATGACACACTCATCTTTGGACAAATGTCCTTGAAAAACCCAATGTGGGAAAACCGGTGCCACAACTGAGGGTTTTATATTATTATGCAACAATGAGAAATTCTGAGTACAATTGGATGCCGAAATCTGGCAATCCTACAGAGAAAAATACTGGCAAAAATCTAGTGAGGAATTTCCTCACCCCCACAAGCAATCCATGCTTCGATTACAGCTCCAAGTGAGCCATCCAAACAACCTCTGCATAGGCCTGCATAACCCTTGCGCAGTCCCTTCTACGCACTGCCTGAATCAATTGTTTCTCAAGTCGTTTAGTCTGTTGCTGACTGGGAAAATTCCTTTCCTAGCCTTTGAAACGTCTTTCTTGGCCTCTGGAATTGAAACTCTACTGCTCCCTAGTAGGATTGAATTGCCTTTTAGAGGCTTCTGTGCAACCCTTGCACAACCTCTCTGTGGCTACCTCTCTTCTCTGCAACGTACTCGCCAGATCCAAAAAACTTTCCTCCAGTCTCACTGTCCCTGCGTCTTTGTCTCTGCTTCCCTTCTGAAGCTCGAACTATTTTGGCTACTGCCTCTGGAAAATTGAATTCTCCAAGGAAATCAATCTCTGTGTGTCTGACAAGTGTTTTCTCCATCTACCCATTGACTTCTTATAATCTTCTGTTGGACCTCCAACGACCAAGATTAAAACTTAATCAAGGGCCCAAATTATTTCTCAGTTGATCTGTGGGAGTTTCTAGATGATTCACACCTCATCTCAATTAATATTGATTAATTAATCCCTTTTCTTAAGTTTAGACTTAGGAAATAATTAAAAATAGGTTAATAATCTAATTGAGACACTTCTAGGTGGAATTTCCAGAAACAATTTCTGGGTTATGGAGAACTCTTATGTTTTATCCCCTCCAAAAAGTTTCGAGATTAGAACACCTCTGATGCTACAAAAACTAACACTCCCTTTTAGCGAGGAAGGTGTTCTAGTGCTACACCACTGCTACAACACCCTGTCTCTATATCCCCTCTGTCATGCTGCTGATGTCTGGTCACTATGACTCATTGCCATTGCCCACCAACAACTGCGCAACTTTGATGTTGCATCTGTGCTACTATTGACCCTGCTATACCGTTGCCAACTCTAACAACTACAACTCCCTCTCATCTTTTGCTGTTGCAATTGCAACAACTACCACTGAGAAGCATCCAAAACACTGAATCATCTGTCTACTGCATCTGTCTCCTGAGTCCTAACTACTACTAGCTATTGCACTGTACACTGAAGAATCTGCGCCGTTGGTAACTCTGCATTGTGCCACTCTGCACTGCTACCAACATTGCACTGCGCTCCTCATCACCTGACTGCTACTAGTCTACCACTGTCATTCGAGAATTTGATTGCATCACTGACATTGATCCATCCTACTACTGAATATTGTGGCCCCCCGTAGAAATGTAATGATCCATGAGGGCACCTTAATGGACCTTGCCCATGTCTGCGCTGCTCGAGGACTATAGCTCTAGATTGCCCCACCTCTCTCATGTAGGTATAATTGCAAACATCGCGAAATCTTCCTCTAGTATGGAGGACAACTTATCGATCTCAGCAAACGTTGTTTCCTGGGTCTGCTTGTCCTTCTCCCTGAGAGGACACTGCGTAGTGTAGTGGCCGAACTCATCACATATGAAGCACTTGACCTTTGACAGGTTCTTCTTCTTCTTCTTTCCTCCCTGTCCGTTATTGGGACCCTTTGATGTGAGGGCCACATTTTCCTCTTCCTTCTCACCCTTCATGCCCTTGCTGCTGCTACCGCTGTTGATGGAACTCTTTAGAAGAGCCTGCCTCAACTCCTGTTGTAGATCGGACCACATCCTGTCCCACTTAGGCAATGTGTCTCTGCTCAAGATAGTTTGGGCAAACACTTCCCAATCATCTGAGACACTATTCAGTGCCAACCGTACGAGCTTTGTGGGCTGGGGTGCCTCCCCAATGACTGCAAGCTGATCTTGGACTTCCTAAATCTTGGTGAGGAAGCCATCTATGTTTTTTCCCTTCTGCATCCTTATGCTCCTCAGCTTCTCCTAGAGAAACATCTTCTGCTGTTCGTAAGAACTCTAAAATAGCTCGGAGAGAGCATCCCACATCTCCTTGGCTGTACCTTTGTTTGCCACATGTGAGACTAGATAATCTCAAACTGCATCCAAAATCATCCGCTTCGCCTTCACCATTTCTTCTTTGTATTCCTTCAGTTGATCGACATCCTGGGGTATTGCTACCACATTCTCCACATAGACTTTTAGGCCATATTCATTTAGAAGGAAGGACATCCTAGCCTTCGATATGAAATAGTTGGAGGCACCCTCCAATCTATCCTGATCTTTATGCCTAGCTATGGCCATCTCTAAAACTGGTCGAAAATCTCCCTCTTTCCCTCTTCTCGACTGTTGGATCTGCTACACGCACTCCCTTTTGGAGTGAGGAAATTTGCTCACAGCTACTACCAATCTGCAATTGGAAAAATTAGATGTCTAAAACTCAAGATCCCCTGAAAGAAATCTTCCCTCTACGTGTGCTCTTTCTCTTCCACTCGACACTGATTTTGCTACTGCAAATTGTTGCAAAACCCTTTTGTGCCCGCACAAGGAATCTGCCCAGCGAAAATGCTTGAGCTGCTGCTCCCTATGCGTGCTGGAATTACTGACTCTGGCAAACCAATTTTTTTCCAACCCGCACTGAAAAATTGATTTGCCTAGCAATTCGAACTACCTGGCTTAGGCTCTGTGCAATCCCTTGAAAAATTGTCCTGCTGCTCCCTCTGAACAGTGAATTCTTCTATCCGCTTCTGAGCTTCCTTGTCTGATCATTCACGCTCTAATACCATGTTAAAATTTCACCACTGATATCCTATTGCAGCAACTGAAATTAATTCTTCTAATTGTTAATTAATTTAACAATTTATTTGCTATGACAAATATTAAATAAATCACACCACAACCTTCACAAATAAAACTGCGGAAAATAATAGTGCTGGAAATCGAGAAATAATCTAGCACATACACACAAAATTATAGCATAGTTATTTTTGGACAAATGCCTCCAGAAAAACCCAATGTGGGAAAACCGGTGCAACAATTGAGGGTTTTATATTATTATGTAGCAGTGAGAAATTCTGAGTACAACTGGATGATGAAATCTGGCAATCCTACAGAGAAAAGTATTAGCAAAAATCTAGTGAGGAATTTTCCTCACCCCACAAGAAATTTGGGCTTTGACAACAACTCCAAGTGATCTATCCAAACAGCATTTTCGTAGGCTTGCGTAACCGTTGCACAATCCCTTTTGCGCGCTGCCTGAATCAACTGCTCCTCAGGCCGTCTAGTCTGTTGCTGATTGGGAAAATGTCTTTCTTGGCCTCTAGAATGTCTTTCCGACCTTTGGAACTGAAACTTTTCTTCTCCCTAGCAAGATCGAATTGCCTCTTAGAGGCTTCTGTGTAGCCCTTGCACAACCTCTCTGTGGCTATCTTTGCCTCTCTGCAATATACTTGCTGGATCTGGAAAACTTTCCTCCATCATTACTGTCCCTGCCCCTCTCTGTCTCTGCTTCCCTTCTGAAGCTCGAACTCTTCTGGCTATTGCCTTAGGAAAAATGAACTCTCCAAGGAAATCGATCTCTGTGTCTCATAGGTGTTTTCTCCATCTACCCATCGACTTCTTCTTATAATATTTTGTTGGACATCCAACGACCAAGATTAAAACTTAATCAAAGGACCAAATTATTTCCGAGTCGATTGGTGTGAGTTTTTAGATGATTCACAACTTATCTCAATTAATTCAGACTAATTAATGCCTTTTCCTAAGTTTAGACTTAGGAAATATTTAAAAATAGGCTATTATTCTAATTGAGATACTTCTAAGTGAAATTTCCAGAAACAATTTTTGGGTTATGGAGAATTCTAGTGTTTTATCCTCTCCACAGAGATTCAAGACTAGAATACTTCTGATGCTACAAAAACTAACATTATGTAGGTAACCAAATCACATTTTCAAGACATCTTCTATGGATTAAAGTTAGTCCTTATAACCTGCAAAGAGAAGGACCTAGATCGAATTATTTAAAAAGCATTAAAGAATTGCTATAAAGCTACAATCACCCCAAAATTAAAGGAGCCGAGACCTCTGTGGAATAGGACGAGAATCTGTGTATCAATATATAATGTCTGAACCTCAATCAAAGCTGACCTAGAAGAATCTTATGTGAGGAGAATTCTTTTTGGAAGCCTGTAGCAACTTCTCCATTACACAAGTTATGCTAGTCCTAGTTTAAGAATCAAAGAATGCTACAAGAATCTTGATAGAAAGTTCTCTATGCATAATCCATCTCTGTCTCAATAAAGGAAGCAATGAGAAGAAAACGTTCATCTTAAATTTGTGAAAGGAGCCCTAAAATCCTCATCACATACAAGCAAGTACTAAAATTACTCTTTCAAGCTCAATGGAATATCAATCTTTCAAGCATGAAAGACAAAGGTATGTAAGTGTTGAGGTATGTATAACTATTTCATTTGCTAAGAATTTGTTATCTTAAGGTTAGTTGATTGTATGGTTCTAGGGTTGGCAAGCCCTCATTGAATATTGTTAATGCGTAGGGTTTGTAAACCCTAGATAGTACATATGAAAGTCTCACTCTCAATCACTTGTTCCCTATCTCACAAATGTCTAGGGTTTGTAAATAATCTGAGATATATGTAAAACCTTGACAAGAATGAAATTAAATGATGTCTAGACTTTGTAACTCGAATCCCTAGGAACTCACTCTCTTAAAAGTAATAGAAACCCTATACAATCATCACACTATTGTACTTGTATATTTTGGTTGTGTTTGTCAATAAATATTGCAGGTCTATAATAAGAATGGTGACTTGGTAAATCGAGTTGTATCCTTGGGCACAAGTTGACTCATAAGGAAATGAACCATGAAGATGCTATCATAATTCAAAGGGAGCCCTTCAATAAGAAAACCTTATAAGGTTTGTAAAAGGAGTAACTCAAGGTATGTCTACAACCACATGATTTGTATCTAGTCTTCTTTATATTAGAAGGGAAAAGGAGTAACTCAAGGTATGTCTACAACCACATGATTTGTATCTAGTCTTCTTTATATTAGAAGGGTACAAATATTTTTTGAAATTTTCTTTATATTACTAATTCTCTCATTTCTAGGGTTTGAATCATCAAGATTCTTGTTTAGCGTGATCAATCTCTAGATTAAATCAACCCTTGTTGTATTCTTAATCTTTTGTAAAGCCCTAACCTTTTGGGTTCACTATAAAACCCTAGCCTTTTGATGCTTAGGGTATGTTGATGTAAATGATAAAACCCTAGTCTTCTTAGGGTTTGTTGATAAAGTCTAGATCATATAATGAAATTATAATCTCTTAATGTATGAAACCCTAGCCTTTTAGGGTTTGTTGTTAATGTCTAGGTTATATAATGAGACTCTAGATTTTTAGGGTTTGATGAATTAGGGTTTATGACAAAACCCTTGCAATAGTTAATATAAAATCCTAGGAATGAAACCCTAGCTTGGTCGAAATTGTTGAATATCTAACATTGAAGTTTGATGTTTGTATCTAGAGTTTATGACAAAAACCCTCATCAAAATTGATATGAGATTCTATGGCATGATAATGAAGCCCTAGATGTAAAATGCTTTCACTATGATTGAATTTACTTGCTAAAGTTTAGTTTTGATAGAATCTAGGGTTTGTGAAAAAACCCTAGCATACATTGTTGTGAAAGTCTAGGGCATGAAAAGTGTGTCCTTTGTTGAATATAAACCTAACTAGGTTTAGGTTTTGATATCTAAATTCTGATTCAATATGCTCCCATTATGTTGACATGCTAACCCTATATTGATAAAGTTGACTTCATGCTCTATATTTGTGCTTGGTTGAACTTGTTGAAGATTTGAAGGTACATAGTCTTTAAGATGTTAAAAATGCTTACCTACCTCATACTTGATGATGATGTTGAGCATGATGGAAAAAGGGAGTTGTAAGAATCTTGGTAACATTGAAGTATACATCGTTGATGACCTTGTTGCAAAGTAATGATAGAAGGAAGGTTGAATTTCTCCGATGTTGTGATGATGCAAAAGAAAGAGGCTGTATGGCTGAAGTTGATGAATTTCTCTCCTAAGAAGTTTGGATAAAGAAAGTGTATATCTCCCTAGTTGAGAGGGAGCCTAGTAAAACTGCCCCCATAATTGAAAACATGATGAGAAGGCCATGAGGATGTTTGAGATCAGAGAATAGTTGAAGCACTACAGATGGTTATTCAAAAGTTGTATTCGTGATTAATAAAGTTGTGATTGATGATGTGAACAAGAATTGGATATTTTGGAAACTGTTGACACTGAGTTTGGTGCTGCTGGAAAAATTGAAGAAGGAGGCTTCCATCGAAATGTGTTTGGATAATGTGATGACCTAAGCTACATTAGAATAGTTGAAAGACCCAGAATATTGTGCTAGCATACAAAAACATGTACATTGAAAGTTTGGATACTGATTGGGGTCATGAAGCTACCGTATGTGCCAACAGATGAACAAGTAGCTGATGTGTTTGTTGGTCAATAATTGTCATTGATGTAAATATGAGCACTATTGAAGGTCATGACATGAATGATTGTTGGAGACCATATGATGACACACTTGATGATATGGATGATGGTTGGAGACCACACTTGAAGCCCTAATGAAATTACCCTAACCCTCATTCTAGTCCCATTGACCTTATACATGAAAAATCCAAATATTACCAAAGTCTGTACTACATTTCTTGAACAATCATAAAGAAAATTGTTTTATATCATTTTGAAGACATCATTTCACAATGGCTCCTTCTCCAGCATGTAGAGGACTTTTTTACCTTTCCAATGAGCCCTCACTCACCCTCTAACTCCTCATAGTCTAGGAGAAAATGAATTTTTAAGGTAATATATATCCTATTTTCTCCCTAGCTGAACTATGCTCAGTTACTCATGTTGGCCTCCCTCCATAAGACGTGTCCCTTCATTTTAAAGCCAAAATTCGTATAAATACAAGATCAGACTGTTCATTCTATCCATCAATTCGGTCAAGGACAATTCAAAGAAGAAGACAAGTTCACAACTTGTGAACTAAAGGAGGCAGAAGATCAAATTTGAAGATTTGTTTTTTGGGTTAAGAAAACTGTGATTGATACTGTACCATTAGACCTATAACAAGAGGTTGTGCCCTCAATTGAAGACACTAACTCTCGGACAGGTGACAAAGGAGTATGCCCTCAGATCAGTGACACTAGCTCTTGGAATTAGAAGCATGCTCGGAATTAGAATCTACCTACAGGATTTTGAAATAGTAATAACAGAGTCTCAAATTACAGTCTTAGGGGTTCAATATAATTATTGTTGGGAGGCTCAAACTAGGGTTATAGTTGAAAACTTAGGCTTGTCTTGTGATAAATCATTTCCTGTGGCTCAGATTTATAAACAAAACCTCGGATATGTAGTGTCACCTTGAAGCTGCAAACAAGAACAATCACCCAGGCTTTCAGCTTGTCTTGAAGGACAATTCACTGTATCACTTAAGACAGTCAACTCAGATCATTTGATTTGGACTTTTGGTATCAACAGTTTGATTTGAGGCTCGTTCACCTTTGAACTTGTTGTAGTCTTGACCTATGGTATATTGCCTCATACCTGTGGAGACTCATAAACTCTAGACAGTAAAGAGCTCATGAAGAATTGAACGATGGAACAATGATGAATGTGAAGAATTGGATGATGGAACAGTGAAGGATTAACTGTTTTGGAGCTTTTGGACAAGTAAAGTATTGGACAGTGAAGAGACTTGTGGAGCAATTCAAGTATGTCACTTATTCATTTTTATTCAAAACGCTAAAGGGTTGGTTCCCTAGGGGTTGGAGCCTCTAAAAACAAGATTTGAGCCTTGGGAAGAAAAGGGTTGGAGCCTCATAAAATTCCAAGTTGGAGCTTGGCAATAGGTTGGAGCTTGGTATATTGAAGGGTTGGTGCCCTCAAACATCATTGTACTCAAACTTTTGTAAAAGAGGATTGGTGTCCTCACTTGTTCACAATAAAATTCTCATTATTATTATTTTTTATTATAATTGTGAAGAATCTTAACTGATAAACATAACAATTGAAAAGAAACACTGATTCACCCCCCCTCTCAGTATTTCCAACAATTGGTATCGAAGACACCTTCATAATCAGCCTAACAGCTGGAAGAAGGATTCTTAGTCACAATGGTCAGTAAGGATTCAAGAAAAATCCCTCAATTTGATGGAACAAATTTTTCCTTTTGGAAACGTAGGATGACATTTTATTTAATGTCTCTTGGACCAAAAGTATGGCAATCAATTCAAGATGGGTATAAAGTTCCATCTCCTCCACCAACTGATCCGGATGGAAGGAAAATTTATATAGCAAATGCCAAAGCACTAAATTCCATAACAAGTGGAATTTCTGATTTAGAATTTACAAAGGTTATGAACTGTGAATCTGCCAAGGAAATGTGGGACAAGCTTATTGGTATCTATGATGGAGACTCCAAGGTCAAGAAGGAAAAACTTCAAACTCATAGAAGACAATTTGAGTCTTAAAATGGATGACGAAGAAGACATTGCAACCTTTTTCCTCCGAGTGGATGAAGTTGTCAACTCACTCAAGGGTCTAGAAGAAATCGTTGAAGAAAGCACAGTTGTCCAAAGGACTTTGAGATCACTTCCAGAACGTTTTGATTCCAAAGTCAGTGCCATAGAAGAAATAAAGGACTTGGATGACCTAAAAATGGACGAACTTCATGGGATTCTCATTGCATATGAAATGAGAAAAGGAATCCCAAACTCTAAGGAAGCAACATTCAAGGCTTCAAGAACATTGAAGAAAGGAAGAATTATAGCCGTGATGATTCTGATACTGAAACAAAACTAGCACAATTCGTGAAGAAACTAAGGAAGGGGTCCAAACTCAAACATAAGTTTCCTCTCATTTGTTTTAAGTGTGGTGGAATAGGACATTATGCTTCAAAGTGTGCTCATAAACATGATTGCGATGATTATAAAAATAGGATGTTCAAGAAGAAAGGGTCAAATAAGAAGAATTTCTTCTCCAAAAAAGATGACTCCGATGAAGAAGAATTCGTGATTACAAAGAAAAAATCAACTAAAAATACCTTTCTACTCAAAAGGGATAATGATGACTCTGAAGAAGAAGAAGACTATGCTGGAAGTAGTGAAGTATTGTTCATGGCGTTTGCAAATGATGATGATTCAAGAAAAGAAGATGAAGGAAATGTAGATGAATTACTAATGAGTGCTATTGAAGAAAATGAGAAATTAAGGAAGAAGATCATTTCTCTCAAAATAGAAAAGGAAGAAGCAAAAAAGGAAGAAATTTTGAACAAGAAGCTAAAAGAAAGAGAAGAAATATGCGAGACACTTGAAGCTGAAATTGTCTCTCTAAAGAAAGAGTTGAATTAGGTTAATAAGAGCTAGCAAAGCTCTCAAACTCTTGATAACATCCTTAATACTCAAAGATCACAACATGATAAGAGTGGAATTGGTTTTAAAGGTGAATCATCAAGTTCGAAGAAGAATGCCAATGAAGAAATCCAAAGAAGCTATGCTAACATCCTTTGCAATCATCCAAAAGAGAAGTTGTTCCACCAAGAACAAAGATCCACTTACAACAACCCAAGGAATGAAGGAAAGATATATCCAGAAAAGAATGTTACATCAAGTCAAGGCTATTCTAATAGGTATCAAACTATCTTTCTTGGTTGTCTATTGTAAAAATGTTGGTCATCAAACTAAGCATTGCAAGGCTTATAAGGATAATAGCTCAAGGAGATATAGGGCCAATTATCAAAGCAAGCCACTTAGCTCAAAAGAACAAGGTCAAATCAAGACCCATAATTCTTTTGATCCTTTGGCTAAGTATGACCTAGCATGTTCAAAATGCAATGATTTTGGCCATGATACACAAAATTGTCCATTTATATAGAAAAAGGAAGAGTTAAAAAAGGAGGAACCCACTACCAATAAATGTGGCCTAGCTTTATGTGCACAAAGTGATGAAAATCAATGGTTTGTGGATAGTGGGTGTTCAAGACACATGATAGATGACCAAAAGAAGTTTATCTCATTAAACAAAATGATGGAAATGTATCCTTTGGAAGTGGATTCACTAAAATTGCCGGAAAAGGGACGGTTGCTCTTGTTAATGGAAAGGGAAAAGCACAAAACGCATTACTGGTAGAAGGACTCAAACACAATTTTCTAAGCATTAGCCAAATTTGTGACCAAGGACATAATGTTATCTTTAGTACTAAAGGCTGCGAGATACGAAAATCCTCTTCAGGAGAACTTGTGGGAAAAAGAGTGAGAACACCAGATAAGGTATACATTTTAAGTAAAATTCAAGAAGAAAAATGCTATATGGGTCAATAGTTATGGCGCAAGCGATTGGGAGATATAAACTTTGACAACTTGGTTAACATCAACAAAACAAGTTTACTGAGGGACATTCCAAAAATTATAAAATCTGGAACAAGTTGTGTGTGGCCCATGTCAACATGGAAAGCAAACTAGAACTTGCTTCAAAACCAAGGAATTCTCAACATCAAAACCTTTGGAGATCATACATGTAGATTTATGTGGACCAACCAGAACTCTAGCACCACAAGGTGAAATGTACTTTTCTCTATTTGTAGATGACTATACTAGAATGATGTGGGTGTTCTTTATAAAGTTTAAATCCGAAGCTTTTGAATGTTTTAAGAATTTCAAAGCTCTTGTGGAAAATGAAAAAGAATAAAAAATCAAGTGTCTTAGAACAGATAGAGGAGGAGAATTTACTTCAAAGGAATTCAATGATTTCTGTGAAATGCATGGAATAAAAAGAGAACTTTCCGTAGCTAGAACTCCTAAACAAAATGGAGTAGTGGAAAGAAGAAACAGAATTGTGCAAGAAATGGCGAGAACAATGTTACTAGCAGCTGATTTGCAAGCCAAGTTTTGGAGAGAAGCAATTGGGGCGGTAGTGTATACCTTGAATAAAGCCCAACTAAGACCAAATAATGACAAAACTTTGTATGAATTATGGAAAGGAAGACCTGCTTCAGTAAAATATTTTAGAATTTTTGGAAGTAAATGCTTTATGAAGATCAATGATGACTCACCAGGCAAGTTTGATTCTCGTGTTGATGAAGGAATATTTTTGGGATATTCTACAAGGAGCAAAGCATACAAATGCTACAATAATCGACTATGAAAGATAGTAGAAAGCATTGATGTAAAGATCGACGAGGCGCTTCCAGAAAAGGAAATTGAAGTTCGTGAAGAAGATTCTATTCTTGAAGAATCTGAAGAAGATACAACAAAGGAAGAAAAGGATCAAGAAAGTCAAAAGGAACCATCTCAAACTCCATCAAAAGTAAAATTTGTTCAAAAACACCATCCGGAAGAACAGATTATTGGGAATGCAGATGATGGAATACAAACCCGAAGAAAGATGACAAATACACCAAGAAAAGATGATGTTGCCTTACTATCCATGGTAGAACCAGAAAACTTTGCTCAAGCTAGTAAGGACCCTCATTGGGTGAATGCTATGGAAGAAGAAATGTTTCAAATCGAAAAGAATGAAACATGGGAACTTGTACCTCATCCAAAAGATAAAAATATTATTGGAACCAAGTGGGTGTTCAAAAACAAAATGAATGAAGATGGACAGATCATCAGAAATAAGGCAAGGCTTGTTTGTAAAGGATACTCACAAATTGAAGGAATTTACTGTGAAAATTCCTCAACAGGAATTCCTACTGCAACAAACTGATGTTACTTCTCCTACTTGTTAATCCACAAGTTATTTATTGTGTTCTCTAGCAAATATCGAAGTAAATACTACTGCGACCTTCACTTAATTAAATATTATGTGAAAAAAATAGACCGAGCAGGAAAGAAAATACAACACAATAGACACTGTTATTTTTGGACAAAAGTCCCCGGAAAAACCCAATGCGGGAAAACTGGTGCAAAAGTTATGAGGGATTATTATTATTAAGCAATAGTTATGAATACAACTCTGGATGCCCTTCTGGAAATCCAGTTACAGAGAAAAAGACACTGGCAGAAAACTTAGTGAGATTACCTCACTTCACCTGGCAAATCCCGGCTGATCCGACAACTGAACTAACTATCCCGGACTACAACTGAGCTGCCCATTCGCAGTAACTGTGTGGGACTGCGTGGAGCTCTCTGAGGCTCTGCGTTAGCTTTGCGCTGGGTCTCCTTGCCTCCTGGAGCTATGAAGTCAACCCTGGCGAGTCCGGCAGCTCCCCGACAAATTTCAAACATCTACTGGAAGATAGCTCTGCCTCTGCGTTGGCCCTTCTGGCTCTGCGTCAAGCACTGCATGGGCCCTCCTGGCCCAATGTCAGTCCTTCCTGGGTTTGCGCTGCCTCCACTAGTGCTTCTCTACATCTCTGTTGAGTATTCGGGGTTCCAAAGAAGGTACTCCAACCTAACTATCCCTGCCCCTCAACTGCAAGAAATCTACTCGATCAGAATTTCCTCCTGAGAACTTCTCACTTCAGAAATTCAATCTCTTGATCTCTCGGCGTGTTTTCCAAATGACTCTCAAGCCCCTTCTTATATATTTATGTTGAACAACCAATGGCCTAGATTAACTCCTAATCAAAGTCAGATCGTTTTGGCTTGATCTCTGTCTTCTTCTAGAAGTTATACCCACAACTAGATTAATACCCATTAATATTTTAATCTTCCTAAGTTTAGACATAGGAACTCCATTAAAAATATTAATTATTTTAATATAATCATCTCTGGGTGGAATTTTCCAAAATACTTTCTGGGTTCTTCGGAATACATGTGCCCAAGCCTCCTTGCAAAATTTGAGGCCTAGAGCAGATCCGATGCTACCCCAAATCGACATTGACTTTGAAGAAATTGTTGCCCTGGTAGCTCGATTGGAAGCTATAAGGTTGTTTTTGGCATTTGCTTGTTCAAAAGGATTCAAATTCTATCAAATTGACGTGAAATCAACATTCCTGAATGGTGACCTAAAGGAAGAATTCTACATGGAGCAACCGGAAGGGTGTGGTCTAATAGAAGGAAACGACTTCGTACGTAAGTTAAAAAAGGCGTTATATGGATTGAAACAAGCTCCTAGAGCTTGGTATGCAAGATTGGATCATTATTTACAACAACAGAGCTTCAAAAGGGGAGTGGCAGGAAGTAATCTCTACATGAAAATGGACAAGGATGAATTACTAGTCACCCTTGTATATGTTGATGATCTGATTTTTGCCAACAACAATGATGAAGTAAGTGATGAATTTGCTCAAATCATGTCGAAGGAATTCAAAATGTCTATGATTGGTGAATTATCCTACTTCCTTGGATTACAATTCAAATTAAGGCAGGTATGTTCATATCCCAAGCAAAATATCTTAAAGACATGCTTAAGAGATATGGGATGGAAGAATGTGCTTCTATGAGCACAACGATGACTACATATTGCAAATTAAGCAAAGATGATGAATCCCCTTCAGTGGATGCAACTCTTTATAGGTCAATAATTGGAGCTCTTCTATACTTAATTGCTTCATGATCCGATATTATGCAAGTAGTGGGAATGGTGTCAAGGTTTCAATCAACTCCTAAGGAATCCCATTGGTTGGTTGTGAAAATAATTCTTAGATATTTGAAGGGTACTCCTAATTTTGGCTTATGGTAACCCAAAAGCACAACTCTTTCTGTGACAACTTACACCGATGTTGATTGGGTTGGAAGCGTAGACGATCGAAAAAGTACTAGCGGAAATGCATTCTTCATCGGAGATTGTTTAGTATCTTAGCTCAACAATTTTTTTTTCTATATCTCTCTCCACAATTGAAGCCGAATATATAGTTGCTGCAGATTGTTGTACACAAATATTGTGGATGAAGGAAGCATTGAAAGATGTCAACATAGAGACTAATCAACCAATCATCATCTATTGTGACAACACCAACACCATCAGTCTTTCAAAAAATCCAGTAATGCACTTGAAGACAAAACATATTCCAATCAAATACCACTTTCTCCATGAGCAAGTTGCTGAACAAAATATCAGATTGGAATACGTTAATACAAAGGAACAAATTGCAAATATCTTTACAAAACCCTTACCACGAGAAGCATTTGAATATCTTCGCCAAAATATGGGGGTCATTGCTCTTGCATCACATTAAGAGAACACATCGACAGGGGTAGAAGCACCATGACAAGGGGAGCAGCATGACAAGAAGTAGTTTGATAGGGGGAGTACTTGGGCACCCCATTTGTCATTGATGTCAAAGGGGGGGAACATGTTGGAAGAAAGAATATTTCCGTCAATGACAAAGGGGGAGATTGTTGGTCAATAATTGTCATCGATGTAAATATGAGCACTATTGAAGGTCATGCCATGAATGATTGTTGTATACCATATGATGACACAATTGATGATATGGATGATGGTTGGAGACCACACTTGAAGCCCTAATGAAATTACCCTAACCCTCATTCTAGTCCCATTGACCTTATACATGAAAAATCCAAATATTCCCAAGGTGTGTACTACATTTCTTGAACAGTCATTAAGAAAATTGTTTTATATCATTTTGAAGACATCATTTCATAATTGCTCCTTCTCCAACATGTAGAGGATTTTTTACCTTTCCAATGAGCCCTCACTCACCCTCTAACTCCTCATAGTCTAGGATAAAATGAATTTTTAAGGTAATATATATCCTATTTTCTCCCTAGCCGACCTATACTCAGCTCTGAAACCGGATTCTTTGTTTGAGGGCCAAGTGTCTGAATCCGTTGAATCGGATTCGATTCGACCTATTTTGTGTTCAGATTTCATGACACGTCGTGTCCGAATGGGACGATTGAATTCAGATCGTGTCCCATTTGGACACATCGTGTCACGAAATCCAGACATGAATCTGGCAAATTGGGACCGCGCGACCATAAAAGGGCGGAAATGCCTCTAATTTGTATCATTTTGTGTCATTTCTTTTGCAATAGGTGAGCTATGAGTTTTCCGTTAGGTGTTTGGAGCAAGGAGCCAAGGGTTTGGAGTGCTTTCAAGGAGGTTCAAGCAATACGTAAGTGCATTTCCTCTCTATTTTTTTCCATTTGTATTACAACAGTTTGTATATGCATTTCTTTTACAAATTTGTGCATGTTTTGTTTATTTTTTTTACAGTTTTCACGGTTCAATCAAGGGCAACAGGTAGGGGGCAAAGGAAGGGGAAGAATGTCCCCATTGGAGATGCCCCTCGCCCCCAATTTCATTAGAGTCTGCTACAAGTAATGTTGAGGGAAGACTTCCTTCTAAAGGTAATATTGAGAAATCTCCCTTTTGGAAATATGTCACAAGAGAGGATGGGCCAAGCAGCGAGGTGAAGGGAGGAGGCAATGTGAATTGGAGATGTAGCTTTTGCCACAGTACTTTCACAAGCACATATTTTTGTGTGAAAGGCCATTTGTTGGCTTTACCAGGTTGTGGAGTTGGAGCTTGTACACAAGTTACTTTACAAAAGAGGAAAGAAATGGAAAAAGAGTTCACTGTTGGTATGGCAAATGTGCTGCAAAATTAAAAAAAAAACCAAGAATGATGACCCCCTTCCATTTTTGAGGAAAGGCATCAACAAATTTCCATTTGAGAGTTCTAGAGGGGGAAAAGTAGCGAAAAGAAAGACAATTTCACTTGGTCCAATGGACGAGATTTTTCAAAAAGAGAAACGGGAAGAGCTTGATCTCACCATTGCCTTTTTTTCTATCAAAACTTCATATCCTTTAATGTTGCACACTCACCTCTATTTATTGAGATGTGCCGAGCTCTTAACTCACAGGTCCCCATCATGGTATGTGCCTCCTGGTTCAGAGAAGCTTAGAACCACATTGTTGACGAAGGCAAAAAAAGAGTGCAAAAAATGCTTGAGCCTATTAAAGCATCATGGCCAACATCTGGGGTTAGCATTGTTTCTGATGGATGGACAGATCCAGCGGAACACCCACTCATCAACTTCATGGTGTCTTCCTTGAATGGTCCAGTTTTCTTGAAAGCAGTGGATACACTTGAAGAATACAAGGATGCACAATATATGGGTGAGTTGTTTATTAAAGTCTTTGAAGATGTAGGTGTTGATTCTTGTGTGAAAATCATTACAGATAATGCACTTGTTTGCAAGTCCCTTGGCATGATTGTAGAAGCTAAATATCCACAAGTGTTTTGGACACCTTGCATTGTCCATTCATTGAACTTAGCACTAAAATCCATTGCTTATGATGTGCTTTGAATTGGTAACATTATTGAGGATGCACAGAATATCCGTAACTTTGTACAAAATCATACAAATGCTCTCACTATCTACAAGGAGTACAACAATCTATCATTGTTGAAGATTGCGGATACACGGTTTGCCTCTTCATTCATCATGTTGAAGAGGTTGAGGGAGGTCAAGACCGCTCTTGGGGCCATGGTTATTTTAGATTTTTGGTCTTTTTGGAGAAAGACATATCAACTAGCCTCTAAAAGAGTGAAGGACACAATGCTAGATTATGCTTGATGGGAGAGGGTAGATCTAATTATTCAGATCATGGACCCTATCATTTCTTTGCTTCGATTTGCAGATATAGACAAACCCGTTCTAAGAGAGGTTTATGAGGGATGGGATTCCATGATTTAGTTTGTGAGGAGCATTATTCTATAGAGTGAGTGCCTCGAGTATGAGACATCACCAGAGGCCTTCTGTGGTACTATACAAGATATTCTTGCTAGCAGATGGGACAAGAATTGCACACCTTTACATTGTTTGGCTCACTCATTGAACCCAAAATACTATAGCCATGAGTGGCTGACTTGTGGACCTTCCCGTAGATTTCCTCCTCACATGGATGGCGAAATCTCACAAGGGATGAAATATGCATTTAGGTGGGTTTTTCAGGATAGGGCATTGCTTGATGAGGTGGAGGATGCCTTTGTAGATTTTTCCATTGGCATTGGTCGATTTGCAGGATATGATGTGATTAGAGACAGGGGGCTAAGAAGCCCTATTCTTGGTGGGCAAATCATGGGGCAACAAGCCCTCCTCTACAATAGTTAGCCATAAGGCTCCTCTCTCAGGTGACTTCATCCTCTTGTTGCAAGAGGAATTGGAGCACATATGGGAATTTGTATAGTGTTAAGAAGAACAGGCTTGAGCAGTCCAGGGCAGAGACAATGGTGTATTTGAACACCAATGTTCATCTTATTTACAAGCAGAGGGAAGAGTGGTTGAAGGGAAAGACAGATGTGGGATGTCTTTCCTGATGATATGGTTCTAGACAACAGCGTTGAGTTGGCATTGGCCAACATGGATCCCAATGATCCAGTGCTAGAGCCTATTAGATTTGATGATGGTGATATTGTAGAGGGGTCATCCTCCACTCCAACAGATGTAGAGGTGACTTTGGATATAGGGGAGGAGGAGGATGTAGAGGAGAGCAGTGGTGACCATGATGATGAGGATAGTGATGCTGATTTTGATGATGACTATGAGGATTGATGACTCATGAGTCATGGGCTACCTACTGCCTTGAGGCTTCTATACTTGTAGTTGTTTTGTATTTTCTATTTCTATTTTCCATTGGCATTGCACTACCTATGTAACACATTTTGATTTTGATGACTTAATGAGAAAACTACAACTATCAGTGTCTTTATCTTACTATCTTGTCTTTCTCCTATTCGATCATTGATGAATTGAATATATATTATGATTTATCATTTATGAATTTAGAATTTATGATTCATTGATTTATCATTTATGTGACATGTATTTGAATTTTGTATGTACTATGCATGCTATAATGTTACTAACTTTGTAAACAGTAAAACTTACATCTAGATAAAGATCTATGTTTGAAATCAATGAATTTGTATCATTAATGAGAATTTGTGTAAGAAATATCTAATTTTTAATATATATATATATTTTAATAAAATAATATATAACGTATCCAAACGTGTCCTGTTCCGAGGGGTCAACGTGTTGGAATCCGACACTCGAACCCCTGTATCTAACGAATCCCAAATCCACATGTTAGGTTACTTAGATACTCAGTTATTCATGTCGGCCTCCCTCCATAAGACGTGTCCCTTCATTTTAAACCCAAAATTCGTATAAATACAAGATCAGAGTGTTCATTTTATCCATCAATTTGGTCAAGGACAATTCAGAGAAGAAGACAAGTTCACAACTCGTGAACTGAAGGAGGCGAAAGATCAAATTTGAAGATTTGATTTTTGGGTTAAGAAAACTGTGATTGATATTGTACCCTCGGACCTATAACAAGAGGTTGTGTCTTGAATCGAGGACAAGTTGGTGTATTGATAAATGTCTCTAAATTGGTTAAAAGGAAGAGATTAAGTTTCATAAAATTGCTTGTATGATGATGGTACTTGGGAGGACATCATGGCTTGGTTAGTATTGATATCTCAGTTGATGTGTAGATCCCAGAGGGAGGGTATCGGTTGGAGTTCTAGTTAGTGTTTATACTTGGATCATTGTAAGGGTTGGTGTCAGGTTATGGAGGCCTAGATGGTATCCTGTTAGATGGATATCAAGGTTGTAGCCTGATGGTACCTATAGTGGCAAATGCTTAGATGACACCTTAGTCCTGGTTGGGAGGATTTGGCAATAAGGGTGTCCCAATCATTGTGTATGTTGTTGTATTCTTTTGGAACATTTCAAATTGAGGTCAACCTTGAATCGTTGAACAATTATGCATACCTCCCTAGTTAAGAGGGAGTGTTGAAAAATGTAACTTGTATCGGTCTTCATAATTGTACTTGAGTCATGATGTAATGTATTTGTCAAAAGGAAAGGAAAGAAAAATTAGCAATTGTAAAAGGAAATTATTTATTAGCATTGGTTTCATACTTATTTTTTTTAGGTCAAAGCCTCGATTGGAGGCTTCTAGGGTTTGTGTCTTGAGTAAAAGTCTATGTTATAATGTAAAATACCCTTATTGGGCTCATTGTGTCAAAGAAGTAAATTTATTCTATGTATTTTAGTCATGAAAACCCCTGCACCATCAAGTCAGCCTCAAGCACATCAAGTTGACCTGATTAAGAGTTAAAACCACTATAAATAAGAAAGTTACTCGACTTATTTGGGTATTATTATCATGGATTCAATCTTCAACTTTGAAAGATAAGAAATAAGTATGAAGAAGCCTAAAAAGGAAGGAATTCTATACCGAAGAAGAGAAGTCTTTTGTTTAACAAAAGGGAAGATGAAATCTCTGTCCTGCTGCCACACGTGTGAGTAAATGGTAGATATTGCAGGAGCCGAAGGTGCAGAATGGAAAGCATAGACCGAACTATAAAAGAAGAAGAGGGCCAAGATTCTAATCAACGAGGTTTTTGGAAATTTGTGTTCATTATGAGAGGCTGACTTGATGGTTTGGAATGAGGAAGGTCTTTGTCTTGTCAAAAACGTCTTGGTTGTCTCATTTGATTTCATTCTAAAGAAGAAAAGAAGAATTTCTAGGTTTTCCCCTAGAGAGGGGTTTTGCCCTGGTTGAGTGCCTACATCTGGTGTTCATTATGTATGATCTTCATGTTTTGGGCATTTATTTGATGATAAGAAAACTAACATAATCAACAAAAGCAAAATATAATATAACAGGTAAATGTCAAGTAAGAGAAATCAAGAATAAGTTATCCTAAATCTGCCCTAATAGATTTCTCAACACCTTCGTGGATATTTTCATAATTCCATTGATTGCTAAGCCACATTAATTTCAAAGCTAGTAAGACTTGACTAGATGCCAAATTCAAATGCCTACATTGTATAAAAATTCTCATTAATACATGCATACATACACCCAGTTAAATTTATATCCTTTGTAAGAAAATTACAACTTGATTTCTTTTAAAGATCTGTTTAGGGTTGTTTAATTATTCATTGTCTTTTTATTCACTTGCTGAAACTATCGGCTAATATTTTTTGCAGTGCACTTTTCTTGTCCTTAGATTAGTTTTTACTATCATAGTGGCCTTGTTTTAGTTTTTACCCTCATACGACTATAACAAAGCAATGGAGATTTGGATATGACAGTGACAAATGACTTCCCACAGTAATAAAATATGTTTGTTTTGATTTTCAAATTTTAGTACTTAAATTGACAGACACTTGATTGTTCTTCTGTTGGTTTGCAGCGGTTTGCTGCTGTCATAATGAGGATAAGAGAGCCTAAGACAACTGCTTTGATATTTGCCTCTGGAAAGATGGTAATTACTTTGAGATAGATTCCTTGATAGTAACATGATGAGTGTTAGATTTGTAGGCTGTTTGATTAATTTCTCTATATTCTAAAAAGCATTTACAATACATGAAAATGAATTCAATTGGAAAGCTCATGATATCTATTTGATATTTTTTTCTAATGGGGGAAGATTAAAACAATTTTGTTTCCCAAGAGTGTTTAATTGATTGGATTTTTTGTTGTTTTTATTTTGGTATTCTCCTGTTCACTGATTTTTGCTATATGCAGTTTCCACCTCCCTGCTTGTATAGCCTTACCCATAGTCTCTGGTTTTCTATACAATACAAATATCACTATTTGTAGTACAATGCAATCATTTTCAAAATCAACACTAATGAACCTTTGACATACTAACTTCAGCATAAATCCTGTCAAACTGTATCAACCAGTCGTACTCTTAGTATTGTAGAAGGCAAAGACGATTTATTGTATTCAGCTTTACTGCAGCTTTGCCTACTAATATTCTCAGCATAAAACCTGTCAAATTGTTTCTGGTATTGAGAATATTAACAAAATCGCTGATCATGTGCTTTAATCATTGGACTGAGAAGTGAGGAGCTCTTACAGCCCATTGTTGAAGGGATTTTCAACTCTTTGTCGTCTGTCCATATAATGCTAACAGAATAAAATGAAATATATTTTGACCTCCAAAAATATTTGACTGTTTGTTTATTTTAAACTACCATACATCCATCTCAACCCAAAATATTTTAAGCAACAATAGATTTGGAACTGGCTTTTTTTATCCCTCTCACATAATAAATATGGGGTTTAAATGTGTGATTTTTTTGTAAGCTTGGCAGGACTACATTTTCATCATGTCCAATATATCACCCCGATCGGGGGTGGGGGGTGCGGTGGGATGCCAGGGAATTGAACCAGTGACTTTACATCAAGGAGTGCCTTAATAGAGCACCCGATCACCATCTATCCAAGACGCCATGGACAAATGTGTGAAAATTGAAACTATTACGGCAACTGGAGATTATTCTTCTAACTGTGAATTTAATTATGCAGTTTATTTGCTATGACAAACAATGAATAAAATCACAACTGTAATTTTTACCAGAAACATACTGCGGAAAATAAAATGCGGGAAACTGAGAAATTCCAGCACACACAAAAATTTTGACACCGTTATTTTTGCACAATTGTCCTCGAAAAAACCCAATTTGGGAAAACTGGTGCAGCGAATGAAGGTTTTATTATTATTCCTCAACAACAAATTTGAGTACAATAATTTGGACGTCAAACTGATAATCCAATCTGAGATAATCATTGGCAAAATTCTTGTGAGGATTTTTCCTCACCTCACAGTTGATTTCAGCTGCCGAAACTGGCCCCTCTACAATGCGTAATTCCTTCTGTGTCGGCCTCTATGCAGTGCTTGCGCATACCTTGCTGCTACTGCCTCTGTAAGCTCCTGAAATCTGTAGTTCTGCTTCTCTCTGGCTCTGGAACTGATTCACTAGTCCTCCTGATCAAAATCCCGGCCACCAACAACTGAATCGACTGCTCCTCTAGCTAGATTGAACTACTATGTTGCTGCTGCCTGCGCAATCCCTTTAAGAAAACTCGCACTCCCTCTTATTGGCTCTTCCGGAACTGGAAGACTTCCTCCGGAAATGTTGCTGACCTCCTCTACCACCTGCTACTCACCCTCTGGCTCAATGTCCTTTGCTAGATCTTTGCTACTGAGAAAATCGAATTGCCTGGGCAACTGAGTATTTGCATTGGTGTGTTCTCTATCTACCCATCAACCTCCTCTTATAATGTCCAGTTGGGACTCCAATGACCAAAATTAAAACATAATCGATGACTGAGATCATATTTGGATCGATTCGTGTAAGTTTCTAGATGATTCACACCTTATCTCAATTAATTCTGATTAATTAACCAGATTTCTTAAGTTTAAACTTAGGAAATATTAAAAAATAAGCTAATAATCGAACTGGGACACTTCTAGGTGGAATTTACAAAAACAATTTCTGGGTTTCAGAGATCTCATGTGTTTTAGCCTCTCCACAAAGTTTGAAGACTAGAATGCCTCCGATGCTACAAAAAACTAGCAAGATGGATCTATGCTTGTGTGTGTGTGTGTGTGTATAGAGAGAGAGAGATTGATTTCTCTTAACTTGATAATTACTTGTAAATGCGTGTTGGCTTCTTTTTACTTATATTATTTTCTTCATTAAGTAATTATACAAAAGTGCAAAATATGAAGATCACAAAGAGACAAAGAACACTGTTAATTAAGCTCCAAGCCAGGGAAAAACCCCACAAGCCAGAAAGCCTAACAATCCTTCTTATAGAATTAGATCAAAATGAGATATCCAAGATCGAAGATCAAGACCAAAAACGTCCACAAAGGTCCAAGTAAACCCTCCTACAATCAAGTCAAAGTCAACAAAAGTCCACACTAATCAAACCTTCTAAAATCTAGACCAATCATGAAATTTTCGGACCTGCAGTGAAGGATGAATTTCGGACCTGTAATTTTCACAGAGATGCCACAAAATCTTCGGATGCGTGAGCAGAAACAAATTGAAAACCATAATTTTATCTCTCCTTTGAGTTCAGCTCTTTCTCTTCTTGATTAGGCACATAAATTGATAATATGATTGGGGAGTGAATGAATAGCTCTAAGAGGTCGAGTTGACTCTTATATATAGCTATCTAGGAGGGTAGAATAGTTGCCACGTAGGCCGACTTGGTCATGTGTTGACTCTATCACTCAAAACAAAAATTCTTTTTTTCTTCTTACAAAAGTCCAAATGGGACTTGACTCATACATTTCTTTTGACTCAATATAATTTCTTTTTGACTCTATATGTAGGAATTTATAGGGTAAGTTCCTCAGATAGAACACCAAAGGACACCACTTACAAACAGATCACAGATCAATACACTCGTGTTCTTGATGTGGTTAAAACCCTCAAAGAGGGAAACAATCCACAACTTGAGCCAACGCGACCACTTCAAGCAATTTATTAATGTAAAAGAAAGAAAATTTTCATAAGTTTCTCTCATGAACAGTCACCCTACAAATGACCCTCCATGCTCTTTAAATAGATATCATGGACCAATTCGGTGTTAAGCCACAAATCAAGTGTCGGTAATACTGAGGAGTGTTGAAATTTGGTACCAGAGGACAGGTGGTTCCGTTAGGCTTTGATCTTTGGCCTAGGGAAAAGTGTCCAAAAGAATTTAATTTTTCTCCTAAAGTGACTTTATAATTTTATAAAGCTAAATCTAATTTAAAAGTGACTTTAAGTGATAAAGTTATTAAGTCTAATTTTAAAGTGACTTTTATAAAGTCAATGAAAAATTAGAAAGGAAAAGTGACTTTGGAAATAAATGACTAAGTGGGTCTTTATTAAAGTGGGGAGAATTAAAAAATAGAAAGTGAGATTTAAATGAACATTTAATCTCAACCATTGATCTAAATCTATTTCAGCCATTGGATTTAGAGATCACCCAAAAGTCACTTGGATCACCCAAAAGTCACTTGGAGCTATATTAAAGGAGGAAAATGAGGAAAAGGTCATTCATTCTTTCATGAGCAGATTGGGAGAAGGAGAGCAAGAGAGCAAGAGAGATTTCTGAGCAGGGAGGAGAAGGAGACAGCAGCTTGGCACACATTCCAAGGCAGCAGTTGAGCAGATTTGTACAGCTGATTCAGCACATAGTGAAAGACAGATTTTTGCACAAAAGTCGAGGAGCAGTTTGCTGATTTTTCTGCACACAAAACGGAGGCCGTACAGCATTTATTGCTGTCCTGTTTGCTGTAATTTCCAGATTGCTGTGAGGCACGGGAAAGGAGATAAGTTGTAAATTTGCTTGCTGATTTTTTGCTGAATAATTCTCACTGTAAAAAGACAATTTTCAGAAATAAAGAAGAGCTCTCAAACTAGTTTTCCCCAAGAGTTGTAGGGGGTTTTTCCAGGGTCAAGTTGACCAAAAATATCAGTGTTTTAATGTGTTTTAATGGCTGTTTTTGATTGCTGATTTTTAATTCTGCAATTTCCAGCATTCTGAAAAATTTCCAGAATTTGTGTTTTCAGCAATATTTATTTTTTTCAGTCTGTTAAATGTATGGTTATGGGAATGGGCATTTAACTACATGGGAGAAATAAGGAGAAACTGAAAACCCGGGTGGGAAAACATAAATTTTTACATGGTATCAGAGCTTGAGTGCTGAAGGGCAGTTTGGGACAGCAAAAAGAAAAATTACAGTTGCTGATTTTTCACTCAGAAAATTCCAGCAAGCTGATTTTTTCATAAACAACAGTTTTATCTTTACTATAGCAGTGCTATTTTTCAGTTTTAGGACAGTAGGATGTCATTGGGATTGAGGGTGGAGGATAGGCTGGATGGGCATATAAATTACAGCGTTTGGAAGGAGAGAATGCAGAGTATCTTTGAGGAGGCAGAAGTCTGGGATATCATGGTGCATACCGCACAGAACCCTGTTGTTGTGCCCACTGATGTTACTCAGTTGGCTGAGTATAAAAAGAAGAACAATAAGGGTAAGAGGCTGATTCTAGATGGAATCAAAGACCATTGCATTCCTCATGTGAGAGGAAAGAGCAATGCCCATGAGATGTGGACAACATTGTCCAATCTCTACCAGAGTACCAATGAGAACTGGAAGATGGTCCTGAAGGAGAAGCTGAAGAACATTAAGATGGGGAATGATAGTGCAGCTATATATCTCACAAAGATTACCAATGTGAGAGATGAGTTGGCAGCGATTGGAGAGGCCATTCCATCCACTGAGTTGGTGCGTATTGCAGTGAATGGCCTCCCCCGTTCATGGTTGAACTTTGTTGATGGGGTTTGTGCACGTGAGACCCTTCCCACATGGGAGAAGTTTTGGGATGATTGTATTCAGACAAAGATCAGGAAATGACAGCTTGGGGCAGCCAAGCCAGTTGAGCAGGATGAGGACGTAGCACTGGTGGCAGGAGGCAAGAAAGGCAAAGGGAAGAAGCAGGCTTCCACAAGCGGTGGTGGGGGCAAAGGCAAAGGCAAAGGTAAACAGGGGAACACACAGAAGGACTATTCCAAGGTGAAGTGTTGGAATTGTCAAAAGATGGGACACTATGCAGTTGTGTGTCCGGAGAAGAAGAAGAAGAAGGGGAAGAACCAGGACGTGGCAGCTTCAGCAGAGATTGAGGACTTTGCAGGTCGTTTTGACCGGGAGTTTGCGTTCACTACGTGAGAGTCCTCTAGTGCAGGATCACCTGCCACACAGGTTCAGAGGGAGCATGCTTTTCCCTCGATTAGTGGAGCATCTACAGGTATCTGGTATGTGGACAGTGGGGCTTCACGTCACATGACAGGAGTCCGTGAGTACTTCTCAGAGCTTTCAGAGAGGCACTGATATTGAGGTAGTACTCGGTGATGACAGAGTTGTTAGAGCAGTCGGGGTGGGGACAGTGACATTTCAGAGGGAGTCCAAACCTCCCTTGAAGGTGTCAGAGGTTCTTTATGTGCCAGGGATGAGGAAGAACCTCGTATCCGTCTCAGCTTTGGAGGACAGAGGATATGAGGTACTGTTCAGGGGAGGACAGGTGTTGATGTATCCCAGGGGCACTCCAGCTGATTCAGCTAGAGTGATAGGTGTACGCCATGCAAAGGTGTACAAGTTTGCATTTCAGCCCCTTTTGGCATTGAGCAGTAGTACCGACAGCAGAGCTAGCAATTCTGAGCTGTGTGAGATTTGGCACCGCAGGATGGGACATATGTATCATGGAGCCTTGAGGACATTGCGGGAGATCACTACAGGTGTGCCAGATTTCAGTACTGATCACTTTGATACTTGCAGAGGTTGTGCGATGGGCAAGTTTGCCAAATCCCCTTTTCCCAGCAGTGACAGCAGAGCGACGGGGATACTTGATTTGATTCATTCCGATGTGAGCGGTCGGATGTCTCATGTTTCCTTGAGTGGATATGAGTACTATGTTTTATTCATTGATGATCACTTCAGGAGGACCTGGATTTATTTTTTGAAGACCAAGAGTGAGGTCTTCAAGCGGTTTCAGGAGTTCAGAGCTCTTGTGGAGACTCAGACAGGTCGAAAGATCAAGTCCTTGAGGTCGGACAATGGAGGGGAGTACACCCTTGGAGAGTTTGTTGACTATTGTGTGGAGGCAGGCATTAGGAGGGAGTTCACTGTTCCTTACAACCCCCAGCAGAACGGAGTTGCAGAGAGGAAGAACAGATCCATCATAGGGGCTGCCAAAGCCATGTTACATGATCAGGGGTTGCCATTGTTCTTGTGGGCAGAAGCCTGCAACACAGCTGTTTACTTGCAGAACAGGAGTCTGCATCGTGCCTTGGGGCACATGACTCCGGAGGAGGCGTTCTCTGGGAAGAAGCCTGATCTTGGTTATCTTCATATCTTTGGATGCATAACATACTCCTATATACCCAAGGAGAAGAAGACCAAACTAGAGCCCACCGCAGAGAAGGGTATCTTTGTGGGCTACAGTGAGACCTCAAAGGCCTTTCGGATTTACATTCCTGCACAGAGGAGAGTTGTTGTCAGACGGGATGTGAAGTTCGAGGAGGACAGGGCCTTTAGGAGGTCACGGGAGTTAGAGTATCTGGATCAGCCAGACCCTCGGCAGCAGTTGAGTCAGTCATAGGGATCCAGTGGGCAGGGATCAGGAGGATCTGGAGGTACATCCACGAGGATGTCAGGTCCATCAGTGAGCAGTGGCTCGCCGAGCCAGAGGGGTGGTGCTCCGGGCAGCATGCAGAGCAGTTCACTAGGGAGTCCACTGATGGACAGTTCACACGGTACCTCTGCTTCTACAGGTTCAGGTGCAGGCAGGAGGACAGCAGACAGACAGTCAGGACTTAGGAGTTCAGGCTATTGATGATGATGAGGAGGAGGAGTTTCATTCTCCTATGGGAGAAGCATGCTCAGGGAAGAGGAAGCCCAAGTGGCTTCAGGACACCTTGAGAGATGCCACATCTGTTGCTGAGCTGAAGAGGCCGGTCAGAGAGAGTAGACCACCTGAGAGGTTTTGTAGCTATATGGCGATGGTTACCAGCATCCTTGACTCTGTGCCTTCTAGCTATGAGGAGGCAGCTAGCCAGCAGGTCTGGAGAGAGGCCATGCAGGAGGAGTATTCTTCTATCATGAAGAATGATGTTTGGGAGGTGGTGCCGAGGCCTGAGGGCAAATCCGTGGTTACTTCCAGATGGCTTTACAAGGTAAAGCATGTTGCAGATGGCAGCATTGAGAAATTCAAAGCGAGGTTTGTGGCTAGAGGGTTCTCCCAGGTAGAGGGAGTTGATTATGAGGAGACCTTCGCTCCCGTGGCTCGATATACTTCGATCCGCTCCATTATATCGATAGCAGCAGAGATGGGTTGGAAGATCCACCAGATGGATGTGAAGACCGCATTTCTCAATGGCTTCATACAGGAGGAGGTGTACATTGAGCAGCCACAGGGCTTTGAGGTGCATGGGAAGGAGTCCCATGTGTGCAGACTGAAGAAGACCCTTTATGGCCTGAAGCAAGCTCCCAGAGCTTGGTATTCCAGGATAGATACATACTTGCAGGGGATGGGTTTCACAAAGAGTGAGGCAGATCCAAACCTTTACTTTATTGTGATTGGTGAGGAGCCTCTCATTCTGGTGCTGTATGTGGATGACTTGATCATTACAGGTGCAGAGAGACTCATAGAGCACTGCAAGAGAGATCTTGCGACGGAGTTTGAGATGAAGGACATCGGCTTGATGCATTACTTTTTGGGTTTGGAGGTGTGGCAGGAGGAGGGGCATTTCTTCCTGGGGCAGGGGAAGTATATTGTGGACATCCTTAGCAGATTCTACATGGAGGATTGTAGATCCATGTCGACACCGATGATCACCAACTGGAAGAAGCTTCATGCTTCTGATTCCGAGTTGGTGGATCCCACATTGTACAGGCAGCTGATTGGTTCCTTGATGTATTTGGTCAACACTAGACCAGATATCTGTTTTGCAGTCAACACGATGAGTCAGTTTATGTGTGAGCCTAGGAAGGTTCACTGGGTGGCTGCAAAACACATTTTGCGGTACTTGCAAGGGACAGTGGATTATGGTCTGGACTACAAGCAGGGAGATGGAGTGAGATTGGCAGGGTACACTAATTCTGATTGGGCAGGTTGTGCTTCTGATAGGAAGAGCACTTCAGGGTGTTGTTTTGGGTTGGGTTCAGCAGTAGTGTCATGGTTCAGCCGGAAGCAGCAGTCAGTAGCACTGAGTTCAGCGGAAGCAGAGTATATGGCAGCCAGTCTAGCTAGTTGTGAGGCTATCTGGCTTCGCAAGATGTTGTTTGGCTTATTTGGTCAGTCGTTGAGACCTTCAGTGATTTACTGTGATAATCAGAGTTGCATTAAACTCACGGAGAATCCAGTATTACATGACAGGTCAAAGCATATCGGGATCAGATATCATTTCATCAGAGACTATGTTCAGAAGGGAGTTGTGAAACTTGAGTATATTTCCACTGATGAGCAGGTTGCAGATATTCTTACCAAAGCCTTACCACGGGGCAAGCATGTCTACTTCAGAGACAAGATGGGTGTGGTGAGGAACACCTTCCTCGGTAAGAGGGAGTGTTGAAATTTGGTACCGGAGGACAGGTGGTTCCCTTAGGCTTTGATCTTTGGCCTAGGGAAAAGTGTCCAAAAGAATTTAATTTTTCTCCTAAAGTGACTTTATAATTTTATAAAGTTAAATCTAATTTAAAAGTGACTTTAAGTGATAAAGTTATTAAGTCTAATTTTAAAGTGACTTTTATAAAGTCAATGAAAAATTAGAAAGGAAAAGTGACTTTGGAAATAAATGACTAAGTGGGTCTTTATTAAAGTGGGGAGAATAAAAAAATAGAAAGTGAGATTTAAATGAGCATTTAATCTCAACCATTGATCTAAATCTATTTCAGCCATTGGATTTAGAGATCACCCAAAAGTCACTTGGAGTTATATTAAAGGAGGAAAATGAGGAAAAGGTCATTCATTCTTTCATGAGCAGATTGGGAGAAGGAGAGAAAGAGAGCAAGAGAGATTTCTGAGCAGGGAGGAGAAGGAGACAGCAGCTTGGCACACATTCCAAGGCAGCAGTTGAGCAGATTTGTACAGCTGATTCAGCACATAGTGAAAGGCAGATTTTTGCACAAAAATCGAGGAGCAGTTTGCTGATTTTTCTGCACACAAAACGGAGGCCGTACAACATTTTTTGTTGTCCTGTTTGCTGTAATTTCCAGATTGCTGTGAGGCACGGGAAATGAGATAAGTTGTAAATTTGCTTGCTGATTTTTTGCTGAATAATTCTCACTGTAAAAAGGCAATTTTCAGAAATAAAGAAGAGCTCTCAAACTGGTTTTCCCCAAGAGTTGTAGGGGGTTTTTCCAAGGTCAAGTTGACAAAAAATATCAGTGTTTTAATGGCTGTTTTTGATTGCTGATTTTTAATTCTGCAATTTCCAGCATTCTGAAAAATTTCCAGAATTTGTGTTTTCAGCAATATTTATTTTTTTCAGTCTGTTAAATGTATGGTTATGGGAATGGGCATTTAACTACATGGGAGAAATAAGGAGAAACTGAAAACCGGGGTGGGAAAACAGAAATTTTTACAAGGAGAGAATGAACCGTCAGATCACTTAATGTCTAGAACATATCGTGACGGTCAGATTGTAAGTTACAAAAGTACATAGTAAAGAAACACTTTACCTAACTCTACACTAGACCAAGTTATACTTAACTATTTCCTATGTGTCAAAATTTCTTAACATCCCCCCTTAAGGACAACTTGGGATAGGATTGAAGGATGTACAAATATGACACAAATAGGAGAAGGAAGGAGGCATTAGAGCCTATCCCCCCTTATGACAACTTCCTGAACTCCAACCATAAATTGAAGTTTAGTAAACTTCACCTCTGTGAGAGCCTTTGTAAAGATGTCTACAACTTGATCATCGGTTGAACAATATTTCACTTCAAGAACATGGTCATGAATGGGCTTTCTGATGAAGTGCATGTGTAGTTCAATGTGTTTTCTGCGCTGATGTTGGACTGGATCTTTGCATAGTTGAATGGCACTTTGATTTTCACACCAAAGTGTAGTCGGATGCTGCTGTTGAGAGCCAAAATCTGATAGGATCTGACGAAGTCACAGGGCTTCCTTACTGGCTTCTACGACGCCACGATACTCTGCTTCTGCTGAAGAGAGATAAATGGCACTTTGTTTCTTACAACCCCATGTAAGCAACTAATTTTCGAGTTGATGGGCTCTAATTTCATTTTTAATTCCAAAAACTTTAGTGAGTTGTTTCATTGCTTCATTAGTGGTATCAAGTTCTGCGTTATGGAATCAAGGTCTGGAGAAATAGACATCCCTAGCAACACACGTGCTTGATCTTGCCTATTTTCCCATTTAGCTACGTTATCTTCATCTTTAGGTTTAGTTTTTTGGCCTGAGGCTATTCTGTAAAGACCTTTACTTCTAAGTAAATCCACAATGTAGGACCACCATTGGAAGTAGTTGGTGCTATCAAGAATAACTTGGCATGAACTTTTGTTAATTTTAGGTATGTTCTATGCTTAGAGCAATTTATTTCAATTTTCACAGTTAGCTCAATATCTTTTCCAGATTAGCAATCACATTAGCATTAAAGTAAACTGCAAATAGAACATAAACATAAATCGTAGAAGACAAGCCAAGACAAGAGGACACAAGATGTGGCGCTAGCCAGGGACAAACCCCAATGTGGGGAAACCCTTGATCAATTATTCTTATATGTTCTTCAATAGTTCAGCAGAGAGAGAGAAAGATAGTACGTTTACAAAAAAAGTCTGTTTTCCCACCCCGGTTTTCAGTTTCTCCTTATTTCTCCCATGTAGTTAAATGCCCATTCCCATAACCATACATTTAAGTTTTTAACAGACTGAAAAAAATAAATATTGCTGAAAACACAAATTCTGGAAATTTTTCAGAATGCCGGAAATTGCAGAATTAAAAATCAGCAATAAAAAACAGCCATTAAAACACATTAAAACACTAATATTTTTGGTCAACTTGACCCTGGAAAAACCCCCTACAACTCTTGGGGAAAACCAGTTTGAGAGCTCTTCTTTATTTCTGAAAATTGCCTTTTTACAGTGAGAATTATTCAGCAAAAAATCAGCAAGCAAATTTACAACTTATCTCCTTTCCCGTGCCTCACAGCAATCTGGAAATTACAGCAAACAGGACAGCAATAAATGCTGTACGGCCTCCGTTTTGTGTGCAGAAAAATCAGCAAACTGCTCCTCGATTTTTGTGCAAAAATTTGCCTTTCACTATGTGCTGAATCAGCTGTACAAATCTGCTCAATTGCTGCCTTGGAATGTGTGCCAAGCTGCTGTCTTGCTCTCTTGCTCTCTTTCTCCCAATCTGCTCATGAAAGAATGAATGACCTTTTCCTCCTTTAATATAACTCCAAGTGACTTTTGGGTGATCTCTAAATCCAATGGCTGAAATAGATTTAGATCAATGGCTGAGATTAAATGCTCATTTAAATCTCACTTTCTATTTTTTAATTCACCCCACTTTAATAAAGACCCACTTAGTCATTTATTTCCAAAGTCACTTTTCCTTTCTAATTTTTCATTGACTTTATAAAAGTTACTTTAAAATTAGACTTAGTAACTTTATCACTTAAAGTCACTTTTAAATTAGATTTAACTTTATAAAATTATAAAGTCACTTTAGGAGAAAAATTAAATTCTTTTGGACACTTTTCCCTAGGCCAAAGATCAAAGCCTAAGGGAACCACCTGTCCTCCGGTACCAAATTTCAACACAGGAGAACTAATCATCGTGTTCCACAGTTGCCACGAGAGAACTAATCATCTCGACCCACAGGAGAACTAATCATCCTGTTCCACAGTCACCACGGGGTATCATAGGGGAAGGTTGAACCTGTCATCTTGTACATAGCGCAACACTAGGGGAGGGTGAGTCGCCCTGTGGTCGTATGTTGCTCCAGTAAGTACCCCAAGTCCCCCAGAGATCCCAGAGGTCAATGCATGCAACATGTAGGACCATTATAAGAAGGTCTCTTAACGACTCCAAGTCGTTCGGGAAAGTCACAGATTTGACCTTTACCTGGGGCTTTGACAAAATGTCTGCGACCTGTACATCAGTCTCAATGCGATGGAGCCTCCTCACTCATCGACTTACCATATCCCAGATAAGGCAGTATCTGATGTCTATCTGCTGGAGCAATCATTGAATACGGGATTCCTCAATAATCAAATCCCCCCTCTGGTTGTCATAGAGAATCACAGTGGTATTCATCATGTGTACAAATAGCTCACTTAAGAGCTTCTGCAACCATGTAGCTTCACACGAGATCATACTCGTAGCTATGTATTCGGTCTTGGCAGTGCTTATAGCAACCGACTTCTGCTTCCTGCTCATCCATGATATCGAAGCAGAATCCAAAGAGAACTAGCACTGAGAAGTGCTCTAGTGATCCTCCACACTTCCTGCCCAGTCAACATTCGAATAATCATGCAGTTTCATATTTCCGGCAGTGTATCTCAATCCATGAGAGATTGTGCCCCGAAGATATCTCAGAAGATTCTTGGCACCAATCCAGTGAGGCTCAACCAAATATGAGCTCACCATGTTAACTACAAAACATATGTCCGGACGGAAGTTCAAGAACATCAATGCGAATGAGTTTATGAAACTCAGAGGCATTTCCCAAATCTGGTCCGACATCACTACCATATAACTTCTGAAAGTTAAGATCCTCGAGGTAGTCACAGGCTTGCAGTTTATCATTCCACATTCGGAATCCAACTCCCTCTTACTTCTGCAAATGAGAGGGTTTGCACATGTTAGAAATAGGTCGTCCTCATAAGGTGCTGGTATGAGAGGTCTATCATCCACAACCTTCAAACAGTGGTTTGGATCGGCTTCACTCTTAGTGAATCTCAACTTCATCTGACAACTATCAATCCTCTCATACTACACCTGGGGAGTTTTGCTTCAAGTCATAAAGGGCTTTCTTCCACCTGAATATGTGTGATTCCTGATCATTAATCTCAAACCCCTCGGGTTGTTCGAAACCTGTGGACCTGCTACATGAGGGGAATGGTCCCCTTGTAAGATTTTCCTTCGGTAGATCTCAAACATGTATTTTCATGCTCTTTTTTAATTTAGGCATCCCTATCACCATCTGGCTCACAGACCTCCGGTGCTATGTGTCAATGGACATGGTCCCCAGTGGACTTCCTGCAACTTGATACAACCCTAAACTCAAAAACATCTTTGAAAATTCTATTTTCAAACACGTACCTAGCCACCCTCTAACCTTTGACTTCCATTGCTGAAATGGACACCAAGTTCTTCTTGTGATCATGTACACAAAAGAGATTCTGTAAATGAATCGAGTTACGCTCATTCAATTGAGGGGTAACATTCCCTACACCCTTTCCGGGATAGGTGGCATCGGCTCCAAGTATAATCCCATGATGGTTTCCATCTCTACCAAATTAGAGGGTGCACCCTTCTATACGATGAAGTGCCTTGAAACACTACAATCAATAAGCCAGATTCCCAAAGAATCTGAAGGAGAGGACCAATACAAGAGAACGCTTCTTTATCTTATCAAAAAAACATTTGATTCATCATACCTGGGGTTCCTTGCTTTTTTTTTGAAGAGTCGGCCATTTCCTTGATGACCTGCATTACCTGTCATTCCTTTGATCATTGACGATGTCCCTGGAATGATTTTTATCTTCATCAAGAGATGTGTCTCTGCCATTCAGACACTCCTTTGCATAATGGCCCAACTTATTGCAACCAAGGAATCTGCCTTTCCTTCCACCCTTAGATCCAGACTTCCCAATGAAGTGATCTTTAGGTAGGCCATCAGAAACTTCTGCTATGCCATTCCGATAATATTCTTTGCTTCGACTTCACCCTTGGTGAATTTGAAAAGGGATGAGGAATCCATTGATCCTTTTTTCCTTTCCCAACTGTCTTCAGTGATTGCTCTTTCACTCTTGCTTGGGCATTGCCTTCACCTTAGCTCTGATACCATGTTAATTTTAGGTATGTTCTATGCTTAGCGCAATTTATTTCAATTTTCACAGTTAGCTCAATATCTTTTCCAGATTAGCAATCACATCAACATTAAAGTAAACTGCAAATAGAACATAAACATAAAGCGCAAAAGACAAGCCAAGACAAGAGGACACAAGATGTGGCGCTAGCCAGGGACAAACCCTAATGTGGGGAAACCCTTGATCAATTCTTCTTATATGTTCTTCAATAGTTCAACACAGAGAGAGAGAGATAGTACGTTTACAATAGAAGTCAACACTTTAACTTATCTAGATAAGAGAAAAGATCATCTCTAAGAAGATGATACATGAGATCAGTTGAAGACATGCTGCTTCAACTGATTCTCCAAGGTGACTCCTTCAACTATCGTTGTGTTACATTTCATTATCATGCTGCACCTCACTGCGCTGCACCATGCTACACCCATCATCATTATGTTGCATCTCATCACGCTTCATTAATCATGATTGTACCCATCACTATATTGCATTATGTGCCATTTCTACACCATGTTGTTGTACTGACCTATGCTCTGGCTGCACCTTGCTTGCTTGTCCCTAGCATGCTTGTTGTCCTTAGCATGCTTGCTGTTGCATGCCAGCTGTCCTTTGCATGCTAGCTGTAACATTGCATGCTTGGTGTATTTGCTGCTGAGTATCATACAACTGTCCCAATGTTAGTTAGATGTCCCTTGCATGTTGCTCTCCTTCGGAGACAGATGCTTTGACAGTTCCCGGCAGTTCCGGCAGTTCCCGACAGTTCTGGCAGTTCCGACAGTTCCTGGCAGTTTCGATTGTTCCGGCAGTTCCAGTAGTTTCGACAGTTCAGCTATTCTGGCTATTCCTGACAGTTCCGTCAGTGCCCAGCAGTTCCCGACAGTTTTGGCAGTTCTGGCTTTTCATCACAGTTTAGGCTTTTCCTGACAGTTCAGGCAATTCTGGCAGTTCCGGATCTTCCTGGCAGTTTTGGCAGTTCCAACTTTTCCCGGCAATTCCGGCCTTTCCCGACAGTTCTGGAAGTTCTTGGCAGTTTCAGTAGTTCCCGATAGTTCCAGCAGTTTCGGCTTTTCCCGGCAGTTCTCGGCAATTCCCGCTATTCCCGGCAGTTCCCGGCAATTCCGGCTATTCCCGCCAGTTCCGGCTTCTGCCCTCTGGACTAGGGCAGCATTATCCCTTAGGATCTCTCCTCCTACTAAAACCCAAAGACAAGTAGAGAGGAAGAGATCCCAAGTGTGTTGAAATGAGTTTAAGGCCACCTCTATTTATATTAAAACGTTGAAAAAAATCCCCCCCGCCCTTCCAAACTTAATCTAATTGGCTCACTTTTTTTTTTTTTTTATGTGACCCACTTTTATAAATAAGTGAAAGTCACTTTTACAAATGGTACTTTATGAGCTACCCACTAAATTGTAACTTAAATAAAAGATAAAGAGACTTTAGAATTATAAGTGACTCACTTTTTATAATGGGTGAGAACACTTTTACATAAAGTAACTTTAAAACACAAGTTACATGTGCTTTTTGAAAAAGTAACGCAACAAAAAGAAAGACTTGATCTCAAGATCTCTATTCTCATAAAGTAACTTTGGACCAAGTGAACTAGTTTAAAAGTTTAGTAACTTTTGGACAAAAAGAAGGGGGTTTTTTCTAGTCATTGAAGCTTTGGGGTTCATGCTTACTTGAAAAAACCATTTTTTCTACAAAACAAAAAACCACACAACGCAACACAGACATACAGAAAAAAACAAACCTGATGGATTGAAGTTAGCTTTCACCGGAAACTAAATATTTTCCTCAATGTTTTTGACTTTTTGAGATCACACTAAGGCGCGGTAGAAAAGAGCATACACATGAGAAAAATCCTTCCTTTTTGTTTCTGATTTTCCTAGATTGCATAGAGTTGTGGGGTAAAGAGCATATGCAAAAATGAAAGGTATAGATCCGGTTATAAAAAACAGACAGATAAATAAACCGAAATAAACAAAGAGATAAATAACTCAAACTGCAAATAAAGACTGTATACCTCAAGATCTTAAAAATGATGTAGCTAGGGCTAACAGAAACCTTTTCGCATGAATGAAAGGGGTTCCTCACTGGGATAGATGCTCCTAACACAATAGAGCAGTCCTCTCGGCCCGAAAGTGGTCAAAAACAGTAGATCTAGGAAACAACAGTCAGATGTAGTTGTACTGGCTTCTGATTTGGATCACCAACAAATGCGGCCCTCAAATAGCTCTGATACCATGTAGGAATTTACAGGGTAAGTTCCTCAGAGAGAACACCAAAGGACACCGCTCACAAACAGATCACAAATCAATACATCAATATTCTTGACGTGGTTAAAACCCTCAAAGAGGGAAACCGTCCACGGCCTGAGTTAACGTGACCACTTCAAACAATTTATTAATGTAAAAGAAAGGAAATTTACATAAGCTTCTCTCATGAATGATCACCTTACAAATGACTCCGTGCCTCTTTAAATAGAGATCATGCACCAATCGGGTGTTAAGCCACGGATCAAGTGTTGGTAATACCGAGGAGAGAATGAATCATCGGATCACGTAATGTCTAGAACATATCGTGACCGTCGGATTGTAAGTTACAAAAGTACATATTAAAGAAACACACTTTACCTAACTCTACACTAGACCAAGTTATACTTAATTATTTCCTATGTGTCGGAATATCCTAACACTATAAGCATGAAGAACATGCTTTGACCAAAAATAAAATAATAATAATAAATATAATAAATTTTTCAATGGTAAAAATTATTTATATTCCATTATGAAGAGAGACACTAGTTACATTTTCAAGGAGAGAGAGAGAGATGTATGTGCATTAAGGTCCCCTCAGAATGAAAACAAGCTGATTGTTCAAAAGTTCCTCTATCTGATGTATTCTTTATGAAAAACTATTTATTTTCTTTAAAGGTTCTCTCAAACCTTTTGTTTGTTTAACATTACAAATAAAAGGTGATTTAATTTACCTTTAGGCATTGCCTTGTAATTGAATATTAGGACAAATCTATGTTACTATATATGCATGCGCATCAAGGCACCCTAAGGATGAAAGCAAGTTGACCATTCAAAAGTCCTACTATTTGATGTCCTCTTCATGAATGATTATTTGTTATTTTAAATGTCCTCTCAAGCCTTTGGTATGTTGGACCATACAAATAAAAGGTGATTTAGCTTACCTTTAGACATCTCCTTGTAACCTAGTGTTTCTGTTATAACTTTTATAAGTACATTACAATGTATCACTCTTACAAGACAAATATATCACATTTGGTGCATGTGTAATTATTTTGGATATTTGAACATGTGAAGCTGTCGAGGATTTGTACTTTGCCCTAAATGCAAGAATCAATCCACTTGCATGAACAAGGTGACTCACTAGGGCCAAAAATGTCTCTAGGGGAATTTGAACCTTGTTGAGAGGACTATGAATGCCCCCACTTTACTAATAAACCAAGTTTTTGTTGAGAATGGTGGGAGTTTGAATAATCTATGTCATTTGTCTCCAAATAGGTTTTGATTGTATGCTTTCCATATATACTCTTTATCTCCATGTTTTGTTGTGGAGGCTATGCACTTTGGTCCTAAATTTTTTTAGTATTTAAAGCTCATATGCTTTTTGTTTAACTTCAGTGATGCCCAATCAACACCTTGATTGTTGGAAATTGATGGCACTAAGTGCTAGGACCTCTGACCATCAGTGTGCCTAGCATGCTTGCATAGGCCAAGACAACCCCCTTGCCACCAATGAGGGGGATAAACATATCTTGGGGGAAATTGGGCCTTGTTGGGGGGAATGTCACAACCTCTGCTTGACCAACTAGCCAAGCTCCTAGCAACACCTTGTTAATATTTATAGTTTTGGGAAAGTTTGCTTCTATGTTTGAGTTGCAGTGTAATATATCTTTATTTTATTATTAGTAGCCTTGAAATTACCCAACTTGTCTATGGGAGTTCTATTTTTAAAATGTTAAAATAAGGAGATATAATATTTACCCATGATCTGTATTGCCCCCAATGGATTAATTGCTCATGGAAGGAAGGAATATCTAAAAAAACCCCATAGGATATAGTCTTCATAAAGGTGAAAAACAAATTTGGGTGAATTTTGGGTCGGCTAGGGCAAAAAAAAAGCCCAAATTGGGGGTTGCATTGCAACCCCACACATGAGAGGGTGCAACCACCCCTCCCAACATTTACTTGCTTTTACAAGCTCTCTAGGGTAAATATGAGCTGAGTGTCACTATGATATGACCCGACCTCCAAGTTCCATTTAAGGAAGTGGGGCTTACAAACTGAACACCTACTGATATCCTACAGGGACTGTAGATAACTCAGGAGTTGAAAAACCACCCCAAGTGATCAATCCCAGAGCTGGAACACTTTTTCTCTGACCTAGCACCCCATCTCCACTTGTAGGACTACATGCATGCGGTTATGAGGCTATAACCACACTCATAAGCCTGCTTCCATGCAGTTATGACACAAAACCTCCAATTCTGAGCATGCGGTTCTGGGATCTGTGCCACCTTTTTAAGCTAGCCTCTAGACCATTGCCCATAATTGCCTGTAACTTTCCAGAATGTAATCAAAGGTGATGACAAAGACAACCAATCAAAACTCAAGCAAGAACTTGACCCAAAGATGCCTAATCCATAACAGACATTTCGTCAAACATATGGCAAACATGTAAGCTACAGGTCATGAATTCTTATATGATCATAAATCTTTGAACTTCATTTGAGAATTGCCAAGAAGGTCTAATGCTCTCTCAAGTAGTTGCAACAACACTTGTTAGCCGATGCATTCATCAACCATTCAAATACTTATCAAATCTTGAACAAGAGCCATAGCTAGAGCGCATCATAGAACCATGCTTATACCCAGAATAATAAACATGGCAAAACAACATTAAAATCCACATATTAACAAGTACAAGTGCTCATAGATAACAATATGAAAATAACTCTTATTAACATATGAAAAAGCCAACCAAGTTAGGAACTTCCACGTACCACCCGACCATAGATTGGGCTGAACCAAATCTTTCTTTCAGCCAATCACTCTCCTGTGATATTCCAAGCATGAATGTGGGATCTCATGGGATAAACCAAGACAATCAACCAGGGACTCCAGAGATTAAACTACCTCCATCGTCAACTATCGTGTGTTGATTTGTGTAGCTTGGGAGGTACTCCAAGCCCTAGGGTTCAAGGTTTGGAGGGCAAAGCGCCACAAGGGTCACTTGTGGTCTTGGAACCCAAGTATGGTGTTTTGCACCAAAATGTGTTTTGGGCATTTCCGTGAGCACATTTCTACATGTGATGGCATGAGACAATAGAGGGCGGAAAGGAGAATCCAACGCTTCAAGAATCGTCGAATTCCGAGTTGTAGAAGTGGACAAAGAGATTTTTGAAGTTGACAAATAATTATTTGGTATTCAACTCATGTAGGCTTGAAGTAAATTTGTCCAATAGACATGTCTCTTCAAAATTCATGGAGCCCTCTTTATGTGTATATATAGAGGTGAAATGGAGGACTTATTTCATCCATCCAAGTGCAACAAATTGTGGAGAATACCTTTTGAATTAACCACAACTTGAACAAGGAGGAGGCCGAAGCCTGAAGTGACTGTTTTGGGTTAGATTGGGAGAAAGAATAGGGCAGAGGAGTAGTTGGGTTAATCCACAGGGAGACAGGGCTGTTTTGGTGCAGAATAATGTTGGGATATCTTCTATTTTGGGAGCCACAGTCTTTGTGGTAATTACAGAGCTAACACATGCTACATAAGGTTGTTGGAGAGGGCCGTAAGGCCTCAATCCTACAGTAGAGCCTTATCACAGGCAGCATAGGGCAGTAGCTATCCAAGGAAGGGAAGCCGCATTAGAATCTAGTTTTGTTGCAGTGGTTGGAAAGGGTAAAGCAGGTCTGCGTTGATGCCCTAACCAAAACAGGACTACAACAGTGCACCAATCCTATGTGAAGGTATGTTTTAATGTCAATTCCTAGTTTGGACAGTTGGATGGTTTAGTTGTTGCATCTTTTTGGTGCCGTGTGGAGGACCTTCCGTGTGGTGAAGGGTCCATCTTAGGAGCAGAACCGACAGTGTAGTATTGGGCATATTTGGACTGTTGGAGGGAAGCGTGTGGATGTCCAAAGTAGCCCTAGACAAGCTATATTGAAGTCACGAAGAGGAGCTAAATATTGGGTGAAGTTTGGTGCCGAACTGCAGCACCTTGATAGACAAAGGCGACTACTAGCCTGGCAGATTGGATCTCGGGAATTGGCCAACCTAGAGAGTAGATTGATGAGCCCGTGTACATGCAGTAGAAGTGACATGCAACAATGTTAGAGGGCAGCCTTCCTGGAGTCTCGGTGTGTAGTGGCCTTGATGGACTAAGGCACTACTAGTGAGCAGTATGGAAGCAAAGGACCGACAACCTGCAGGACAAGATATGACATCGAGGCTGCAACGAAGTTTGTCATTGTATCTTGTATACCATAGACTATTGTATTATTTAGATTTGGTTTAATATAACGAAGATTAGTGATTGTACAATATTGTACAATTTTGTTAAAAAGTGTGTATATTTGTGCGTATGTGATTTAGTGCTTTATATTTCCGTTGTGCAAAGTAGTTTATGGTTGAGATTCTTGGTTTGGTAGGGTCAGTGATTTTAGGACTCTAACCTAGACCCAAGGTCATGGAAATTCAACATCGTGATCTCACCTAAACCGGTCCCGAGATCACAAAAACAAACCAAGCTTGGATGCCTTAGAATTTCTTCACCATACCTTGAGGAATTTTCCTGTCTACACCCACCTGGCGAGGGACTCCTGGAGAAAACCATCTCCAACCCCAACTCTTGGGAAATTTCCTGTGACCACTTCATTCGGTTCCGAAACCTTTCGGCAATCCAAAACTCAACCAAGAATGAATTCCAACACACAATGGCTATCCAAGAAGTGGCAAGTTAAGGCTGAAACCATTGTCAATCCAGGTAAAACAAGTGCCAATGACAACAAATGAACCAAATAAACAAATGCATGTACCATGCATTCACACTTCAGCTAGGAAATCACACATGCAACTTGTTACTTGCAAAATCTTCCTGTTGAAGCTACTGATCCAACCTTCTCCTTGTTTTCCTTTGCTTGTCCTTTTGCTTTCTTTGCTTTCTCCAATTCCAAGTGAATGCCAAAATGCTCCAAGAATACTCCAAGTGTGCAAGAGTGTATGAGAGAGAATGAAAGGAGAGAGCCAAATTGAACTAACAAAAGCTGTGAACCGATCCTCTGATGCCTTTTTATTATTGATGTCTTTCTTTTCTCCATTTTCCTTCATTTTTCCTCTAATTTTCCTTGCATGCAAATCTGTGTCTCTTCACCTTCTTTTTCTCCTATTTTCCTTTATTTTCATAAGTAAATGCCAATTATTGCCTCTTTGCCTTTGCCAATGCTTATGTTAATTTCCATAACCATTATAAACTAAACGTGATGCCCACTGTAGTGCTTGTCCAATATTCATCTTCAAATAGGTGTCCCATGACCTTGGTGTTATTTTGCCTTTATTATCCTTTATTACATTAAAATTTAACCCAGGGTTGTTACAAACCCCTCCCCCTTAGGGGAACACTGTCCTTGGTGTTCTATGACACCTATGACTAGCAAACCGTTGAAAACAAAACATACTTCCTTTGGAGCTTTATAACATAACTTGATACAATACTTACAATGACATCCTGCTGAAAAGCAAAACAAACATACTGGTTACTGGAACATTTGCTTTAACCAATAGATAAAGGGATACAATACCTGCATCAACAAGGGAATCCAAAGGATCACACCTCCACCCTCAAAGTAATACCATGATTCACCTCCTTCCTTGGAAATCCAAAATTGTTAATTTTAGATAACAATGGTATGTTCTAAGCTTAAGAGCAATTTACTTCAATTTTCTTATTAGCCCAATATCAATTTCTAGATTAGAAATCACATTAACATGACAGTAAATGTAGATAGAACATAAATAAAATAGTAGAAGACAAGCCAAGACAAGAGGACACAAGATATGGCGCCAGCTAGAGACAAACCCCAATGTGGGGGAACCCTTTTATCAATTCTTCTTATTATTCTTCAAAAGTTCAGTGGAGAGAAAGAGTACAATATGTAATGTTCACTTGCCTAATCAAAGTGAAATCTATCCAGTCAAACAACAGCCACAGGAAGCCCTAACCAGAAAGTCAACACTGGTCAACAAGGAAGATTTTGACCTCCAAAACAACTCGGTCAAACCCAGTCAACTTGGCTTCCAACAGTCATCTGAATCAGGCCAAAACAGTGCCAAAAAACTCAGTCAAACTAGGTCAACGTTGCAGTCAAACGCTTCTGCAGTCAATGTTGGTCAAATAGTACGGATTGCCTTGATTTTTGTGCCCAGAAATGCGACTTGCCCAAACAAAATTATCCCACCAAAATTGCAGTCAAACAAGGTCAACGCTGCAGGTCTAACGCTGGTCAAACTTGAAATTTGGTCAATGCTGAAACATAAAATATGTCTTCTTTGCATGTGTGGAGAGAGAGATGAGCCCAGAAATCCGTACCCAATCAGATGAGGAGAGAGAGATGTATGAGAAGATGAGTGATGATCAATTGAGGCCAAGTCACCTTCTATTTATACGTAAACGTTGAGGATGAATAGACGTGACTGTTGGATTTCTGACATTAGTTCGCTGGCTGAACTTGACAATTTGTCCATAAACAAAAATATTCATAATTCCATTTGTACATGTTAGAATGAGATGATCTTTAGATCAATCCTACACCTCTCGGAGAGAGGAATCCAATAAAAATATGAGCTACATCATATGAGTTGTCCAAGGTGGAGTTTGGCCCTAGTTGCCAAATTTAACACTCTCTCTCAACTAGGGATAACTCCACCTGCCAAACCATCTGGCAATCAGTACCATCCTTGTCATCCCTACTCTGCTCTGCTGAACCATGAAGAAATAATGAAGAAGAATTGATCGAGAATGTTTCATACCATTCTCCATTGACCCGAAGTTAGTCTCCAATAATCGAGAGTGTATCATACTACTCTCCACTGACCCGAAGTCAGTCTCCATTGATCCCAAATCTATATCAAACATCCTAGCATAGGGAGTATGGTAGTACACGATGTGTCCATCGGTAGTACTATGGTTCCTATCCTCATTTCCCTACTCCGTGAGTTTAATGCAACTCTGATTATCATAGTAAATCACTGAAGGTCTCAACGGCTGACCAAATAAGCCAAACAACATCTTGCGAAGCCAGATGGCTTCACAACTAGCTAGACTGGCTGCCATATACTCTGCTTCCGCTGAACTCAGTGCTACTGACTGCTGCTTCCGGCTGAACCATGACACTACTGCTGAACCCAACCCAAAACAACACCCTGAAGTGCTCTTCCTATCAGAAGCACAACCTGCCCAATCAGAATCAGTGTATCCTGCCAATCTCACTCCATCTCCCTGCCTGTAGTCCAGACCATAATCCACTGTCCCCTGCAAGTACCGCAAAATGTGTTTTGCAGCCACCCAGTGAACCTTCCTAGGCTCACACATAAACTGACTCATCGTGTTGACTGCAAAACAGATATCTGGTCTAGTGTTGACCAAATACATCAAGGAACCAATCAGCTGCCTGTACAATGTGGGATCCACCAACTCGGAATCCGAAGCATGAAGCTTCTTCCAGTTGGTGATCATCGGTGTCGACATGAGTCTACAATCCTCCATGTGGAATCTGCTAAGGATGTCCACAATATACTTCCCCTGCCCCAGGAAGAAATGCCCCTCCTCCTGCCACACCTCCAAACCCAAAAAGTAATGCATCAGGCCGATGTCCTTCATCTCAAACTCCGCCGCAAGATCTCTCTTGCAGTGCTCTATGAGTCTCTCTGCACCTGTAATGATCAAGTCATCCACATACAGCACCAGAATGAGAGGCTCCTCACCAATCACAATAAAGTAAAGGTTCGGATCTGCCTCACTCTTTGTGAAACCCATCCCCTGCAAATATGTATCTATCCTGGAGTACCAAGCTCTGGGAGCTTGCTTCAGGCCATAAAGGGCCTTCTTCAGTCTGCACACATGGGACTCCTTCCCATGCACCTCAAAGCCCTGTGGCTGCTCAATGTACACCTCCTCCTGTATGAAGCCATTGAGAAATGCGGTCTTCACATCCATCTGGTGGATCTTCCAACCCATCTCTGCTGCTATCGATATAATGGAGCGGATCGAAGTATATCGAGCCACGGGAGCGAAGGTCTTCTCATATCATAATCAAATCCCTCTACCTGGGAGAACCCTCTAGCCACAAACCTCTCTTTGAATTTCTCAATGCTGCCATCTGCACCATGCTTTACCTTGTAAAGCCATCTGGAAGTAACCACGGATTTGCCCTCAGGCCTCGGCACCACCTCCCAAACATCATTCTTCATGATAGAAGAATACTCCTCCTGCATGGCATCTCTCCAGACCTGCTGGCTAGCTGCCTTCTCATAGCTAGAAGGCACAGAGTCAAGGATGCTGGTAAGCATCGCCATATAGCTACAAAACCTCTCAGATGGTCTACTCTCTCTGACCGGCCTCTTCGGCTCAGCAACAGATGTGGCATCTCTCAAGGTGTCCTGAAGCCACTTGGGCTTCCTCTTCCCTGAGCGCACTTCTCCCACTGGAGAATGAAACTCCTCATCATCATCAGTAGCCTGAACTCCTGACTGTCTGTCTGCTGTCCTCCTGCCTGCACCTGAACCTGTAGAAGTTGAGGTACCGTGTGAACTGTCCATCAGTGGACTCCCTAGTGAACTGCTCTGTGAACTGCTCTGCATGCTGCCCGGAGCACCACCCCTCTGGCTCGGCGAGCCACTGCTCACTGATGGACCTGACATCCTCATAGATGTACCTCCGGATCCTCCTGATCCCTGCCCATTGGATCCCTGCGACTGACTCAACTGCTGCTGAGGGTCTGGCTGATCCAGATACTCTAACTCCCGTGACCTCCTAAAGGCCCTGTCCTCCTCGAACTTCACATCCCGTCTGACAACAACTCTCCTCTGTGCAGGAATGTAAATCCGAAAGGCCTTTGAGGTCTCACTGTAGCCCACAAAGATACCCTTCTCTGCGGTGGGCTCTAGTTTGGTCCTCTTCTCCTTGGGTATATAGGAGTATGTTATGCATCCAAAGATATGAAGGTGACCAATATCAGGCTTCTTCCCAGAGAAAGCCTCCTCCGGAGTCATGTGCGCTAAGGCACGATGCGGACTCCTGTTCTGCAAGTAAACAACTGTGTTGCAGGCTTCTGCCCACAAGAACAATGGCAACCCCTGATCATGTAACATGGCTTTGGCAGCCCCTATGATGGATCTGTTCTTCCTCTCTGCAACTCCGTTCTGCTGGGGGTTGTAAGGAACAGTGAACTCCCTCCTAATGCCTGCCTCCGCACAATAGTCAACAAACTCTCCAAGGGTGTACTCTCCTCCATTGTCCGACCTCAAGGACTTGATCTTTCGACCTGTCTGAGTCTCCACAAGAGCTCTGAACTCCTGAAACCGCTTGAAGACCTCACTCTTGGTCTTCAAAAAATAAATCCAGGTCCTCCTGGAGTGATCATCAATGAATAACACATAGTACTCATATCCACTCAAGGAAACACGAGACATCCGACCGCTCACATCGGAATGAATCAAATCAAGTATCCCCGTCGCTCTGCTGTCACTGCTGGGAAAAGGGGATTTGGCAAACTTGCCCATCGCACAACCTCTGCAAGTATCAAAGTGATCAGTACTGAAATCTGGCACACCTGTAGTGATCTCCCGCAATGTCCTCAAGGCTCCATGATACATATGTCCCATCCTGCGGTGCCAAATCTCACACAGCTCAGAACTGCTAGCTCTGCTGTCGGTACTACTGCTCAATGCCAAAAGGGGCTGGAATGCAAACTTGTACACCTTTGCATGGCGTACACCTATCACTCTAGCTGAATCAGTTGGAGTGTCCCTGGGATACATCAACACCTGTCCTCCCCTGAACAGTACCTCATATCCTCTGTCCTCCAAAGCTGAGACGGATATGAGGTTCTTACTCATCCCTGGCACATAAAGAACCTCTGACACCTTCAAGGGAGGTTTGGACTCCCTCTGAAATGTCACTGTCCCCACCCCGACTGCTCTAACAACTCTTTCATCACCGAGTACTACCTCAATATCAGTGCCACTCTCTGAAAGCTCTGAGAAGTACTCACGGACTCCTGTCATATGACGTGAAGCCCCACTGTCCACATACCAGATACCTGAAGATGCTCCGCTAATGGAGGGAAAAGCATGCTCCCTCTGAACCTGTGTGGCAGGTGATCCTGCACTAGAGGACTCACACGTAGTGAACGCAAACTCCCGGTCAAACCGACCTGCAAAGTCCTCAATCTCTGCTGAAGCTGCCACATCCTGGTTCTTCCCCTTCTTCTTCTTCTTCTCCGGACACACAACTGCATAGTGTCCCATCTTCTGACAATTCCAACACTTCACTTTGGAATAGTCCTTCTGTGAGTTACTTTGTTTACCTTTACCTTTGCCTTTGCCTCCACCACCGCTTGTGGAAGCCTGCTTCTTCCCTTTGCCTTTCTTGCCTCCTGCCACCAGTGCTACATCCTCATCCTGCTCAACTGGCTTGGCTGCCCCAAGCTGTCCTTTCCTGTTCTCTGTCTGAATACAATCATCCCAAAACCTCTCCCATGTGGGAAGGGTCTCACGTGCACAAACCCCATCAGCAAAGTTCAACCATGAACGGGGGAGGCCATTCACTGCAATACACACCAACTCCGTGGATGGAATGGCCTCTCCAATCGCTGCCAACTCATATCTCACATTGGTAATCTTTGTGAGATATCCAGCTGCACTATCATTCCCCATCTTAATGTTCTTCAGCTTCTCCTTCAGGACCATCTTCCGGTTCTCATTGGTACTCTGGTAGAGATTGGACAATGCTGTCCACATCTCATGGGCATTGCTCTTTCCTCTCACATGAGGAATGCAATGGTCTTTGATTCCGTCTAGAATCAGCCTCTTACCCTTATTGTTCTTCTTTTTATACTCAGCCAACTGAGTAACATCAGTGGGCACAACAACAGGGTTCTGTGCGGTATGCACCATGATATCCCAGACTTCTGCCTCCTCAAAGATACTCTGCATTCTCTCCTTCCAAACGCTGTAATTTATATGCCCATCCAGCTTATCCTCCACCCTCAATCCCAATGACATCCTGCTGTCCTAAAACTGAAAAATAGCACTGCTGTAGTAAAGATAAAACTACTGTTTATGAAAAAATCAGTTTGCTGGAATTTTCTGAGTGAAAAATCAGCAACTGTAATTTTTCCTTTTGCTGTCCCAAACTGCCCTTCAGCACTCAAGCTCCGATACCATGTAAAATTTTCTGTTTTCCCACCCCGGTTTTCAGTTTCTCCTTATTTCTCCCATGTAGTTAAATGCCCATTCCCATAACCATACATTTAATAGACTGAAAAAAATAAATATTGCTGAAAACACAAATTCTGGAAATTTTTCAGAATGCTGGAAATTGCAGAATTAAAAATCAGCAATCAAAAACAGCCATTAAAACACATTAAAACATTGATATTTTTGGTCAACTTGACCCTAGAAAAACCCCCTACAACTCTTGGGGAAAATCAGTTTGAGAGCTCTTCTTTATTTCTGAAAATTGTCTTTTTACAGTGAGAATTATTCAGCAAAAAATCAGCAAGCAAATTTACAACTTATCTCCTTTCCCGTGCCTCACAGCAATCTGGAAATTACAGCAAATAGGACAGCAATAAATGCTGTACGGCCTCCGTTTTGTGTGCAGAAAAATCAACAAACTGCTCCTCGATTTTTGTGCAAAAATCTGCCTTTCACTATGTGCTGAATCAGCTGTACAAATCTGCTCAACTGCTGCCTTGGAATGTGTGCCAAACTGCTGTCTCCTCCTCCCTGCTCAGAAATCTCTCTTGCTCTCCTTCTCCCAATCTGCTCATGAAAGAATGAATGATCTTTTCCTCCTTTTCCTCCTTTAATATAACTCCAAGTGACTTTTGGGTGATCCAAGTGACTTTTGGGTGATCTCTAAATTCAATGGCTGAAATAGATTTAGATCAATGGCTGAGATTAAATGCTCATTTAAATCTCACTTTCTATTTTTTAATTCACCTCACTTTAATAAAGACCCACTTAGTTATTTATTTCCAAAGTCACTTTTCCTTTCTAATTTTTCATTTACTTTATAAAAGTTACTTTAAAATTAGACTTAGTAACTTTATCACTTAAAGTCACTTTTAAATTAGATTTAACTTTAAAAAATTATAAAGTCACTTTAGGAGAAAAATTAAATTCTTTTGGACACTTTTCCCTAGGCCAAAGATCAAAGCCTAAGGGAACCACCTGTCCTCCGGTACCAAATTTCAACATATCCTTCTTAGCTTGCTTGAGGGACATTTGTTTATATGGTTGTGGCCATAAGAATACCCAATCACCTAAATGAAAATTTATTTCGCTGCGATGTTGATCTGCCTGTTGTTTCATTCTGTTCTGCGCCAACACGAGGTTATCCTTTAAGAGTTGGAAGACTTGTTGTTGATGCTCGATGTGATGTTCCACTGCTGGAACCTTAGAATTTTCTCTTAAATATGATGTGATGGATGGTGGCTGATATCCATAAAGTGCCATAAATGGGGTCATTTTTGTTGTTGTATGGAAGGAAGTGTTGTACCACCATTCAGCCAGAGGCAACCATTTGACCCATTGTGTCTATTTATTAGATACAAAGCAACGAAGAAATCCTTCCAAACATTTGTTTACTATCTCAATTTGCCCATCAGATTGAGGATGATAAGATGAGCTATGAGCTAACTGAGTACCGAGACAAGAAAATAATTCTGTCCAAAAATTTTCAGTGAAAATGGGGTCTCTTTCACTTACAATAATCTTTGGATTTCCATATGGCTTTTGAATTGTTTTCATAAATGCAATAGAAACTTTACTGGCTTTAAATGGATGTGATAATGCACAAAAGTGTGCATACTTGGTAAGTCTGTCAACTACCACCATGATGACATTCTTTCCCTCAGACTTGGGTAAACCTGTGATAAAATCCATTGAAACCTCCTCCCAACGTTGGCTTGGAATGGATAAAGGTTGTAATAGACCCGGGGTCTTAATTGTTTCAACTTTATTTTGTTGGCAAACCCGACATTCTGCCACAAACTTTTGAATATCTGATTTAAGGTCATCCCGAAAAAATTCCTTCTTAACCCTGTGGTAAGTTTTTAAAAGTCCTGAGTGCCCTCCTAAGGGAGAAGTGTGCAATTCCATAAGAATCTTTTGTTTGAGTTGGGAATTCTTACAGAGGTATAAGCGATCTTTGTACCATAACGAATCATTTTGCCAGCTAAATGTATTAGATGTACTGGAATCTTGTTGTAACTTTCGAATAAGTGCCCACACTTCTTCATCATTCTTCAATTCCTCCCTTGCTTCGTTTATCCAATCTAGTTGGATAATAGAAATGGCGCACAACAATGCTTCCACATCCTCATCCTTTCTTGAGAGTGCATCTGCCACCACATTTTGCTTCCCTTTTTTGTAGATGATTTCAAAGTCATAACCCAACATCTTTGTGACCCACTTTTGTTGCTCTTCAGAGGATAATCTTTGTTCTAAAAAGTATTTAAGGCTATCATGATCCGTTTTTACCTTGAAGTGTCTTCCCATTAGGTAGGGTCGCCATTTCTTAAGTGCATGTAGTATTGCCAACATTTCCTTCTCATAAATAGCCTTGTGTAAAAACTTTCCCTTGATTGGACGACTTTCAAAAGCAATGGGTCTTTCATCTTGCATTAAAACAGTACCAATTCCATTTCCTGAAGCATCACATTCCACAATAAAGGTTTTTGTGAAGTCCGGTGTAGCTAAGACCGGTGCTTGGCACATTGCCTCTTTAAGATGTTCGAAGGCCTTTGTTGCTTCTGGAGTCCATGAAAATGCATCTTTCTTCAATAATGTTGTTAGAGGTGCTGCTATTCTCCCATAATTCTTAACAAACTTGCGATAATACCCTGTCAACCCGAGAAATCTTCGCAAATGCTTTATGGATGTGGGGATTTTCCATTCCTTAATGGCTTTAATTTTGCTAGGGTCTACAATAACTCCTTCATGAGATATAGTATGACCCAGATATTCCACCTCTTGTACTCCAAAGAAACATTTGGATCTTTTTGCATATAATTGTTTCTCCTCCAATAGTTGTAGCACCCTGTCAACATGTTCAACATGATCCTTCCAAGACTTGCTGTAGATTAGTATATCATCAAAAAATACTAACACAAATTTTCTAAGGAAGGTTTGAAAATGGAATTCATCAAACCTTGAAATGTAGAAGGTGCATTGGTAAGGCCAAAAGGCATGACCAAAAATTCATAATGACCCTCATGAGTTTTAAATGCTGTTTTCGGAATGTCTTAAGTCTTCATTCTGATTTGATGATATCTTGAACGGAGATCCAAGTTGGTGAAGTAAATTGATCCATGCAATTCATCCAGTAATTCATCAATAACAAGAATGGGAAACTTATCTTTAATAGTGAGCTTGTTGAGCTCCCTATAATCCGAACACATGCACCATGATCCATCCTTCTTGTGCACCAATACTACTGGAGCAGAGAAAGAACTTTGACTAGGTTGAAATACCAGCCTCTAGCATTTCTGCCACCATACATTCAATTTCACTCTTTTGGGCATAGGGATATCTGTACGACCTGATGTTTGGAGGAACACTTCCTGGAATCAGATGAATAGCATGATCATGATCACGAATAGGTGGGAGACCTTTGGGAGTCTCAAATACCTTGGAATGATTGTCCAAGACTTTTTGGAGATCTGGAGAAATAGAGGATTTCGATGTGGAAACATCTAGTGAACATAATTGTGCAATTACACCTCTTTGTTCTTTTTTTAGAAGCTTTGTCATACCGTTAGAGCTGATTATCTTTCCCGGTTTCCCTATAATACCCCTTAATTCAACTTCTTTGCCTTCTGCAGAAAATTTCATGAAAAGTTCTTGAAAATTAAAAGCTATTGTACCCAAGGATTGTAGCCATTGGACTCCTAGTACAACATCAACACCTCCCATTGGAATGGAAAGCATTGGGCTAGTCAATACATATTCTCCCATGGATAGCTTGATATTATGGCACTTTCCAAAGCAATTTATTGTTCCTCCATTTGCAACCATCGCTTGACACTCTGGTGCTGGATATAGGAAGCAATTCAATCAATCAACACTATTACCTTTTTCTTATTGATTTGTCCTTCTATCTTGATGGTTTGAGGAGTTGTAATTCCCGCCAATGCATTACAAGATATGGTCGGATTCATTTCTTCTTTATCTAGGCTTTGTGCCTGGAGTATATCCTCTTCTTTTGACCTTTCTTGCTCCTTTTCTTCTTCCTCTTCACAAACTGTGTAGAATAATTTCTTCTCAGCACATTTATGACCTTTAGTGTATTTGCTATCACAACTGTAACAAAGCCCTTTTGCTCTTTTGTCTTCCAATTGTTGTGGTGTCAACCTTATAGGTTGTGGAAGACTAGGGGCAACAATACTTCCATCTTTATAGTTGTGAGTGGTATGCTTCCTGGTTACCATAATTTTGCTTTCCATTTTTCTTGCTAACCTGAATGCCTTCTCTAATGAATCAGGTTTCCAAAGGCAAACATCATGTTGGATATTATCCTTTAAAGTCCCTATGAACACATCAATCCTATGCTCCTCTGGAATATTTTTTACCCTTATGTTCAATTTTTGGAACTCCTCAATGTGCTCCATTATTGAACCCTTTTGTTTGAGACTTATCAATTGGCTAAAAAAAGTGTTGCTTTTTGTATCCTCATAATGTGCTATCAATTCTTCCATAGAAATTGCCCTAGTGATAATTTGTTTATGAGAGCAAAGCCATTGATACCATACAAATTGATTTGGTTCCAAATATAAAGTTGCAATATGTACCTTTTGTGTGCTTTGCACATTATTGAGGTTGAAAAATTGCTCCATCTGTAATATCCATGTTACGGGATCCTTGCCGTCAAACTTCCTCATATCAATTTTTGGAATATGGTGGGTCTTCTGTCCAACATTAGAGTCTATGAAATCATGATTAACATTTCTTTTGTTCGCATCATGAGTTTCCTTTACTACCCTTTCACCATTAGTAAGTATTTCTTGTAGAAAATTTGTCAAATCTGTCTTCAAATCTGCCATGTCTGTCTTCAAATTTTGTCTTCAAATCTATCTTTAAATCATCCATCTTAGCTTCCACGCCATTCATCTTAGCTTCCATGCCCTTTATCTTAGATTCCACGCCATTTATCTTAGCTTCTGTTAGCTTTTGTGAGAGTGACATTTGTTGCACTTGGTCTTGTAATTTTGATATATCATATAGTATTTCTTCCTCTTCTTCATGAGTCATGCTAGAGCTTTCAGGTTGCTTACTAGGTGTTTTCATTTTCTTTCCTCGGGGCATCAGTTACCGATAATAATGCTCTACTATGCCCTTTGAATTCCTTCAAAATATTTTTTCAAACCAAGCTTAAGCAAAAATTTAAAAAAATCTACACACATTTTTTCACTTTATTGGAGCTCGATATTGCCTCTGATGTATCTCTGTAATTTCGGATCATCCAATTCTGAAATTATGACCTGCAGTAGCCTTCTGTGTCCTCTTTTCAATGCCACCAATCTGATCCAAATTGGATTCTCCAAGGAAGAGTTATACCAGATCTTCCACAGTGATCTGATTATAGACTAGTTCAGTAGAGTGAACTTGTATGACATGCCATATGTCCCTGTTTTGACCTTTGGCTCTGAAAAATATATACAAGAAACTACAGTCCGTCCTCTTTTTGTACCTTCTTACGAAATTTCAATCTGATGCTCAGAGAGAAAGTTATGATGATTTTCTCCAGGTCACCTGTTTGGAATGTAATTCAGGAGTTTGCAAAATGACAAACTTCCTCAGATCATATCTCCGCAAATATAACGCGAAAAGCTCTGAAATTCAGATCCGATATTCAGTGCGATTTCATCTCAAATGGGTTTTTTTTTTGCTTCTGAAACATCGCAGAACAAAAGTTATAGCGAAAATGCCACGATGACCTATTTGGAGCAGCAAAACCCTAGAATCCAAAGCTTTGATGCCAAATGTTATGAAACCAGCTCACAAAAAGATAGAAAAGATAGATCAACGCCTTAGAATTCAGCCTCTTCATGGGGGCAACCTCCTTTACATTATACAAATGAATGATTCCTTGATGATTCAAATGACAAAACCTCCTTTCTATATATAGGAGTCTAAGGAGTCACAATATAACCCAGCTGACCTAACAATAATAATATAAAGGCACAAAAATAACAATAGAGGGATTCTATGGGGCACAGTAATAACAATATGGGGACAATAAGGGCACAACAATATTAATAAGGGATACAACTACAATAGAAATTGGGTAATCACTAGTATTGTAGGGACCTAACACCAAGTCACAACTGATCCACTGAGTGGCCTGACTCCGTCAAACACCGCGAAATCCCAGCGCAATCACTGCTTGGGCCAGTGTCTTGCCTCTAGTAGACTGCGTCACCCCTTCTGCTGGATCAATTTGCTGGAGGAAGACTGTTGTTCAGCCCTCCTGGCTCAGAACCTCGCTTCTCTAGCAAAATCTCAAACTTTTGACGAATATCCTGCACTGCCACTGCAAGAGACCCTCTTGGCCTACGTCAGCATTGCGTGAGCCCCTTCCTGGGTTGTGTAGGCCTCTGCGCTGCCTCTCTGATGCTACGGTTGCCTCTCTAATTGGTACTCTTTGGCTCAGAACTCCTTTCCAATCCAAATCTCTGCTTCTACCCCTCTCACTGCAACTCAGATCACCTATTCGATTTTCTTAGCAAACCTCGGCCCAGAAAAATCGAACTGACTAACCACTTGGTGTATCTCCAACTGACCCTCAAGCCTCCTCTTATACTCTTCTTGTTGATGAATCAACGGCCGAGATTAAGTCCCTAATCAATGACTAAGATTAAAATTGACTTGATCATCGCCTCTTAGAAGCTTCTCACCCATATTTTTATTAATACCCATTAATATTTTTATTTTCCTATGTTTAGACTTAGGAACCCATTAAAAATATTAATTGTTTTAATAACTCACAATTCGAGCGGAATTTCTACAAACAATTTCTGGGTCTTGGCTATCTTACGTATTCTAGCACCTCCACAAAATTTCGGAGCTAGAGCACATCCAATGCTAACCAAAATCAACACTCCCTCTTAGCGAGGAACGTGCTCTAGCAATACTCCCCAATAGAAGCATCACATTGATCCACGACATCGATTCTTTGTTTTGTTGATGCTTGGCTTGCTACCCTTCATCCCATGACATTGCCACTATCACTGCTACATCTATATTGCAAATCCCTCTCAATATGCTGCATCATGCTGCCCATAGTAATGCCACTGCTAACTACTGCACTACAACTCAGTTGCTGAGAAGTAAGCAACTGAAAAGCCACCCAAACGCTGACATGTTGGTCAGTCTGGATACCTCGTGATGCTAAAGCTACCTCTGATGCTAATCTATGCCTACCCTCTGCTGCTACTGCGTTGCTGCAATCTACTATGTGCCTCTCACACTGTTGCAACCTCCACTGCGCTGCTTCAGACTCTGGCACTCCAACTCTGCCACTGTTGCTCCATCATCCCTCGTACTAACTGACTCCTGTCGTTCTGCGATTTTCATTAAGGGCTCCCGTAGCCCCACCTTTTCTCCAGCGGTGCATGAGCACTCATGGCACAATCCTTGTCATCATCCTCCTTTTCAGCTTTTGCTGGAGTAACCTTCGAGTCAAACTTCTCTTCCTTGCCCTTCTTTAAGGGCACTGAGTGGCAAAATGCCCAGTTCCCCACACTTGAAGCATCTAATTTTGGTTGTCTTTCTTTTTCCTCTTCTGCTGCCTTGGTTGTCCCGCTGATGCGAGAGCTGCATCCTCCTCTTCCTCCTTTACCGCTATTCCTGCCTTGGTCAACTGCTTGATTTCTTCCTGTCGAAGAGCTATCCACATCTCCTCCCAACTGGGAAGAGAAGCCCCACCCAAGATGCTCTGGACAAAGGTATCCTAGTCTTCAGTGACTGCATTTAGGGCAGTCCTGACTATGGACTCAGGATCTAGTGTAGACCCCATGGAAGTCAGTGAGCCTCGAATCCCTTGCAACCTGAGAAGGAAGGGAGCGATTTCTTCTCCCTTCTGCATCTGATACTGTCTCAGCTAGTTCTCAAGCACATCTTCCGTTGGACGAAAGTTCCTTCATACAAGGTGGTCAAGGCCTCCCACATTTCCCTTGCTGTTTCCTTTTCAGCAATATGTGGGATCACATGATCCTTGACCCCGTCCAGGATCATGCACTTTGCCTTCGCTTGTGCCTCCTCGTATTTCTTGAGAGGAACAACATCGATCGGTACAACCACCACTTTCAAGGCATAATCCTTGATGCGATTCTTGTCCAAGAATGCCAGGATCCTGGCCTTCCAGATGACAAAGTTGGATGCTCCATCCAATCTGTCCTGATCCCTTAGTCCATTGACTGCCATCTCTGCTCAAACAAGTGTAGAACAGGTTCTTTTCTCCCTCTCTTACTGCTGCCCCAACAAGACTCAGATCTAGATTTATTTGGTGCTAGAAATCCTCTAAGGAACAAGTTCTTTCCAGACTCCTTCTGAGTCCTGATTTCATTCACGGAAATCCTCCCTCCAAATGTCGAATCATTCCTCTCCAGTCCTTCTTTGCTATCGTTTAGCAACCCGGATCTATATTTCTATGGAAAGAAATCTGCTAAGTTAGTGACTCCCTCTACCTTAGCTTTGTCTCCTCAGACAGTGTTCTGCACCAACAGCAACAACGTCCCACCAACACCACAGATCGAATCTACACTGCTTCTCCTGCCCCGCCAACTGACTGATCTGAGCCCCTCAGGCTTTGTGCTAGCCTAGAGAGCTAACACAGTGACTGCGTGAGCTCCTCTCGGGTACTGCGTCACTCTCCACTGGCTTAGAATGCTGACGCAGGCACTGCGTGAGCCTCTGCGTCACTCCTCTGGCTTTGCGTTATTCCTTCAACTGCTCCTCTAGCTCTGCGTTACTTCTTCAATTACTCCTTTGGCTCTGAATGAACGCTATCACTCAGGACAACTACTTCTCCGCAGCAGTTTTGCTGGATCTCCCGGCTGATGGCTTCAGTGTCCTATGATCTGCAATGCTCTGATACCATGTGAAAATTTCTGAATCTACACATCAGAAATCCTACTGCAATCACTGGTTTATCATCACCTACTTGTTATTACATTCAACAAGTTATTTAATTTATAAACAATGATGAAAAACACTACTGCAGACTATACTGACATACAGATCATAAAATGAAAATATGTGAGACAAACACACAAGGGACACTGTTATTTTTGGACAACACGTCCCCGGAAAACCCAATGCGGGAAAACCGATCCAACAGATAGAGGGTTTGTATTATTAAGCAAGTAGAATCTGAGTACAACAGGTTGCCTCTCACACCAGCTAACCTTTCAGAGAAATCATGGCAATAAGAAATACATTCGAGGGTTTACCACGTTCCCCAAGTCACAACTGATCCACTGAGTGGCCTGACTCCGACAAACACTGCGAAATCCCAACGCAATCACTGCTTGGGCCAACGTCTTGCCTCTAGGAGACTGTGTCACCCCTTTTGCTGGATCGATTTGCTGGAGGAAGACTGTTGTTCAGCCCTCCCAGCTCAGAACCTCGCTTCTCCTACAAAATCTCAAACTTTTGATGAATATCTTGCATTGCCACTACAAGAGACCCTCTTGGCCTGCGTTAGCACTTCATGAGCCCCTTCCTGGGCTGCATAGGCCTCTGCGCTGCCTCTCTGTCTGGTACTCTTTGGCTCGGAACTCCTTTCTGATCCAAATCTCTGCTTCTGCCCCTCCCACTGCAACTCAGATCACCTATTCGATTTTCTCAGCAAACCTCGCCCCAGAAAAACCAAACTGATGGATCACTTGGTGTATCTCCAACTGACCCTCAAGCTTCCTCTTATACTTTTCCTGTTGATGAATCAACGACCAAGATTAAGTCTCTAATCAATGGCTAGGATTAAAACAGACATGAGCCTCACCTCTTAGAATCTTCTCACCCATATTTTTATTAAAACCCATTAATATTTTTATTTTCCTAAAGTTAGACTTAAGAACCCATTAAAAATATTAATTATTTTACTAACTCACAATCCGGGCGAACTTTCTCCAAACGATTTTTGGGTCGTGGAGGTCTTATGTATTCTAGCCCCTCCATAAAATTTCGGAGCTAGAGCACATCCAATGCTACCCAAAATCAACAGGAGCATCCAAACATTTGATAGGTGAGCACAAACAACTGAAGACCCTATCAAGAGGAAAATCTTCCTACTTTGTTGAACTTGGTGACAAGAAGAGTTATCCTGTAAGAGGAATTGGATCTGTTGGAAATACTGAGAGAGACAGTGAATCAATATTTCTTTTCAATTGTTATTTTTACCTGTTAGATTTCTTATATTTAGAACACAAAATGAACAATGAGAATAAATGCTTTTATTAATTTCTTCTTTATAATAAATCAAGTACAATATACGTAGGGCTCCTACCCTAGATGAAGACACTGATCTTCAATCTCCCAGGCTCCAACCTGTGTTTGTCAAGCACCGACTTGGACTTCCAAGGCTCCAACCTTGTCAATTTTGAGGCACCAACCTCAAGGGCTCCAACCCTATATCTGGTTCAGGCTCCGACTTGGTTTATGGAGGACTTCGATCCTCTAGGGCTCCAACCCACAACTTCAATTCGTTGAGATAAGTTTAATTGTTCTTCAAGGCTCCCAATATCTTCTGCAACCAGCCTTGACAATAATCTTCACCTTCAACAATGCCCTTGATCTCCAAAGCACTTAGCTCATCAATGACAACTTTGTCTTCTTAGAAGGTGTCTCTACAACTCTTCATGTTACCCAAACAAAACTTCTTCAAGGTCACCTTCTGATGGCTTTAATGCATCATGGTCTTCAACGATCTCCACAAATCTTCAATATGCTGCTGCACAAAGTTCTCCAACTCTGCTTTTCTCAAGAGAAGACTTCAAAAAGTTCTATTTGTCCAATCCCAATAAATCAACACTTCAACCATGACAACTATGACAATTTTGACCATGACAGCTTCAACAATGACAACTATGGCAACTTCGACCACGACAACTACGACAACTTCGACCACAACAACTACGACAGCTTTGACCACGACAAATACAGCAACTACAGCAACTTCGACCATGGTAGCTTCAACCACGACAACTACGGCAACTGTGACAACTTCGACTATGACAACTTCGACCACGGTAGCTTCAACCACAGCAACTACGGCAGTTGCGACCACGACAACTACGACAACTTCAACCACGAAAACTATGGCAGTTTCAACTGTTGAACTAGGTTGTCATTGATGTCAATATGGCAATATTCTGGATACTAGAGGATGACATGAAGCCAAGGGGATGCAGAGCAGATTCATGAAGAGACAGGAGCAAAGGCCATCAGGATAGCCGAGCCATATATATATATATATATATATATATATATATATATCATATATATATGCGGAAACAGACATATATGCAAGGAGGTGGTCTTTGAAAGACACTGCCAAGCCAAGAGGAGTAGATGGAGATGAGAGGAGCAGACAGAGCCACCAAGCCATCGGAGAGCCATGCCAAAGCAAGAGGAACGCTGCCTGTAAAACATGCATATCGGAGCAAATGGAGCAAATGGACCGAGAGGAGCAGATGGAGCAAGAGGAGCCAAGAGGAGCAATATATATAGATCCATCGGTATATGCCAAAGAGGAGGTGCACACAGAGCCATCGGAGGAGCTACAGGAGCAAGAGGACCCATCGGAGGAGCTATCGGAGCCATACTTATAGACCATACATATATGCCAAAGAAGAGGAGCAATGGAGCAGACAGAGTTAGCGGAGCTACAGGAGTAAACAGAGTAAATGGAACAGAGCACATATATATGGCATATCGAAGGAGTGTCAGAGCAGAGGAGCCATATCGAAGACAATACTTCATATATATATAGTTGTGTTTAAAGCCAAACTTTCATCAAAGCGGGAGAATACATAGGAGCCGTTTGATCTGCCAGATCAACGGTCCAGAAGAAATCGCAGAGGAGCAGAGAATCCTTATCGCATCGGCGAAAGTCCCTTGGAGTCATCGGAACTGTTCAAGGTGCAAGCAGCGAAATCCGGAGCTGAAACTCTTATCAAGCAAAATAGAAAGCATATCGGGTCCGTGGAGGACTTGTATCATTTCGGAGGTAGCGATCAGCGAAATCACCGAAGGACCCGGAGCCGAAACTCTTATCAAGCAAAATAGAAAGCATATCGGGTCCGCGGAGGACTTGTATCATTTCGGAGGTAGCGATCAGCGAAATCGCCGAAGAACCCGGAGCCGAAATTAAGTTAGGAAGGAGTATAAGGAGGTGTTGGGTCCACGTTCCTTGTCGGAGAACGGAGCAACAATGCAGTGGACGCGATATGCGACTTAGCGCTGACCGTCCGATCTGAAGGAATAATGGACGGCGGAGATCTAATCGACAAGCGGCATATCGGAGCGATCGCGTCGGAAGGATTGGGGGAAGCGATATGTGACATCGCCGATAATTGGAGCCGAAATATTATAAAACCTAAAGGTGTGTTGGGTCCGCAGACCCTTTGTATTACAAAACTGCCGATGCGAACCTGCCGAAAAGCCGGACCCGAAATCATTAAGAAGCAGAGTATAGAGGGTCGTCGGGTCCGCAGAACTATCGCATCGCAAGAGGCTGCGATAAACCCGACATCCCGGACTCGAAGTCATTTTAGGAAGGGATGTAATCGGCATATCGGGTCCGCAAGGTCGTCAGAGGTCGGAGTTAAGGGATTAATTGGGATCGCCGAAATCTGGACCCGCCGATAATTATAAAGGCGGGCGGATAAGATTTGAAATCCGCGAATGTTCATATTGAGCAGAATGACATGGGTTCCCGTGTATTAAAATATATGTGACCGCAGGGTTTTATAGTGTTGGCCATATATTTGTATATGTGCATTTCTGTGGGGCTTTAAAGCTTAGCCCGATAGTTAACACGCGGTTAGGCGGTGGCTTCCAATGGGTGATTAAAAGCGCCGATAAAAAGGTGGCTCTGATTCTAAGTATGTCCAAGGTTTATAGAAGGCACATAGCCTAAGGAAAGCTTTCGATAGACATAAAAGCGGTGATAAAAGGGTGGCTCCGATTCTTAAGTGTGGAGGCGAAAATACTGTAAGGAACAGTCCCGATAGCTTGAGAAACCAAATCATGGCGATTATGATTATGATAAGGACGTGGCTGTCCGTTTAAAAATACCATCCCTGTGTATGCCCAAAATCATTGGCAAAGCAGCGCTGTTACAAGTTTTTGAACTTGTGTTCTCTACGGATGACTCGATCCTTGCTCATTGATTCAACGTGTCCTATGAAAATGAATGGACAGAGGAAGCTACAGCGACAAACAAGCCAACAAGTGAGGAAGCTGAAGCAGGCGAGAAGGAAGCCGAAGAGCCAGCAAGAAAGAGGAAACGAATGGACAAATACAGGTATGCATAAAACAGTAAACAGAGGACTGCATGTGGAGGGATGGTTGTTGCAAACAAACCAGGAAATGAGGTAGCAGAAGCAGCAGAGGTGGTGGAGCATTGTTTGAATTTGCTAGTGAACACTGCTGCGGCTGTTGAACACTGTTGGAGCTGCTGTGGGGGTGAAGAACCAGAGTATGAGGTAGTAAAAGCAGCAGAGGCTGCATAAGCAGCGGAGGTTATAGAGGCAGTAGCAGCAGAAAAGGCTATTGGAGACTATGCGTGGGCAGTGTGTAGAGCTGTGAAGACTCATCCATAAGAAGACATGGTTTTCATTGATACTGTAGTTTGGAGACTACAGTGAAGCTGTAAATAGACAAAACTCAGCAGAGAAGAGTTCTGAGAGCAGAAGGATTGGAGTCCTTGGGGTTGGAGCCTTAAAAGTGAGAAGGATGGGAGTCCTTGAGGCTGGTGCCTCATAAGTGAGATTGGATTGGAGTCCTTGGGGTTAGTGCCTCAAAAGCAGGAAGGATTGAAGTCCTTGGGAGTTGGTGCTCTTAAGTCCAAGATTGGTGTCTTGGGAAAATAGAGTTGGTGCTCTGGAGGTTGGAGCCTTACCAAAGTCCAAGTTGGAGCTTGGCAACCGATTGTGACCATCTATATATTGTATTTATTTTACTGCACAGTTATATTAATAAAAGCATTTATTCTTGCTGTTCATATTGTGTTCTGAATATATATGTTTTAACTGGCAAAACAATTGTGGGAAAAAGAAATACTGATTCACCCCCCCTCTCAGTATTTCCAACATCAACCACGACAACTACGACAACTTCGACCATGGTAATTACGGCAACTTCGACCACGACAATTACGACGACTTCGACCATGGCAACTACGACAACTTCTCTGCTCCTAGCTCGAATCTATGGGAGACTATTTAACCCAAGAATAATTCCACAAACTTGTCTTTCTTGCTTTTCTGTGTCGCGGCTGCTTCTCTACCTCTTGTCTTGTCTCTGCTTCTCTACCTCTTGTCTTGTCTCCATCGAAAAATTTGAGCTTGAATGGACGAATTTAGGTTTATATTTATAGTGGTTTTTCCATATTTTGAAGGGACATTTCTCTTTGCCAATGGTTATGAGCCTACTCAAGTTGGCTTGGACAGTTTGACAATTTTTGACATATGCTAATTTCAAAAATTGATTTCTCTTCAACAGTAAGGAATTAGGAGGCAAGTGAGTACTCATTGGAAAGCTTATGACCTCCTCTATAAGTTGATATAGTATTCCCTTCAAGATATAACCTCTAACAATGGAAATTTAATTTTTCTTTCATCATATGCATATTTTTTCATAACAACCCTATTAAAGAATTTTTTTTTATGGAATTAGAGCATCAAGTGGCTTAGAATTTTTTCACTATTTTGACATGCTAGTGCATGTGATCGTCATGCATTAGGATTGCATACAGGGACTAGGGTTTATTTGACATATTCATACATCTAGGGTTACTAGATTAGGGCTTCATCACATGGGAATTATGAGCATCATTCAACAAGGCTAGGGTGCCTTTTCAATATTTCTTCATGGGTATCTTCAATAAGGTAACTTCTTCCTTAGGGCATCTCCAACAAACCTTGGGCAATGCATATAAGGGCAAGTTATTGGGTTGCCATTATTAATGACCAACATGGCTAGCTTCAACAATGCAATGATGATATCATAATGACATCATTGTGAAGCGAACAAAGTTCCTTCTACAGATTAATTACTTACTCCAAAAGACTTGGAATATAAAGTTATCCATGAGGATACAAATATTATATATTAAATGTGTGAATAAGAATGATTATATAATGAGAGTGAGAGGCTTGCTTATATACAAAGTAGGTATCTCTTCATGGAGAGTCATGTCTCATTTAGACATGACTTTTCAACCTAATTACTAATTAACTAATCATTATTTATGATTATTATCATTCACATGATTTTACATTATTTCCTATATATTTATTCATAACATTGCCTTCCTCCTCAAAAAGCTTTGTCCTCAAATCTTGTTGATGAAAAAGGCTTGATCTCTTTTTTGGGTTCGAATGACTTCTCGTCTCGAAACAATCATCTTTGTCAATACAAGTTGATATGATCTTCTAATTGACAAACAAAATTGTCGCATTAAGAAGGGATTAGACCATCCTAGATCAATCTTCTGTGGAATATTTTGATCACTAGAATTTTGTAACAACTTTTCATCATAGGACTGGATTGAGGTTACATCGCTCTTCTCTGGAACATCAGTTTGTTGTTTTTGTTCTGAATGGTCCCGATACGTAGCATGGTTGAGTTGTCTACTCTCATGATTCAGATTCCAATAAGGAACTTTTTTGGTTTGATTTTCCTTTGTTAAGTGTGAGATATTTATTTTATTTACTTTAGGTGAAGATGTTGTTGAGTTGGTTACATAATCTTCACTTTGGGTGTTTATTATCTGAACTGCAACATCTAAGTGCGTCTTTTCTTCAACTAGTTTTCATTCTTTTTGAGTTATGATATTCACTGGATCGGTATTTGTTCCTTTACCTTCGATTTGGACTGACGACTTCGACATTTCTTTCGTGATAAGTTCTTCTAACTTATTTTCCAATGATTTCCTATCATCCTTAAGTTTTTTAATGTGAGTAGACTTCGATTATGGTTTCTGAGACGTAAAAGTTTCTCATTTTCTGAGTCAACTTTATTTTGGTATTCAAGCTTCTTAGTTTTTAGACAATGGATTTGTTCTGATAACCTTTGGTTAAGGTTCTTTAGGCATAAACTTTCCTCTTCTTTTCCTGATAGATTTTCGTTGAGTTTCTTTTAAGAAATTTCCTTTTCTTGTTCTAGTTGGTGTTTCTTAGCTTTACATTTTCTTAATTGTGTAAGTAGCTTTTGATTATGCTCCTTCAAACATGAATTTTCCTTATTTTTGTTGGATATGACTTCTTCAAACTCTTTCTGCTTCTTCGATACTATTTCTGGATTCTCTTGAAACATTAGTTTCTAAATATCCTTAAGATCTTTTGCTGAAGGCATTATCAGTGTTGATTTTGTTGTCATGTCTTGGAACATGACCATCTTCTTCTTGTAAGGGAACATCAAGAATTTGTTTTCTGTGTTTATAATGAACATACCTAATTCCTTGAACCAAGGTCGACCAAGAATTATGTCAACCTCCTTGTCAAGCATAGTTACGACACAGAATTGAGATATGTACTCATAATGATCAATTGTCACTTGTAAATCCTTAATTTCATATTCTTTTCCGCCAAAAAAACTTTCTCGTTTGCCTATATTTGGCTCTAGAATTAGTAGTTGATTTGCCAAATTAATATTAATGTAATTATCTTCAATGTTTGAATTAATGGCGATGTTAATCTCTTTCTTTTGGATACACCCTTTCAATGTAAATAATTTAAAATTTACAATTGGAATACCTTTATAGGAGAATCTTTCTTCTTTTATTTTCAAATTAGACTCCATTTTTTTTTCCAATGATTGATCCCATTTGTTTTGTTGAGATGACTTAAGGTATTATATTTAAAGTTCCTTTGGTCTTTGTACTTCAAACCTCCTTTAAAAGTGCCTTTTTAATATATATAATTCTTCAAATCTCTTTTAATCCAAATTCCTATTATCCTTAATATTTCAAAACTCGCTTGTATTCTTTTTATATAATTCTACTTACGCTTTTTTTCCTTTTGTATTTTAAAAAGAATATTTAAATATTGTTTCAATTGGCTTCTTTTAAATATCTTATTGTCCTTTGTATTTATTTTTTTAATTTCATATAACTCGTTAAAATTTAATTCAACTTCACTTCAACATAAACTCTTAACTCAACTTCACTTCAACGTAAACTCTTAACTGATATTTTCTCCTTGTGTAACCTTTCATATTAATACCCGCTTTGTACTTTTATAATAATTTTTTTTGAATTGAGCTTTTCTTTATATACCCCTTCATAATATAATACTTCTCTTTATATATCTTTTATTTATAATATTTTTTTTCTTTTTGAAAAGTTACAACCCTAGTGAAACGTGGCGATTCACCTTTGGCGTATATTATAAAATATATGTTCACTTATGTACTTTTGAATCGCTTAATGTTCTCCACGTAAAAAGTAAAACTTACCATTCACATAAAGAGATTTTGTATTCCTTTTGTTTTTCTTTTACTTTTAAAGTACCACGGGCAATTACCATTGGTTTCTAAAACCACGAGCTTGTAAACCACTTAGTGAAGAATCAAAATAATATTATCTATTCTTCATGTAAAAAGTATAACTTACCATTCACGTAAAGAGATTTTGTATTCCTTTTGTTTTTCTTTTACTTTTAAAATACCACGGGCAATTACCATTGGTTTCTAAAACCACGGGCTTGTAAACCACTTAATGAAGAATCAAAATAATATTATTTATTCTTCACGTAAAAAGTATAACTTATCATTATATACTTGGAAAGATTCCCTCTTATCTTTATTATGCACTTTTTATCAATAATGTAGAACCTTTTTTATATATATGAATGTTCTCCTCTAAAATTTACATCGGACTATATTTATTTATTTCTTTTAATTTTAATTTTAATTTTTTTAATCTTTATATGTACTTATTTTATTTTATTTTTTTCCTTTTTTTGAATTTGTTTTTTTGAATTTATATTTTTTTGAATGGCCAAATGGTTGATAGTGAAATGGAGAAACTCCAAATTCTTGTAGCGAAACGCTTCAACGACAACAATGTTGATGAATTTGACGGTCAAAGACCTGGATCGAAGAACACGACTCTGTGCAGCGGTGGAGCGGCCAGAGGATCGACTGCTCTGATACCAAATGAAGCGAACAAAGTTCCTTCTTCAGATTAATTACTCCAGAAGACTTGGAATATAAAGATATCCATGAGGATACAAATATTATATATTAAATGTGTGAATAAGAATGATTATACAATGAGAGTGAGAGGCTTGCTTATATACAAAGCAGGTATCTCTTCATGGAGAGTCATGTCTCATTTAGACATGACTCTTCAATCTAATTACTAATTAACTAATCATTATTTATGATTATTATCATTTACATGATTTTACATTATTTTCTATATATTTATTCATAACACATTGCTAGCACTTCGTTTTGGAAAGTGCATCTAAATTTTCATTAATTAGTTATGGTTTAGGTCTCCTAGGGTTTGCACAATATCTAGGGTTTGTTTCAACAATTCAGCTATGATGCCATCAATGACAACTTTATTTAACAAGATCAACCTCGCAGGTGTTGGAGAATGGAGGAAACATATGTCTCAACAACATTCTATTCGTACCAGGTTTGCAAAAGAATTTACTTTCTATTTCATGTCCAGAGGATAAGGGAGATAAAGTTGCTTTTATAGATGGAAAGATTGTGGTATGGGATAAAGGCTCTAGCATCAACAATGAAAAATTTGTTGGGATTCGAGAAGGAAGATTGTATAGGTTGCTGACACCTCTCTCTCAAGCTTTGGTTCACATTGAAGTAATTCCATGTGAACTTTGGCATAGAAGGTTTGGACACCTTCAATACAAAATCTTACCGACTCTAAATTCAATGGTGAATGGCATCCTTGAACTTAAAGGAGGATCATGAAGGAGTATACAAGGGATGTGCATTAGGTAAAAATGTTAAGAAACCATTTGGAAGCAGTGCTTCAAGATCAAAAGAAATCCTGGATCTCATTCGCTCTGATGTCTGTGGTCATATGTCCACAAATTCTGTTGGAGGTCATCTATATTATGTAACTTTCATTGATGGCCACTCAAGAAAAACTTGGATCAATTTGCTAAAGTCCAAGGATGAAGTATTCAAAAATTTCCATGAATTCAAAGCAGAAGTAGAAAAACTTTCAAAAAGAAGGATAAAGGTACTAAGATTTGATAATGGAGGAGAATACACTTCAAAAGAGATCATAACTTTCTGTAAGGAGGATGGAATTAAGAGGGAGCTGATAGGTCCATATAATCTAGAGAAAAATGGAGTAGCAGAATGAAAGAATTGCTCGATTGAGGAAAGTGTTGGAGCCATGTTACATGATCAAGACTATTGTCAAAATCGAAGTCCTCATAGATCATTAGACAACATGACTCCTGAAGAAGCATTCACTGGGAGGAAACCAAGTGTAGACCATCTTCGGATATTTGGTTGTCCTCTCTACATTCACATCTTGAAAGATAAAAGAATGTTGGATCCTACAAGCATGAAGGGAATATTTGTTGGCTATAGTAACACTTCAAAGGCATAGGATCCACATAAAGGAAGGGCACATAATTAAAGTAAGCCGAGATGTGATCTTTGATGAAAGTATTGCATTCGAGAAATCTAAGGATCTCCCGATTGACTCTGATGATGAAGAACTTCCAATATTTGAATAATGTCCTAGGGAGGAAGAGGATTCAAATCATGAAGGAGTAGCCAAGGGTATGTTCAAGGAAAGTAAGAAGCCTAAAAGATATTCAGGGTATGCAGCCTATATGACTAAGTTAATTGAAGTAGAACCATCCATCTTTGAAGATGCTATTAAACATAAAAAATGGAAAGATGACATGAATGAAGAATATCAACCAATAATGATGAATGGGGTTTGGGAAATCGTTCCTAGGCCTGAAGACTAATCTCTGATGACTTCCAAGTGGATCTACAACATTAAACATGCAACAGATGGAAGTATTGATAAATATAAGGCAAGATTTGTGGCTAGGGGTTTCTCCCAACAAGAAGGCATCGCTTATGAAGAGACATTTGCACCTACAACAAGGTATACAACTATATGATTATTGGTATTGGGATGGAACATCCATCAAATGGTTGTCAAGATAGCATTCCTGAATGGTACTATTGACGAATAAGCTATATAGAACAACCCTTGGGATTTGAAGTGAATGATAGAGAGACTCATGTTTGCAGGCTGAAGAAGGCACTTTATGGCCTTAAGCAAGCTCCAAGGGCTTGGTATGCAAGGATGGACACATATCTACAAAGATTGGGCTTCTCGAAGAGTTCTACTGATCCAAATCTCTATATCAAGGTTGCGAAGGGTGAGCTCGTAATCATTCTTCTATATGTGGATGATCTTCTCATGATAGGTGTGGAAGGTCGTATTCAAGAGTGCAAAAAGCAATTGGTAGCAAAATTTGATATGAAGGATCTAGGGCTGATGCACTATTATTTGGGGTTGGAAGTTTGGCAAGGACCTGATGAGATATATCTAGGTCAAGGAAAATATGTGATTAAGATGCTGCAAAGGTTTGACATGATGGATTGCAAACCTATGACAACCCCTATGATCACAAATTTGAAGAGGCTAAGAAGTTCTGATTCAAGCCCTGTGGATCCGACAAGGTATAGACAATTGGTTGGCTCTTTGATGTATTTGGTGAATACTCGACCAAACATTTGTTTTGCAGTGAATATTATCAGTCAATTCTAGGTAGAGCCCAAGCATGACCATTGGATAGCAGCCAAGCATATATTGAGATATCTGCGAGGAACAATCCACTACTGTGTGAAGTATGATAGAAAGAATGATGTCCACTTGATTGGATATACAAATTCGGATTGGGGAGGCAGTGAGACGGATGGGAGAAGCACTACTAGAGGATGTTTTATTTTGGGATCCTCTATGATAACTCGGATGAGTAGAAAGCAAGATTCAATTGCTTTGAGTAGTGTTGAGGCTGAATACATTGCAGCATGTGAAGTAAGCACAAAAGTTGTTTGGTTGAGGAAGCAAATGTCCGATTTGTTTGAAGGACCGATGGACCCTATGGTTATACATTGTGATAACACTAGCTACATAAGGTTTTCTGAAGACCTAGTGTTCCATGCAAAGACAAAGCACATAAATAACAAGTATCATTACATATGAAAGCTGGTGCAAGATGGAGTGTTGCAGCTGTAGTATATCTCCACTGATGCGCAGGTAGCTGACATTTTGACAAAATCTCTTCCTAATAAGAAGCTTGTGTATTTGAGAAACAAGCTTGGATTGGTTGATATATTCTCCCTAGTTGAGAGGGAGGGATAGAAACATCGTTCTTGTTTTCACTTCATGAAGAAAGAATGGAGGATTGAGTGAGCATCTAGCTTTCGATACTCTTTTAGGATGAGGTAGGGCATCCAATAGATAAGAGTAGTCGAAGAGGAAATTCCTTGAGGATGTATCATTCCAAGACAGGAATTGTCCTAAAAGAACATACCCTTTGAACACCCGGGTGGGGTATGTGCCTTGAGAGACAATGATGATGGTGTCTATCAGTTATTGGTCTCGCCAACATTGTGCTCTGATCTTGTGGAGAGATAGAGCTGTTAGTCAAGGCCTTGCTATGTGACAATGCGGGTTGGTATGATAAGATGCAAAGAGATAAGCTGAAATGATAACTTATAAGATGGCTTACCAATCCAACTCTTCTTATGAGATCTCTTCAGTTTGAGAATGTCCATGTACCATTATGAATACCTCCCCAGTTAAGAGGGAGTGCTAAAATGTGTAACTAGGTTCAGTCTTCATAAATATGACATGTATTCTTGTTTCTTGTATATTGTAAAAAGAAAGAAAAAATATTATTGTTATTTTTGTAGAATGGGTTTCATGCTCAAGGTCATTTGATTTAGAGGTCAAGAACCCACTGAGCACTTCCTAGGTTTGTCCTAGTGTCAAGAAGTCAATAGAGTCATTGTCATATGAAGAAGACCCCATTGGGAACATTGTAACATGTGAAAATAATTATTTTTGTATTTAAAAGTGTCAAAATACCCTCGAAGACCAAGTCAGCTTGGTAGCTAAGAAGTCAGCCTCATTAGGGCATGTTGTCCTCCTTGGAAGCCTATATATAGGAGGGAACTTGACCTCCTATGGATACTCACTCACTTCTCATCAAGGAGAAGCAGAAGAAAGGAAAGCGAAGAAGGATTGAAGGATGAAGGACAAAGTTCTTGGGTTATCTCTCTCTCTCTCACACGTGCAAAGGGAAGGCTAGGCTTTTGCAACTGCAAGGTCGAAGTTGTAAGTTGCATTAAGAAGGTCGAAGAAAGGACTCTAAGGTTACCTATAAGCCCTGTTACCCACCATTTTTTTGGTGATATCCCTAGGAGAAGTTTTTTCTCCATGATGGTCCTCAGCCAGTAGCCAGTAACCCCATGCAGCCACCAACTAGCTCATTGTGCCATTCTTCCGCCACCTGAGCCAGCCATGTGGTCCCTCACCCATCTTCCATGATTGTATGTTTGAAGGTGGGCCTCTCGAACTTAAAGGTATGTCTTGTCATTTAGTAATTGAGTATTGTAGTTTTTTTATCACGGACACTTATGGGCATGGATTAATGGGGGGATTCAGTGGAAAGAATGGGCTAGGTCTGTGCTCTTGTCCCCTCGACCCCTTTTGGATATTAACCTTGGATTATAGTCCCTTGGGATCTCTTTTATTGACCATTTGGCTTTAGGGATGGTATTTCATAGGAAACCCTGATTTTGGTTGTGTGGTCCCACTTCCTCACCCGCATATATTACCCCCTTTCCACTCATTGTTAAACACACATGGGCAGCAAGAACAATATGAAAGATAAAACATGAGAATCAATTTTTATTAACAAGAGGTATACATTTATAGTACATATTGTGACCGTTGGGTTTCACATCCCAAGGTCTCTTGGACTGCTTTTGTCTATTCGGCTTCCACACTAACCCATTGAGGATTAGGTGTCCAACATTCCCCCCCTTAGTCTAAAGGGTTATGTATGAGTCCAAGAAGAGAGCTGTAATACAAAATATGCAAAAATGCATGGCAGCACTAGGCTGAATGTGCTCTCTGAAATGTTGGTATAAAGGGCGGTGGTTTAAGGATGACCACCAACACTGGAACGCTTAATGCAGTTCCCGGAACTCTTCCAAAACTGGCAAGAAGCTGAAGTCTTCTGCTAGAGGAAGTGGTCCTATTGTTTTGAAGAGGGAAACCTTCAACCATGAAAGGGAGGTCTCACCCCGCATAAAAGGATAACTTCAACCTGAAAAGGGAAGTCTCAACCTGTGATGGTTTAAGGATGACCAACAACTCTGGAATGCTTAATGCAATTCCTGGAACTCTTCCAAAACTGGCAAGAAGATGAAGTCTTCTGCTAGAGGAAGTGTCCCCAATTTTGTTCCTGGAATTCTTCCGAAACTGGCAAGAAGATGAAGTCTTCTGCTAGAGGAAGTGTCCCAGATTGCCAACTGAAGGCATGTTCATGGGCATCTTTGTTTCTGGCTCCAACTCTGAATCTGGTATGGCAGGTTGTGGCTCAGGCTCGCTTGATGTGGCTTTGAAGCTTGTAGATGACCATCATTTCCCCCCTGTCAGATACAAGGTGAGATGATGGAGAAAACTCAACTGCAAGACTGTTCAATACTCTGGAACAAGTTCTGACATGTGATTGGAATATCTTCTTGGCTGTTGATGCCCATTGCCAAGAAGCGATCCATCCAAGATGAATCTTTGTTCTTACAGGACGTTTGTTTCTGAAGCATTTGTGTGAAGAATGGGTGGTTTTATGACAGTGCTTACATGGATGAAGATCAAAACAATGATCTTTCAAATGGCCAATTTGGTCACAGTGTTGGCATTTCACAATCTGTTGTGGTTGTTGTTGCTGTGGATGAGGGGCAAAATCTGGAACAGCTGGAGGTGAATTGTCATGAAGAGCAGGTGAACTGTCATGAATGAATCCAACACTCTGAAACTGAATGGGCTTGGAGTAGTCTGGAATATGAAAGGACAAGTCCTTCTCATATCCGAGACCAGTTCTGTGCTTGTTATGGACAAGCTGTTCCCATGGTCTGATGATGGGCTTGGGAAGTGCAGACTGAGTTTCTGCATCTGCATGTACAACTGCTGCTTTATTGGGTATTAAATCTGAACCAACTGTAACATTATTGTCTCGCTGTTTATGGGAGTCTGTTTCAATTTTCTGAACAGAAACAGGTTCAAAATGATGACTCCTTTGTTTTAATTCTTCTTGTTGAAGCTGAGATTCAAGCTCCAAAAATTCTACCTTTTCTTGTGTATACTGCAGATAGGTTTTAATATCATAGAGAGTGTTCTTGCTGATTTTCACTGTATCATGATCAGTAGAATGCATCAAAGTTTTCAAGAATTCTAATACTTCAGTAATTTTAACCATATTCTCCATTGTCAAAATTACACCTTTTAAAAACTGGTCATAACTATGAACAAATGAATAAGCAGCACCCACCCACAATACTATGTTAAGAATCTTTTCTTTATCGTTAAAAATTTGGACCAAGAGAAAATTCAAAGATTAAAATTCCGTGAAAATCCCTCAGTTGCAGCAACCGGGGTATCGTGGACTACGACAGAGATTCCAAAGAAGGACGACGCACATCCGAAGAGAGCCTCTCTCAATGTCGGATCGCGGAGTCGCATTGTTCTGCCTGTTCAGTAGTCTAGGAGACGTGTTCCTCTTTCCAATTTGACAAATAAGGCCTCCGCCCAATCTAAGCATGGCATTCCCTATAGCCAAGGATTTATTAACCAACCAAAATCTTCAAAGGCCAGGGCTAGAGTGGCACCCAGTGGTACAAGAGACTCGGAAATTGAAAAGGGCACTGCAAAGCCGTCTATTCCTAGACACCCTGCAAAACCCAGTAATGTCGGTTTAAGGGTTCCAAGAAACAATGTGGCCCATAGTAGCTCTGTTTCCTCTAATCCAGACAACAATATTTTATCTCTAGCAGAAAAAATTTCAACTACAACTTCAGTTAGTACAACTTCAATTACTATAGAAGCTCTAGTCACAGACAGTAGCGCTTCAGATATTGCTTCCTTGGAGAAGAAAACTTTGCAGAACCTGTACATCTCAAAGCAATCATTCAAAGCCATTGGAATTTGGAAGTCCACCTCTTTGAAGAAAGGATTCCAGTTGGAGCAGGGGTGCAAGGATCTAAGATTGTTGAAATTGACGCAGATAACAAAGATCCTCAAATGTGCGTATTCTATGCCTCTGATATCTATGACCATTTTCACAAAATTGAGAAGTAGAGAAGGCCATCAACGGACTACATGGATGCAGTTCAGCAAGACATAAGTACTAGCATGCAAGGAGTATTGATAGACTGACTTGTTGAGGTTGCAGAGGAATACAAACTTGTTCCAAAGACCCTATTTTTTACTGTGTCCTATATAGACATATATCTTTCTCGTAATGTTACAATCAAACAAAGATGCTGGACTCAAATGAACGACGCCTTATAATCTCTCGAATGAAAGACACCTTATAATCTCTCGAATGTAATTTCGGTCTAATTCCAAGTTCTCATTTTCGAGATGGCTTCGAAGAGTTTCACTGTCCATCTGATCAAACAATTCATTGGTCACATCTTCGTGGAGGTCTAGTGTATCTAAATTATACAGTAGCCTGAGCAATGTTTGTGATCGCATCGCAACAGTGATGATAACGTTCACGAGTTGAGTTTTAGACCCGACTCGTCTATCTGCAGCCAAATCCGCTAGATCCTTCCTCTGCCTGGGCTAATCATAAACAACTACAATGGCGTTGCTTACGAGCAAAATCTGCCTTGGAATTACATGTTCGGTGGCATAAAGTCCCAGGCCATGGCCTACGAAATCGGCGACCTCGGGAATGGGGGCGCCAATCTGGAGCAGGTATAATGCACCAAAGAGAGAATATATGACAGAGAGTGGCAGGTAAAGAATGGCACAAATAGCGCTTAGTGAAGGAGCGTTTCTCTGCATATCAATGAAATAGGAGTAGATATGGACTAGAAGGTGTTATGGTTCCAGTTTAAAAATAACCAGGAACAACCGTGCACAAACAATAAAAATATTGGGAGAAAAAAATGTCAGAAAACCTAGCGTTCAGGTCAGAGAAATATTTGCAGAATTGCAGAGTGCCAAGTTTGAAGAAGGCCACACAACAATTTAATTTCTAAGGAGGCCACAAAACCAATGGCTCATATTTGAGCACATCAGGAATACACCTGCAGCTCTGATACCATGTTAAATACACTTGGGCAGCAAGAACAATATGAAAGATAAAACATGAGAATCAATTTTTATTAACAAGAGGTATACATTATAGTACATATTGTGACCGTTGGGTTTCACATCCCAAGGTCTCTTGGACTGCTTTTGTCTATTCGGCTTCCACACTAACCCATTGAGGATTAGGTGTCCAACACTCATTATCACCTCATTCATCATTTCTCCCACCTGGTTCCACATTCCTCCACTGGGTCCACCTTGGGTCAGGCTCAGAATGATGCCTTAGAAGTTGATGCAGCTGAAAAGAAAAGCAAAAGAAAAATTGGCCACATTCAATAGGAAAACATACCACAAAATGCAAAAGATGGCCGAGACAAACACATTTAGCACGTGGGGAAAAGGAAACACATGAGCTCTACCCCACCATCATGGCCATCACCCTGGTTCCTATAGGTTTTGTGAGCCTCCTCATCATATAGGAATCCATTATTGTCCCAACCCTTGGTGGGCAATGAACCACCCTACCTTAAAAGGGGTTATCCACCACTATATCTTACACATCATGCTCTTACTCCTTGAGCCCCAAGCAGTTTGTTGTCACCTTCTGAAAAGAGAGTTTAGTTGTACAAAGAGGGAAAAAGAATAGAGATGTTTGGAGCTAGCCTCCAAGCCATAGAAGCACTCAAAGATCAATCGAACACATCCAATGGATAATGCTCAGAATTAGCTTTCCAACGGTATGTGGGACTCCTCAAATGGACTCCAGAATCAAAAGTTAGCGCAGGTTGAAAGTTACCCTTGAAAACTAGAAAGCAAACAAAAATGTTTAAGTTTAGTCCCAGATCTCACAAATCGGAGTTTTCTAAAGTAGAAGCAGGGGAGCGCATCAACAATAAAAAATCAATGATCGCCGGTATTGGCTTATCGACGATCAGAGGTCTGGGGTGCATCAGCAATCAAGGGTCGGAGGTCCTGTAGGTCGCATCGGCGGGCTCACACCTTGGGGGTCATAGCCATGTTGCAAATCGACAATCACACTTTATAACCCATGGCGTATCGAAGATTGCAACAACATGAACAGGTTGTGATCGACAATTGGCAATATTCAATTGACCACTCTTGGGAAATTGCAGGAAGAATATGCCAATAGTGTAAATCACCATGAGAGGCCGAAAATGATTTACAAAGGAAATTAGCGAAAAACCAAGGGCAGGTGGGTCTTTTTCTCTCTCCTCTATAGGGCCATGTGGCCGCTGATGTCATCATGATGTGGCATGCTGATCTCCAATTTTCAGGGGTCCTATGGAGGCATATCCGTGTGACACGTGTCACCACTCAGGAAGCGACACATGACAGTGATGACGTTGTTGATCGACAATCGACGATTGATAGTTGTAGTGTGTTGTGCATCAAGAAGAAACCGTCGATTGCGAACATCCGATTGAGGGGCTCCGATAAGGGGGCTAGCCAGTGGTCACAGGGAGAGCGAAGAATCGAGAGCTAAGTAGGACAGGCGATCTCGTATATTGGCGATCGCAAGTATCAAAGGGTGCAAACAAAGATGATGCTATGAAATTGTTGATTGCGATATTATCCCGGGTGGGCCCAATCGGCATTTGGCGGTTGCAAGCTATAGTGGGTGCAGACTCTCCTTTATCCTTTTTTCAAGTGTTCCAGACCACATCGCGCATCGGAGATTGCAATATTGGGGAGGAGGCACCAAAGTCTAGCATCAGAAATCACCGATATGCGGGATTCCATGTAACAAAGGAAAAAGACCTCTAGAGGGGAGTCCAAAGGCCTTAGCGCCCGAGGACTAAGCGCATGGTCATAGCCCTCGGTCACATGAAGAAAAAGGAGATAAAGTGGATCAAAATGCCCCGTCTGTAAGGACTTCTAATGGGAAATCCTGATGCGATAACTCCGCGATGAGGTAATGCAGAACTTTAAAGGCATGGTGGGTCGGCAGCTGAGGCATTTAGGAGAGGAGCTGGAGCATTCAAAAATTGGCATGGGCTGACCCTGTAAGGCCCCTTGTGACATGAAATCGGGGTCAAAACTGATAGAGTAAATGAAGACATGGAAGCTCGGGAGGACTTGATGATCCAACATGGTGCTACATGTAGAGGGAAGACGAAGAACTGCCCAGGCGACCTCTGCTTCTGTACTATGGCATGAAACTAATAGTTGACCACTCCCAGCTTTGAAGAACGAATTATTTGAACAGTAAAGGCAGAAGCGACGAGAATCATCTGAGTGACACAGGAGGCCAGACCGTGGGCAAGCAACAACCTGAAGCAAAGGCGATCCCATGGATGGGCATGGAGATATTTTGTTGGCGTTTTCATCTGATTGTTGACTCGTTTTGTTATCCTATAATGTGTCACCATTTAATGAAGCAATTAATCTTTTGTAGTCATTTTTTGGGCCACCGAGCCATCCCAGGCCAAGACAGCTAGTCGATTTGACAACTGAGGCTCAGCTGAGATATTTTGTTGTAATTACTGTTCAATGCTCCCCTCTTCAGATAAATAGTGGGAAGCAACACTTCACAAAGGTTCAGAATCCTAAAGAAAGAACTACATGTTATTTTCAAGACTGTATGACTTTATGATATGCGTCTTTCAGAATATTAAGGAAATGGTGGTGATTCCTCCTTCGAGTACTACAATATGTTACCCCCCTGTTTAAATTCCATTATGTTCATGTTTCCTCTCTGATTTCAGGTAATCGTAGCTGCTAGAAATGTTTCATACGTTCTTACAGATTCATTTGTATTGACTTGTTAATGCATGTGCCTGTATGGATCTTTGAGATTATATCTTTAAAATTACGCTCCATGAATCATCACACCCAATCCTCTTTTATCCATTATGTCTACCTGTAACTCAGATAAGTGTAAAATTCTTGATGCTTCAAGCTCTATGTGATGAGCATAGAATTCTTGACGCTTCAAGCTCTATGTGATGAGTTATTATATCTCCTTATCTTCTCTCGTTGCTCTACCAAAGCTTATTAAACTGTAGGTCCTTGAACTACTCAGCCTCCACTAGTTTATACATATATTTTTGTGAGTTGTATATGTGAAGAAGTACCAGAAATACATGGCTTATGCCTTTAGATGAATGAACCAACCCATGATGTTTAATATATATATGAAGACATATGTACAAAAATATATGTGATGTCTCCAGCTTCTTGAGAATCATATGAGACACACAAAATCTAAATATTCCAGGCACTGGTCTTGTAAGCAATCTGAGGCTGTCTCTAGAAGCGACTACACAGTTAATTAGAGAAAAATCATAAAAAGGCAAAAGGCATATAAAGAAGGGTGGAAAAATCAAGGCTGAGGCACCTCATGTACCACGATTTCTCCTTCCTATATATTATATACCCAAGTGTGGGCTTCCCTTTTTATTAACTACCCTTGTATCCCAACATGTAGCTCGGGGCTGCCTCTTCTCATCCCCTACTCTACTCACCTCTTTATCACATACCACCACCTTTTAAAGGATGTACCTTGGACATATTATCTCCCTTAGAAGTAGAAACCATCTAATAGGATACTTGGTTAACCCCATTTGGTGTTTGGAGACATTAGCACATACCAAAGCTCATTATGGAAGGGCATGCCATTATGAAGTCCCCACTTGTGGTCCATCATTTGTAAGCTCTTTTACTTGATTTCCTTGATTTCCTTGTTGTGTTAGAAGGCCGGGGGACACATTGGATCTTATGCAGGATTGCAGGTGGTCTCTATCTTGGGTTTGGTCTCCCTATATGGGGTCCTAACCCTCCAGAGGGCTACATTGGCACATGTAGGGTATGTTTTGAGAGCCATGGGCCTCCACAGCAGTAGCTGCACTCCATGGATCCCAAGAGATGTTCAAATATTGGCTCGAGATCCACCTATTGGACGAGGAAGATGCACCTAGTTCACCTTTGCCCAACCAACCCCACAAATAAACTATGCACTTGGCAGCTGACCCAAGACTTGCAGGATGATGTGGCATCACCTAAACCATCATCGGAGCCCTTACAGATGGTCTACAGGCATCTTCGGCTCATTTGGAGACACATGAGGTTATTATTATGCCCCCACACCCATTGGGAGCACCACAGGTTTATTGTTTGGAGAACAAGGGGCCACCCCCTTGTCCATCACTTTTGAGGGTCATATTCTTCATTATGGCACCTATGGACCTCATTAGGCCTCTTAGAGGGCCCTACAACATGCATTGTTTATCATTTGACCTTTTAAGAGGCTTATTATTTCATTTATGAGCTAGTTTGGTGGGCTTGTCATCAAAAGTTAGGTCATTAGCACATTATTTTATTTTTGGGGCTTATGTAGACTTAAGAGGCTTATTTGAACTCCTAATTAGTGTATAAATACAAGTGATGAATTCATTTTCTCATCATCACATTGGATTGGATCTCTCTTCTCTTTAGAGAATTTCACACTTATTCTGGGATGAAGAATTGGAGGATGGATGAATTTTGATGTTTTGATTGGAGTATTTTAACTTGGAGCTTCTTTATTGTCAAATTTTTGATGATTGAATATGTTCTATTACATGTAAGTACACACTTTTAATGTTGTTCTTGTTTTACTTTTGTCATATGCATTGAATGGAATTTTCGCTATAATAGGGCTAATTGCTGCATTGCATAATTGAAATTTTGTGGAATTATTGTTTCTATATAACATCTCTCAATGTTTGGGCCATGTATATGAATAAAATCTCCTAGGAATAATTCCATCGGGGAATTTATCTTGATAAGCCATCTCTTTTGCCAAGCGAAGTAGTCCTCAAGGCCTCCTTGATCGAAATACAAGTTCCTTTCTCATTACTCTCCTAGACTCCATTCTCACCAAGGGATTAAGACACTGATCGTCTAATAGGTGATCACTCAAAAAATACTTTTCTTCACTTTTCCCTCTCTCTTCTAGGTTTAGCCAGGTTGGGTTATCTAGGGCATCATTTCCTAGACAAAATAGCCTAAGAAAAAGTTCGATCTCCTAGCCTCTACTGCAATGGTGTTTCCTCAAGGCCTCCTCTAGTTTTGAAGCAATTTTGATGGTGGAGTTGTGAGACAACCCAAGCCCTAGCTCTGATATCAAACTTTGCCTTGGTGTTCCCCTTTAAGTGGAAATTATTGCTTTGAACCTTTTCCCTTCCTTTTTTGGGTTGAACATCATTGGTTGCTAGATTCTTCCCCTTTAACCTAGGCCAGGTACACTTGGTCCGGTGTGGTTCCACACTTTGAAAAATCAAATATTCAAGAACCATTTGAGAAGTCAAGTCTAATAAGGATTTTAGGATTGGGAAACTCCTTTACAAAGCATATTCCTCTAACCTAACCCTCAAACCCTCACTTCCTTATCCTAGAAACCTTTGTACGTTTCTTAACAGGCAAGTAAGCTCCATTCTTAACCCCCTTCTAGGAAAAGGATTATTAAGGTCACTTCACATCCATTGGTTGATTCGTCCTTCACAAGTGACTTTCTATATGCTGGGTATCCTCCCATTGGTGAAAATTCGTAAAGAGTAGAGAGTCTTCGCTGTGGTGACAGTGGGCTAAGCATCTATCGTTGCCCTTTGATCTAACAGTTGTCCCTTTAGGAGTCCCTTTTATGCCCCTTGTTAGTTTGAGCGGTAACAGGCCCTAAAAAGAGAAGCAACCCAAGCGAAGGTCAAAGGAAGCCTTGGAAGCCCTAAACCCCCACACACGTGTGGAAGCAACAACTGTTGCAGGGGCTAAAAATTTCAAAATTGCAATGGGGGCCGAAATTCTGTAGCTGGGGGTTGAAATTGTGCAGGTAGAAGAGATTTGATTGGGTTTGACTTGGATAGAAGAAGCACATCATCAAGGTTTGGCCTGGTCTTGGAAGGGTATTGGTCTTGGAATTTGTCATTTGAGGAATCTATAAGAAGAGAAGAACTTTGTGGGTTTTCCTCTCAAGTGGAGAGGTTTTGGGCCTGGCTTGCAGCCTACATCCTGTGTTCTTGTGTATTGTTGATCTTCTTGTTTTTGGTAGTTGTTTGGTGATAGGAACAATATAATAATAAGAGAAGAAGCTAATAACTAAGAAAAAGTAAAAATACATCACAAGTTATGAAGACTAAGAGAAATCATCCTAATTGTAGCCCTATAGATTTCTCAACTGGAAGGTCAACAAGCCAAGGCATATCCTTACCTCAAAACCATCATACCAGCCTTAGCATGCTTATGACAGTCAATGGACACTATTGGGTACTAGTGTCCCATAATGGCCCTGCTCCTGAATGTTTTACCAGCATATTGTTGCCTGTTCCAATTCCTTTTGTTGTTGCTGCTAATTCTTGCAGTCAGTTTCAACCACCCAAACTGGGCATTTCCCTGCTTTCCTATACCAAGCACATAATTTCCATTAGACTAAAAAGGAATTGAAATAAATTTAAATCATACCTCATTGATGGCTTGTCAATAAGGTACACCTGCAATTATGTTTACTTCTTGTCACAAGTCAAACTAGCTCTTTGATCAAATCATCATTTATAAACATATCACATCTGGCTAGCTCAAAATGCAACTGTCATAAATCAGACTCATAAACTATCTGCATAATTAAAAATTGAATAAAATATTAATACTTATCTTCCAAATGGTTCTTTGCCTTCGCCTTTTTCTTTGTCCTTTCCGTACACACATTGAATTGTTTGCCAAACCTGGCAAGCACATATTTTCTTCTCTTCTCTTCAATCACGTACACACACTAGATTGGTTGCCAAACCCGACAAGAACCTAGTGCCTTCTCTTCTCTTCAAAGCAACAAGGGAATCCGGAGACTGTACCGCTTCCTCCCTCAATATCAGCAACAAGGGCATCTATAGACTAAACTGCCTCTACCCTCAATATCAACAAATCAAGGTTGGTCTCATCCCAAGCTGTCTAGGGCTCCAGGAACTAGTAACTCAACCAACAGGGTTCCAGAGTGTTTGTTCCAACCTGCGGCTCTAGGGACTAATAACTCAACCCACAAGGCTCCATAGCGTTTGTCCCAACTTGCAGGCTCTAGGAATTAGTAACTCAAACCAAGTTGTTCTAGGGCTCTAGAGCGTTTGTTCAAATCGATAACCAATCCCTTTCACAACACATACACATACACAATGTACAACACAACACATACACCTACACCCGGTGTACAACTCCACACACACACCTACACCTGTTGTACAACACAACACATATGTGTACACACGATACAATACAACGAATACACATGTCATGATACAAGGACTACACAATACTCATGACACAGTACCACATGTACATAACACAATATGTACAACATATACACAACAATAGTACTGCACATCCAAAGACCACACTGTCTCTACTAGGCAACCTTGCCTCTAGTGCCTTTCCCATGCCTTACTGTGTGCATCCACAACCTAAGTCCTGGGTTTGCGGCTCTTTCCACTATCCATGCTTGTCCTAGCATGCTGCAGATCACACTTCTTTCATTCCGCTAATGTAGTCTTCAACATTGCCTGTCCATAACATGAACTTAGGCATAGTTATAAGCACATATTACTAACCTCATAGGTCTTCCAGGGCTAATCTGCCCACTTGATTCGTCATAAAACCAAGAACCTTTTCATGCCATTCACCTGCATAAACAATCATTCTTCCACAAGAATGATCCCTAGTGACCTTGTCAGACAATGGCATACATACATACATATATATAAACATCCGCATAATCATGATCACTACATAATTACTAGTATTCCTAAGATCAAGGTTAAGAGAACTTCCTTTATCTGTGCAATGCATGCACAACATTGAGAACAACAGTTCCCAACATAGCCAAGGCATCTGACGTCTCAAATCCATTCACCTTACCTTTCATGGTTACCTTTCTTACGACTGTCCTGCCATTGTCCATTTACCCCAATGGACCCAACCAATCCAATTGGTTGTCATATTCTTGCCTTCAGCTGCCCTTATACATGCACTGAGCTTCATCCGGGTTTACCTTACCTGTTGGGTTCTCAGTTCTACCCAAGCTCCATTAACTTCCTCTTTCCCCAACCAATTCCCAAGACCCTCTAAACATAAAAGGCAAGAACAAGAAGAAAACAAGAAGAAAACCATGAAAAGCCAATAACAATATGACACCACAAACAAACTAGCATGGCCATGCATCAGACACAATTAAAACCGCAAATCGAGTGCAAAAAAATAAAAAATATCGAAAGCACAAAACTAGCAATAAACACCATGATTCAACCCCATGGTTCCCAGTGCTTGCAAGGGAAAGCTCAACCCGAGCCTTCTTCAAGATTTCATGACAATCTCTTTTTCCATGCAATTCCCTGCATCATATTGCCATAAACACACAACTGTCAGTGCATAATAAATATAATAATATACCAGCTACCTTACTTGCTGTACGCAACATGTTGCTCTGCAACTGAACACATCCATACCATCTCTCAAGGGACTCCAATTCCCTTGACAAATCCAACCACAAATGAAAACCAACTATTATATCTGCATTTGATCAACCATCTACCATGTAGCTTCCTCAGCCCCAAAGTGCTTCCACGCACTTGGACTTGCTCTATTACTCGATCCCAGAGCATATGCTCCTTCTGCTGCAGGATGCATCGAGGCTTTGCGTGGAATTCTCCCTCTCGTACCACCATCCATCTCGATAATGAATTCCTGATGATCTGGCTGCCTAGCTGCTATCTACTGCTGCATAGATCTAGCGAGTGCTGACCTAAATCCCCAACCGTCTGTGCCTCATGTGCACTATAGATCTGAGGCTTGCCACACATCTATTGCGCACTCTGATATGAAGGGAAATCCTTCTCGCAAGGATCTCCATCACAGGTTCAACACCGCAATGGTTCTGCATCTTCTAACATCAAAATCATCCCAAATCAGCTCCTCATCTCTGATGCCTCTGACACGCTTAACACCTTCCCACCAGATGTATGCTTTTCCCTTGAGGCTAAAAGTAGTTATCTTGTCTTTCTTGAACTCTTTTGGCAAGTACTACTGCTTACTCCTATAAGGATGCTTGCGGTAATGGTGATGATATCTATCAGAACCGGAGCTAGAATGAAATCCATAAGCACTAACCCTCCTGTCAGGTGTATCCAAAGATCTGCCACCTCTGACTGTAACATCTCTATGCAATCTGTGTCTTCTAAGAGATCTGTTGCCATAAGCCCCATTAGCCTTCTCCTCCTATCCATGACTGATCCCCATCTGTCTCTGCTTCTGCTAATTTGAAAAGCTCTAAAAGATGAGTGCATTAACTTCTACTTGCTTTTCCTGAGCTTTGGTAAGCCTTTCCTATGTCTCAATTAACTTGTCATAAGCTGCTCAACTGACCTTTCCCATTCCACAAAATTCACATCAAGCCTATAAGGGGAGTCATGTGAACTATAGTCCACTACTCTGCTCGTCTTTGATCTTCTATTGTCCTGCAATCATACCATGTTAGATAAACCAAATATAGACAATCAAAATCATACCTCTCTATAAAGTTCAAGGGAGGCTATGTCGTCTGCACAATCAATCTAGATTAGCACGATACGTAATAATATCAAGATCCTAGCTGCAATGACCATAATCATCATGCATATGCCGCAATGCATATACCAAGAAGTTAACTATCATGCATGACTAACCAATGCACGTGCATATGATCACACCGATTAACTAGTATCTATCTTGCATGTAACCACAACAACAATAGAATAACATACATGCATATAACCAAAATGTATATAACAACCATTAACCATTATACCTACATGCTAAACATACAAACCTATATGACGATATGCTTTTCCGCCAAGGTCCATCGTTGCGACCTCACTTTGATACTAATCTGTAACCTCCCCTCCCAACATTTAACCCGCTTTTACAAGCTCTCCAGGGTGAACATGAGTTGACTGTCACTATGATATGACCTGACCTCCAAGTTATAGTTAAGGAAGTGGGGCCTACAAACTGAACACTTACTAACATACTATAGGGAATACAAATCACCTAGGAGCTGGACAACCACCCCAATTGATCAATCCCTGAGCTGGAACCCTTTTTCTCTGACCTAGCACCTCAACCGTACCCATAAGACTACGTGCATGCAGTTATGTGGCTATAATTGCGCTCATAAGCTTGCTTCCATGCGGTTATGACCCAAAACCTCCAGTTCTGAGGATGTGGTTCAAGGATCTGTGCCACCTTTTCAGGCTAGCCTCCAGACCACTGCCTAGAATTTCCAATAACTTTCCAAAATGTAATCAAAGGTGATGACAAATCCAACCAATCAAAAACTCAAGCAAGAACTTGACCCAAAGATGCTTAATCCATAACAAAAAAATTCGTCAAACATATGGTAAACATGTAAGCTACAGGTCATGAATGCATATCTGATCATAAATCTTTGAAATTCATCTAAGAATCACCAAGAAGATCTAATGCCCTCTCAAGTAGCTACAACAACACTTGTTATCCCATGCATTCATTAACCATTCAAATACTTATCAAATCATGAACAAGAGCCATAGCTAGAGCACATCATAGAACCATGCTTATAACCAACATATAACTAGAATAATAACCATGCCAAAACAACCATAAAATCCACATATTAACAAGTATAAGTGCTCATAGATAACAATAGAAATATAACTCTTATTAGCATATGCAAAAGCCAACCAAGTCAGGGACATCCACATACCTCCTGACCATAGATTGCGCTGAACCAAATCTTTCTTTCAGCCAATCAACCCCGTGCCGTATTCCAAGCATGAATGTGGGATCTCATGGGATAAACCAAGACATAATCAACCAGGGACCCTGGAGGTTAAACCACCTCCACCCTCAACTACCGTGATCTCACTTAAACCGGTCCTGAGATCACAAAACGAAATTGAGCTTGGATGCCTCAGAATTTCTTCACCATACCTTGAGGAATTTGCCTGTCTCCACCTACTTGTCGAGGGCTTCCTAGACAAAACCATCTCCACCCCCAACCCTTGGGAATTTTCCCAAGACCACCTCACCAGGTTCCAAAACCTTCCGGCAATCCAAAGCTCAACCAAGAATGAATCCCATTACACTACTGCTATCCAAGAAATGGCAAGGCAAGACTGAAACCACTGTCAATCAAGGCAAAAAACCATGTCAATGACAACAAATGAACCAAATAAACAAATGCATGTACCATGCATTCACACCTCTGCTAGGAAATCACACATGCAACTTGTTGCCTGCAAAATCCTCTTGATGAAGTTGTTGATCCAACCTTCTCCATGCTTTCCTTTGCTTTTCCTTTTCCTTCCGTTTCTTTTCTTTCTCCAAATCCAAGTGAATGCCAAAATGGTCCAAGAATACTCTTATTGTGCAAGAGTGTATGAGAGAGAATGAAAGGAGAGCCAAACTAAACTGACAAAAGTTGTGAACTGATCCACCATGTCTCGAGACTAGAACACCATCCGATGCTACAAAAACTAACACTCCCTCTTGGCGAGGAAGGTGTTCTAGTGTTGAACTGCTACAACACCTTGTCTCTGCATCATCCTCTATACGCTATTGATGTCCGGCCATTGTGACTGCCTGCCACTGCCCACCAACAGTTGCGTAACTTTGATGCTACATCTGTGTTGCTGTTGACATTGCTATGTTGTTGCCAACTCTGCATTTGCACTGCAACTCCCTCTCAACTATTGTTGTTGCTACTGCAACTATTGCAATTGAGAAGCATCCATTGCGTAACTCTGATGCTGCATCTGTGATGTTGTTGACACTGCTATGCTGTTGCCAACTCTGCATTTGCATTGCAACTCCTGCTCAACTATTATTGCTGCTATTGCAACTACTGCAATTGAGAAGCATCCAAAATACTGAATCAATTGTGTCTCTGTGTTGCAACTGTCTCCCGAGCATTTCCCTGCTACTAGCCTCTGCACTGTCCACTAAGGAATTTGCGTTGCTACTGACTCTGCTACTGAGCCTCCTGCTATGTTGTCAACACTGCTCTGCACTCCTCAACACCTCACTACCACTGTCACTCTGGTATCTCACTGCATCAATGGCACTGAGCCATCCTGCAATTGAATACTGTGGGCCCCTGTAGCAAGGTAATGATCCATGAGGAAGACACCTCAATAGACTTTGCCCAACCATTGCGCAACTTTGAGACTATAGCTCCATATCGCCCAACCTCACTCCTGGAGGGGTAGTTGCAAACATGGCTAAATCTGATCTACTCATACTACTATTGCTACTGCTCTATTGATGCTTCTACACTACTGTTGCAACTATTGCAATAATGAGTCTGATATCCCTAGATGTTGAAGTACTAGCTTCCATAGGGATGCTCCCTTTGAAGCTAGACTTTTTTTGAGTCTCGATCTCTCTATGGGAAATCTCTATGCTCAAAAGGAAAATTCAAATTAAATATTATTTGGAAAAGCAATTATTGAAGGGGAATATATTTAGAGCAAAATCCAAATTTAATTGTGATTCCCTCCATGATTTTTTATGTTGGCTCCTCAATCAAAGCTACCCATTTGATTCACTTAAATTTCTATAAATAACCGATCATTATATGGCTCTTGTTACTCAGTTTTGGGCAATTTGCATCTATTGTTCTCTGAAGTTTGAATTTTTTCCTAAGGCCCACATATGTCTACAATGGTTTGCATAATATCTAAGGCTTGAACTTCAGTTTGACTCGGATCCATCTATGACCAATAGTGGCTCGATTATGTGGCATCGCATCATTGAAAAAGGTGGTTTTATGTGGTTCGTTATCTTATATTGATTCGTTGACTTTCTTGCGGCTCATATATGTTTATTTGAAGCTCGTTGTGGATCACCTTTTGTTATCGCTGTTGGAAATATTGAAAGTGGGGGTGAATCAATATTTCTTAGCAATTAACACTTTATTAATCTTTTTCAGAGCGTCTTTAGTTATTATTGTTGTTCTTCTTCAAATAATCATAAGCAATAATCAATAGTAGGCAACACCATATAACAATGCAAAAAGATAAAGACAATAGACACAAGATTTTTAGGTGGAAAACTGTTAATTTTAGGATAACAATGGTATGTTCTATGCTTAGAGCAAATTTACTTCAATTTTCTTTATTAGCCCAATATCATATCCAGTATAGCAATCACATCAACATGATAATAAAATGCAGATAAAACATAAACAATAATAGTAGAAGACAAGCCAACACAAGAGGACACAAGATATGGCACCAGCCAGGGACAAACCCTAATGTGGGGAAACCCTTTATCAATTCTTCTTATAATTCTTCAAAAGTTCAGCACAGAGAGAGAGTACAATTTACAATATTCACTTGCCCAAACTGATCAGTCAAAATAGCAGAAACAGAAAGCCCTAACCAAAAAGTCAATGCTGGTCAACAGGGCTGAAATTGACCTCCTAAACAACTCGGTCAACCTTGGTTAACTCGGCCTCCAATCAAATTTGGTCAACAAAAGTCAACGCAACAACTTGAATTAGGGCAGTCAATGCTGGTCAACATAGGGGTCAACTACCTAGGTTTTTGTGCCTAGAACAACGACTTTCCCAAACAAAAGTCTCCTTCACAAAAATGAAGTCAAACAAGGTCAACGCTGGTCAAAGTCAGTGTCCTGAAATTTTGGCCTTTGGAAATTTCGGTCAAATCTGGTCAACGCATTAGCTAGAAAAGACAGTCTTCCTTTCGCACATGTGGAGAGACTCAGAGAGAGAGGCCTAGAAATTCGTACACAATCAAGATGAGAGAGAGAAAGATGAATGAGATGAGATGCCAAAATGAGGAGGAGGCACCTTGAATTTATATGCAACGTTGAAGGTTGGAGGAGGCTAATTTGATGGTTGGTCGACTTTGACAATTTGTCCATAATCAAAATAAATTCATAACTTCATTTGTACATGTCAGAGTGGGATAATCCTTAATACAATCCTACACCTCTCGGAAAGAGGAATCTAAGAAAAATATCAACTGCCTCATAAGAGTTGTCCAAAGTGATGTGTCCCTAGTTGCCAAATTTAACACTCCCTCTCAACTAGGGAGAACATCACCTGCCAAACTGTCTGACAATCTATGCCATCCCTATCACTGCAGTGCTCTGCTCTGCTGAACCATGAAGAAAGAAGAAATGATCGAGAATGTATCATACCATTCTCCTCTGACCGGAAGTCAGCCTCCAACAACAGAGAGTGTGTCATACCATTCTTAACTGACCCGTACCGTAGTTAGCTTCCATTGATCGCAGATCAATATCAAAAACACTAGCATAGGAGTATGGTAGTACATGATGTGTCCATCGGTAGTACTATGGTCATTATCCTCATTTCCCTACTCATTGGTCAGATGAGAAGTACATCCCATGAGTCCTGGACTGCATGGGTAGGATGTGTGTTAAGTTATGGTATGTTCTATGCTTATAACAGTTTACTTCTTTTTCTTATTATATTCCACCGATTAGCAATCACATGTACATAAAGTAAAGTGCAGATAGAACATTAAACGATCGACAGAAAACAAGCCAAGACAAGAGACACAAGATGTGGCGGCTAGCCAGGGACAAACCACACAATGTGTGGGGAAACCCTTTGATCAAATCTTTTTATCTTCAATAATTCAGCAGAGAGAAATAGTACAATAAATCTGATTCATATCAGCAGTAGCAAACCCTAGATCAGCAGCGTCAGCATTAGCGGCTTCATTATCAAACTAGGGCAGACGATATCTCACAAACCGATGGTCGGATTGACTTCATTCCACCACCAAAAGTTTCGGCTTCCAGAGGAGATTCAGATGAACCTACAACGCAGTTCAGATGAGGAGATCTTTTAGGTCACGCAAGTCAATCTTTACTTCTGCAGTTGCAGCTTCAGTTTCAGCAGTTTCCCGGCTTCAAATTAGGGCAGTCGATATCTTGCAAACCGTTCGTCGGATTGACTTCATTCCACCACCAAAGTTGCGGCTTTCAAAGGAGGTTCAGATGAACCTACAGCACAGTTCCAAAGAGGAGATCTTCTAGGCCACGCAAGTCAATCTTTACTTCTGCAGTTGCAGCTTCAGTTTTAGCTGTTTCCGGCTTCAAATGTGTGAGAGAGAGAGACCCATTTCAGCGCAGTAGAGAAGAGACTCATATCTGCGTAGTAGAGAGAGAGAGATGTGATGATATGAGTGAGTCCAAATGAGGAAAAGTCCTCTTATATTTATACACAACGTTGGTGGGTGAATAGATGTGACTGTTGGGCTTCTGAGCCTACATGAGTTGTAGGTCGGCTTGATAATAATTCCATAATCAAAATAAATTCATATCTCCATGAATACTTATCGGAATCGGATGATCTTTATATCAATCCTACACCTCTCGACGAGAGGAATCTAATAAAAAATATTATTAGCCATGAATAAGATGACCCACATGAAGTTTTGCCCTGGTTGCCAATTTTAACAATGTGCCGATAGGAGAAGGTGAACCATTCATCCTGCTCGTATGCTGTAGGGGAGGGTGAACCACTCAGCCTATCCATATGCCACCATGGGGTATCACAGGGGAAGGTGAACCATTCACTCTATACATAGTGCACCACTAGGGGAGGGTGAGTCACCCTATGGTCACTCATCGCTCCAAGAAGTACCCTAAGCACCCCGGAGCTCCAGAGCTCACTATACATCCTCATACAAGACCCTCATAAGAGGGTCTCTCCATGACTCCAAGTTGTTCATAGAAGGTTCTCGAGGGGCTTCGTAAGAATATCAACGACCTGCTCATCGGTCCCAATATGATGGAGCCTTATTGCTCCCCACTGTACCATATCTCGGATAAAGTGGTACCTGATATCAATATGCTTGGAGCGATCATGAAACACGGGATTCTCAGAAAGATGAATCCCACTCTGGTTGTCACAGAAGATCATGGTGGTATCCAACACATGTCCAAACATCTCACTAAAGAGCTTCCTCAACTAGACAGCTTCATAGGAGGCCAAACTAGCAGTAATGTATTCAGCCTCAACGGTGCTTAAAGAAACCGACTTCTGCTTCCTTCTCATCCATGATATTGAAGCAGAACCTAGAGAGAAGCAACATCCTGATGTGCTTTTGCGATCCACCACACTGCCAACCCAGTCTACATCAGAGTAACCATGGAGCCTCACATTCCGACAGTGTATCTCAGTCCATAAGTGATTGTGCCCAGAGATATCTCAAGAGATTCTTGGCAGCAATCCAATGTATATGATGAGGCTCGACCATAAACTGACTCAATGTGTTCACTGCAAACATATGTCTGGACGGGAGTTCACCAAGAACATCAGGGCCCCTATGAGTTGACGATACTCAGAAGGATTTCCCAAATCGGGCCCGGCAACACTTCCGCATAACTTCTTGAAGTTAAGTTCCATCGGAGTAGTCATGGACTTGCAGTCCACCATCCCAAATCTTTCAAGTAGCTTCATGACATATTTTCCTTGAGAAAGGAAAATATTCCCTAGCTTTTGTCAGACCTCCAACCCTTGGAGTAATGCATCAATCCTAGGTCCTTCATATCAAATTCAGAAGCCAACTCTCTCTTACATTGATGAATAAGAGGGTTTGCACCTGTCAGAAAGAGATTGTCCACATAGAGTACAAGATGAGAGGTCTATCATTCTCAACCTTAAAGTAAAGGTTCAGATCAACTTCACTCGTAAATCCCAGCTTCATCAGATAGCTATCGATCCTCTCATACCAAGCCCGGGGTGCTTGGTTCAACCCATAGAGGGCTTTCTTCAACTTGCATACATGTGTCTGACGATCTTGAACTTTAAACCCCTCAGGTTGTTCCATAGAGACTTCCTCCTTAAGTGAACCATGCAAGAAGGCAGTCTTGACATCCATCTGATGTAGATTCCATCCTTGCGAGGCAGCAAGGGCTATAATCGAACGGATGGTGGTTGTAG